>NW_024121222.1:9018228-9238932 GCF_016745375.1 Pimephales promelas
AGTAAATTAAATTAAATCATGTTTAATTTGGACTTCTCTGTGCTTTTTGAGGTGGACCCCATAAACCACCATTATATGACTAACAGACAAGAACGGTTTGACCTAAAAATATCAAAAGTGAAAATACTGTGGAAACAAATTAACTGACAGTTATAGAAATTGCACATTAGAAACAAAAAACAATGTTTCTTATTTAATGTCCTCATGACATGATACTTTCTTTTATAAGATTTTCCATGTCGATATCTGTAAAGGCAAAGAATTGCCACAATTTTCAATTGAAATAGCATAATCATACAGAAATCGACTGGATTTTGTATACTGTACGTTTTTATCTTTCTACAAAGAACAAAAATGGTGTGCAGTTACAAACACAATTGTTCACAAGAAGAACACGTATTAACAAAAAGAAAAAATGGTCAAATCTGATGTCATGTTGACTTTATGGGTCTTTTCTTTAAAGTTCCTCTGACATTTTACTTTTTTTAAAGGGGATAACAGAAAAATACCTTAATGGCAAAAAGACATCTCAACTTTTTAGGTGGAATTAAAGCCAAAAAAGACAATGCCTTCAGCTTTTTCCTTCTAAATTACAATGAGTCTGCTATTTCCCCTATGCTTTTCCACACTAAAAGCCAAATACTATTCATTATTTTTAGATGAAAGCGTTGAAACAACCTATTCAAAAGCTCCGCCTGCTGGTGTGATTCGCTTTCAGTTCACTCAAGCAAGCCTAAATAAACTCATTTAAAGGCGTTGTGGAATGTGCAAGAGAAAATATTTGTTGTATTAATCAGTGTTGTGTTGAAGTAGTCTTGATGGCTTGCTACACAGTCGTCCCATGATGTGTAACCGGCCTTTGTGTTAGTATTCCTCAGGTCCGGCGAGCCCAGCTGGAAATATTCACCGAGAAGACTGGCAGAGGGCGATAAGGAGTCTGGGCCTATTGATGATAACACTGAGGAATTTGAGAGAGTATTTAATGAAATGCCATGTGTATTTGGCACCCTGAAAGTTACAGAAAGTAAAGGGACCTTTTGTTATGCCTTTACACTCTGCGGCAACATGCCAACTAATTTGTACTAGTACCTGTCAGAATCACTGATATATTAAGTGAATCTTATTGAGTTTTATTATATTACTAAGTGACTTTAATATTATTTATTTACTATAGCATTTATTAATTTTTTGAATTAGCAAATGACTCGTGAGGATGTCGTACATCTTTAATTTGTTGGAAATATAAATGTTATAAGTCTGAAGTTTAAAACTGTTTGCCCGTCTATAACTATATCATCCATACATCAGCATTATTTATTATACCTCCAATAGAGGTTTCATTGAGCTTCATCCGGCGCTGTGGCTCCTCCGTCCACACTTTACGGGTTCAACGTTACAAACACATTATATTCTAAATCCCAAACCTGAATCATTTATAAACGCAATTAATGCTCCATATATCTGTATGTCCATTAAACCTTTTCCTAGAATATTATACAAAAAATATTATACTCACTACAAATAAATAATACATTTTCAGATACACCACACACTTTTCATGTAACCCCATAATTATTCTTACAGCCTTGTCTATAAACACTAATTGCTGTTAAACTCTCCATATTTCATCTCAGTAATTAAGCGATGCTTCCAACAGTGTCTTTGCCATGATGCTGCTGAGACCATCGGAAGAAACGGTCCCAGCACCTGTGACCTAACTCCTCACTATCGTCCATGTTTTGAGGAAAACCGGAGGAACAGCTTGCCTGTCTCTTCACCCCCTGACGTGTTCTTTCTTACCTTGTCCTCCCGTGGCAGTTTCTCAGCCCTGCATATCAGACATATGGAATGGGTGAAGGCTTGCCAAGAAGGATGCACTAACAGAGACTGGTAGGCCTTGAGGCTCCTGACAGACATTGCCAGGGAAATGGGGCCTTCTCTGCCTCTCTGGCAGATGGCTGGAGAAAGTAGAACAGGCGCAAGAGAGAGATAGAGGGAAAGTTTGAAAAGACAGATCCAACCAAAGCCAGATGTTTGAGACAAACCTCCGTACAGACTTTTGATCTAAAGTGCCACAAGATTAAACAAACATATCTTCCTGAGATAAAAAAACATGAGCCCTCGGTACATCTTCTAAAAACATTTACACTCAGATGATATGGCTCACAGTCATATCAGCAGCCTTTTACATAGAGAACCTGTCCCAAATGACACTCGCGAACACCTTGTGAAACCTAAAATAAAAACAGAACACCACACAGTCTTCTGAACTTAACGGACACGTGCATACAGCCACCATAAGTGCACATAAAGTGTGCCCTTTATTTTTAAAGCACTTTTAACACAATACAAATTGATCCAAAGTGCTGTACATAGTGCATAGCAGGACTACACTATATAAAAAAAACAACAAATTACAAGTTTCCAAAAGCTAAAGAATAAAAATGGGTTTTCGGAGTAGATTTAAAAATGTCCAATGAAGGAGCAGACCTCACATGATACGGCAGAGCACTCCAAAGCTTGGGCCCAGCCACATGAGGCAACCATCTTTGGGACAAGTGGTTGCCTCATGGGGGCTGTTTACACCTGGCCACTTCATGTGACTCAGATCAGATGGCTATCTCATTTATCAAAACGATTCCATTTACAGCTGGTCATATAAATGTGTTTTTGCAAAACGGATATAAATCCCATGTTCAACTCCCGTGATATGCAGATCTGGAGTGTACATCACAGAAAGCAACAGATATGAGCTGCATTTTTCGATCACCAAAGACCGCAATAAGAGAGTGCGGCAACAGCCCCGGTAAGATGATTGTTTCTTTTTAATGATGATTGGGTCTGCTGATTGAGCATCTGCGACTTACTTTCACTTTGATATGTGATAGTTTGCATGTTGGCTTGATGAATAGATGCTCAGCTGCTCATTTGTTCTGCTGTAATGCGTATCGCCGTAGCGTCGTCATATCTGACTATAACATGACATTAGAGCCCGACCGATAAAGGATTTTGAAGGCTGATACCGATACAAATATTTTTTGGTTTTAAAATCCGATATTCCGATATATCGGACGATATTTTTTTTATTTCAGAAACGCGCAACAAAACATTAACAGATTTCCCTAACATTAGTTATTTGTAGTTATTTGAGTTTTAACTAAAATAATATGATAATGCATTTTAAAAAGAAACTTGTTTCTTTTATTGTCACAACAGAACAGACTGATGATAGTGGCATTAGTTAGCTTTATGGTTAGGTAGTCTATGATGAGCCATAATTTAGCAATGGATAACGTCATAATTGTAAAACATACATTTTCAATATAACAGGCCAAGGAGAGATGGTACGTCTCATTGCTATAACTGTCACGCGCTATTAAAGAAATACTTCAGTCACATTGTCAAAAGTTAAAAGGACAATCAGTCAACTACACTGTTACAACGTAACGTAATTATTACTAGCTAATTCCGCTTCACTCTCAGCTTATTTAACAGCAGCAAAACTGGACATGATAGTCACAAATTTTGTCATGCTTATTTGAGTCAAGAGAACTGATGGAGATATTCTTTTGATTGTTATTCAAGCAATGTATGTATGCCAACAGGAACGGTGTAGAGTGCCCTCTGGTGGACAAACCATACAACTCCAACACTCATGACATGATGGTTCAAGCGCGTTTCGTCCATTTTTATTTTATTTTTGAAATGTTCATTTATCGGCCATCATAACTGCCGATACCGATAGTTTGGAAAATGCCTAATATCGGCCGATAATATCGGCCTGCCGATAGATCGGTCTGGCTCTGCATGACTTATAGCCTATAACACGCTCTAACACGTTTATTTTTTAGTATGTTTGGGAGGAGTAAAATTTACATATATGGTTTCAACAACCAGATGCATTTACACTTGTCCAGTTTCGTCTGGAATGCAGCACAGACCACAGTGGTTTGAGCAATCGGATTCAAATCCATCTCGGATTTGTTTTCCGTTTCGGAGGGCATTTACACCTGGTCTTTTCACGATCACAGAAAACACATGAAGCGGCCAGGTGTTACAGCCCCATGGAGACAGTCATGTAAATGGATGAAAGCAAATTAAGCATTTCTTTCTACAATTTTGTGTAATGCATCATCCACACCACAAGGTGTGAGCGTACAGTAATTCAAAGATGTCTTGGTTTGCGCCTTAAATTTCCCTTTGATGGATCACAAAAATGGAACTAGTGCAGATTGATAGACTGGGTTCTGCCTCATCAATGTTCTTTTCCATTAACACAAATGCCTTCTAGAATGAATCACAGTAATGCATTCTGAATGAAGAGAGTAAAACATCAGCAAATGAAAATGCAGTTGTGTTCAAAACATACGTATTTTCTCAATATATTCCAATTAGGTTTGCATTTCCTCTGTAAACTGTCCAAATTAGACCAATCAATTTTATAACAAGCATGAAAAGTTTCTAAGGATAAGAAATATGGCAAATGGATAGGCTATGCAATCTAGGCAACAAAACAGCATTCAATCAAATGGTTCAGCAAGCAGAAAAAAATGCATAACAGTCACAACTCAAAAGCCTTTTTAAAAGTCTGACTGATTGATATAGACTTTGTTTAGCTTTCTGTAGCATGTGTGGGATATCATACATACAAATGTTTAAAAAGAGACTTGTTGACATGGATTGTAAAACGTTTCAATCTTGAATCCCTGGCATTCATCTTCGTTCTGGAGAAATCAATTTAATACCGCTTCACAGCATGGATGTCACATGGTGCTCCGCATAATGGCTTTTATTGATTGCCATTTTACAGATTTTCTTCTCCACTGAGGACATATGCACAGGATAAACCTCTCTGATCAAAGGTGTGATGAAGCTATCATGAAGTTTGACCACATGCATGACTCCATCACATCATCATTGACTTTTTGTCCAGTTGTCTCTGGCTGTCCACAGCTGCTTGAATGAAGGGGTTGGTCAGGACTCATCAGCTGTGCAAACAAGGTCTAATCTCATTTACCCCCTGTTTACTTGCCCTTGAGGCAGGTAATTAGTCTTAATGACAATGTTAGACAATAGCCTCTAACCGAATCTGCTTTACAGGGGTTTTAGAGGGTGTGAACTGTCTTCAGACTTCACTGTGTCTTCTCTCAAAAGACAGTTTGTCAGTGGCTAAATATGTGATGAATATTACCATTCATGCACTTGCCTCCAGCTTGAACAGTAAGATTAGCCAAATTCAATATGTTGTGAATGCTTTATGCAGGTTTTGCCTGGCTGACCCCTTTTCAATCCGAGCCTGCAAGGACATTCATTCACTTATCAAGTTACTGTGAGATTTTTATCTGCCTAATTGCCCACAAGATATAGGGCAGTGAAAAATATAAGCTAAGCAACAACTGGGGCAAACATTTACCAAGTTGCCTGAATCCAGCAGGGTCAGAACTATGAACAGAACTACTGTTTCTGAGTAAAAAACTAAAAAATTGTCATTGTGAGGTAAAGTTTAGAGAACTGTGAGGAAAAAAGAATTGTCACATTGTGGCTCTGATCTATATAGTCACAATTGTGAGAAACTGCTGCATTTGTGAAATTTGAAGTCACTATAATGAGTATCAAGTTGCAGTTATATAATATATTATAAAATAGTTAGTCATCAATCACAAATGTGAAAAATAAGTTGCAACTGTGAGATAAACATTGCAATTCGATTAAATAAAGTCCAATTGAAGAGATATGAAATCACATTTGTGAAGTTGTATTTGAGAGATAAAAAGTCACATTTACAATAAATAAGTTCAAAATAGTGAAATACGAAGTTGCAATAGTGAGATGAGGTCACAATGTAAGATATAATAAATAAAATCGCATTGTGAGATATCAGATAACAATTATAGCCTAAAGTCGCAATTGTGAAAAATAATGTCACATCGTGAGATACGGGGCAGAAGGCGCCTCCTGGTGGTCTAACCATAATTCTACCCCAGACCTAAACCTACCAATACTGTGCGTGTCATATTGACGCTAAAGGGTGCCATGTGCGTTGGATGTCTATGCATTAGCAAAAGCGTCGTATATGACGCCTTGGGATGAGAATGCGTTGCATATACCCTGTGAATATATAAATATACTAAAATGTATTTGAAATACATTTATTTTATGCTAAGTATACTGTCACGGTGTTGGAGGAAGACATGGCAAGCAGGCAGAAGGTCCAATATAAACTTTTTTGCTAAATATACTTCAGGATAAATACAGACAGGCAGGCATATATAGTCACAAATGTGAGATCTGAAGACACAATTATAAGAAATATTTCCATACAAAGTGACATTTGCAGTCACAATTATCTTTTTAAACATTTATTTAATTGATTTATTAGAACAATAGATTGGTGCAATAGTGGTTCCCTTGAGATTTTCCTATTATATCTTTACGTTTTTTTTTAATCTATTATTATTTTTGAATAAAATTGGGACTACAATAAGTTGGAACTACAATGGAAATTACACACGGTGTTACTGTCTTAACTATTAGCAATCGTGAGATAAAAAGTTATGATTGCAAGATGAAAATTGTGAAAATAGCAATGTGGGGTATACCATCAAGTACATAAAAAAAAAAACATTTATTTCTATCTCTCTGAGATGGAAACAAGCTTCCATTGTTATAAGAGTTTTCCCAAAATAGTTTAGCTTTCTACCTGTAACCAGTTTTTCATTGAGTTTATCTTAGTTGTTTGTTATACATATAAACCTCTGACTATGACTGATGAAGCTATCCTACGGATATTAAGATGTATGTGACATTTGTGAAGGCTCATCTTCTATTGCCGTTCCCTGCTTTTGGCTATACAGATTGCTGGTGTATCAGCAGACGATGCTATTAAATGTTGACAAATGCTCTCGTCGACAAGCAGCATAGGTTAAGCTGTCCCTTAACATTCACCAGGAATAATGAGGCAGGTGCCGGACAGAGACAAATCACTGGCGTACAACTTATCTTAAGCAGCAGAGAGAAGAGACCGGCCTGATCCTGGACAGAGAATGAGAAGGAGTGAGAGAAAGATTACAATCTGTCTTTTAAACACTTAAATCAGTCCTTGTGCTGCTTCAGCAGCAATTCAAAAAAAAATTAACAGCTCTCCTTACAGCTCTCTGAGGCACTGCAGGAATCGATCACAGGTGAAGCAAATTGCATCCTAAAAGACGGACCCAAGAACACAAGTACCAAAGAAACACACAATGCTTGTGACACACAACTCGTTCAGGTTTGCTTTAGAAGTAAATGGCACTGAAAAGCTAAAAACAAAATAAAATGCTGCTCAATTTAATGGTTGTTTGGAGTTTGAAATGTGTATATGAATAACACTAAAAACATAGCAAATATTAAAATATAAAAAAATATAAAAGTCATACTTTCTATCTAGCAAGGATAGATTAAAGATAAAAATGATAGATCTTAAATTAAACTGTAAATGCAAAAGATTACCGTGTGATATCATCACAGGGTGTGAATGTTTTTCTAGTTTAAATCCCAAATCACGACATGATCCGCCTCTGCTCCAAGCTATTGCTCAAAGGTGATAGTTTCACAATTAATTTTCATATCTTTTTTCACTTTATATGAGCTGCATATTGTGAGCATCACATTAAACAAAACACACGGGAAATATAGAATTGTGAAATGTAATTTCGGGTGGGGTGCAGTGGGAATGCAACATAGAATTGCAGATCAGCGTTTCCCACAAGTCACATCAGTGCCATGCCGTTAGTTGAGAGTTTTAGTGTTGTTGCTGTTTACTAAAAATATTTGTTTTCATTAAATTGGAATAGAGATGAAACATAACAAATTATAAATATTGAGTGGCATAAACGTATTTTAAAATATTGAAATACTGCTTTGACAGCTAACTGAAATAAAACAAGTTTAGGATGAAGAACTAAAACACAACTAAGCTAGGAACTTTGAATAATGGATTATACTTTGAGTATATCTCGATCAAAAGATTGAGTAAAAGTACAGGCCAAATATATTTAGATTTTTCTGTTAGTTTCTGCCAAATGTACTAAAAAAGTGTCATTTTAAAATATTTCTTTGAAGTACATAAAAAGTATTCCGTCTTATTTTTAGTTTAAAAAAATATATACAATAGCACACTTGAATAAACTTCTTTGTTTGTAACTCTGTCCTCCTGGTAATGAAGTGTATCATCCGCAATAAAATAATGATCTCATTCAAAGTGTCTCATTTAAAATTCATTTTATCTCCATTACTGCTATACATTTAATTTCAAAATAACCACATCAATATGTGCATAAATCCAAATGTGTCTGTCTAAACTGTGCCCCTTTCAGAGGTCAGTTTTATTTCTAAAGGTTACTTTGTAGACAGCTTCCGTTGACAATTTATTTTAGCATCTGGTTGTATGGATTCCTCACTTAACGCTTCCAAGAACAGCAAAGTCAAGTGACACAAGGCCACCACTCTTCTGCTTGACATTTCTGGTTACTAATACTGTAGCAGATCCTCAGCATTCACCAGATCAAACAAGTTTTCAGATCACACAGCCTTTGTTTTTAACTGGTCCATCCATCTTTCTTTGTTCCACACTCCACATATGCATATTTGCTTTCTTTTTTGTATTATAAAATTCTGTTATATCTTCCTGATCATCCATATTAAACACATTTAACATCTATTTTTCTTGTGTTGTGTTTGTATTGATGATTTATGTTCTGACTGAAAAAATTAAACTCAAACATTAATTTTTTTGGGAAAGCAAAATGCCTTGATTTTGACACATGATCGGCTCATTTGATGTCAACTGAACTGAACACCAGAAAATATTCCATCCAGTCAAGCTCTGTTAGGCATTAACTCTATTTGAAAGCTTTCATTATGAAAAAGTGATCAGGCTGTGCAACCTTTCCCTTTAATTTACAACTTTAATCAAGAGAAACTGTAAACAGTGGGCCATTATCATATTCACACTACAACAGTCCCTTGAATCACAAGTCTCAAAAAGACATTAGTTCTCGTAATGACTGAGTGGAAAGAGCAATATGTCATTATGGTTTTCTGCATTTTTGCTTCTGTACTTTTTCCTGCTAAGAGGGAACAGGATGTATACTTCTTTCATGAATTACAAAAAAAAAAAAAACTTGCAAATGTGTATCTCAGACAGAAATGAGAAGCTTGAAGAATATGTAAATTTACAGAAACAAAGAAAAATCAAACATATGGTAAAGATGCTTTTTCAATTGTTGAGTTTGTGATCAAATGAAAAAAGTGAGAAACTTTGAGAAAAATTTTTGAGGAAAAAAAAATCATTTAAAAGATAGTTGTGGCTCAAAACCACAACTCCACTGAGATAATACACACTAAGTAAACACTTAGAAGGTTTTGAGGTCACATTTTATTTTTAAAGGTTTCATTTTCAATTCAGTATTAAGACGTGGGAGTCATAAAAACCCTTCTCCACCTCCAATTACTCTGTTTATGCACTCCATGACTTTTTTCAGAATTGGGTTTGTGTTGCAACAGAGCAGATGTTTCATAAACACAATATGAGATGTTTATGCAGTAAGGAAGACAGTAGGCTACACAGCACTGACAAACGTTGGATTCCTCAGAGCTGAGGTTAATTAAATATGAACGATTTTAATCAACTAAGTCGCACAAACATGTGCAACATTTGTTTTGTTGCTTCAAGGCCCTGGCAATATTTTATATTTTATAGCTAAATCTAACAAATTGATGACACATATGGAAACCAAGGCCCTGGCAATATTTTATAGCTAGAAATCTAACATCATTGATCACACATATACAAAAGCAGCGTAAATTCCTCTTCACCGTAAATACTTTCTGGATACATTGTAAATGCAACATTCTTTATCCAATCATTTGGCCAGTTCCTGCAATTTCCTATATAAAGCTTGAAAACCTCATCCAGTCTGAAAAGGAGTCCTAACGAACATAGTTCATGTTACATACTCCGATACAGTAGGTGGCAGTATGCACCTTCAAAAGCCATGGTTGCAATCTGCCATATAACGAAAAGAAGAAGAACAATCTGAAAAGGTTTCTCATACAACAACATGACATCATGACTTTTGCGTAAACATACACGCCACTTTCAAGTCAAGTGACGTGTTACCTATACGCATTTTGAGCTATCCGCGTGTATGCGTACGCCGTTAAATGTCCGAATGATTCCGCTTGTATGTACACGCTGTTAAATGTCCAAGCAAAACGAAGCAAAATGATCTACATCTGGGAAGCTATATTTTTTTTCCTAGGATGGTAGGATAAGGCTCATGGTTTAGGGACGGGGTTGAGGTAGGTCATATTTATATATACAGTAATGTAACGTTACGGTGTTCATAAACACGCGAAAAGCGATTAAGCGCAAAAATAGAAATACGAATTGGCCGTGTCATACACACGCCATTTCATGATATCAGTCTGCCTATAAAGTCTATTCCGGTAGCCTGGATGCTAGCCGACCTTAGCCCCGCCCACAACATTTGAGGTCGGGAAGTTTGGTCTCGACTCGATCCGTTGTGAAACAAGTATGCCCAAACCAAAGCTGTTCGGACCAATCAAATGTCAGGGCGGAGTTTATACAATGATGGACAGATGATCAACCGTAACGTAATCATCCACGTCACTAAAGTTGAATTCATTTACAACAAAGGTGGCTCCAACACATCAACAATAGTTACACACACACATACACACACATATTTGGACTTTAATCTCGAAATGATTTTTTTTTTTACATTACGGTTCAGGGCCTCTGTACACATACAAGGTCACTGCAAAGGGAAAATTTAAATTTTGTCTGTTTTGAACTTGTAAAATATTTCCCAAAGGAGACTGGGTAATGTGCCTAGATGTAAATACAAATTAGGTTGTTTAATTATAATTATCATTTCCTTTCTGCCCAATAAATCTGGGACTAAAGAGTGCCACCAGATGACTGATAAAAGGGCAACATTTCTCAAAGAGACTCCATGACACTACAGGATTACAAAATGTGTTTTTGCATGGTAATATTTCATCCTCTGCCGCCCCATCATGACCAATAATACAAACAGAAATATCTCTTATTTCATAGCATTCCCCCAACCTAAAATCCTACTCAGAGTCTAATTCATGTCAGCAAGCTTGGTATTCCATATAATCCAATAATAACGACAACCTGGCTTTTCCGCACCTCCGTTAGATGTGGAATTTCATGCAACATATTTCACAATCCATCCCCAGAGACATTTTAACCACTGCGGGGTGTAATTCAGACCCTGCATTTACATAATGAAGTCCTCTGTTTATTATAAACTTGTGCATTCGGTTCACGGAAGACCATTAAACAAGCGCAAAATAGGAAAGAACAGGAAAGTCGCCATGCCAGAGAGCGTATTAAAATGCAAATGTGACTTAATCTTGATCCGTGGCTCTCCATGGGCCAGCGTAACATGAGCCAAACAGGTAATGCATCCTCCAGATTTGGCCTGCTTCCACAGTGCTGCACAGTACAATGTAGAGATGGGGTGAGAGATGGAGATGATATCTCTTTTATTGTGCTGTTGTCTGGGGCTTTTGTGTGGTCTGGGTGGGTGTTCCGGGAATTGCGAATGGTAGAAAGGGGCAAAGGAAGAGAGTAAACATCACCGAAATTACATGTTGTTAGCCATTTTGGCAGTGTTAGAGGATAAAAGCTAATCATAAACAGACTAAATGAGCCTTGTTTGATAAGGGAATTCATTTAACGTTGCATTCCCTGCTTTTTGCTTTTGTAAAAGGCTTCAGAATTACTTTACTCACCTCTTTGAGAAAATTGGTAGTAAAGACCATAATCAAGTCTTCTTTTCAAACTTCCAACTAACAAACTCACCTAACTTTTAAGCAGTGTTGCCAGATAGGGTTGAAGATTCTGCTCAAGCTGCCCAAATCATTCACTGCCAAAAGTTTTGCCAAAAAGAATTGTCATGATCATGACCACCACAATGTATAAGTACCATTTCCCTCTTTAAAACTTAATAATGATTTCAAAATACAATTATTAAAACTAATCAATTCTCCTGCCAGGAGGAAAACAAATTATTATTTTGCTTTTGTTCTGCTACGATAATAGAAACACCCTTGCATTGCGTGTTCATGCATTTTGGGGGCGGAGCAATAAAGGAGGGGGTTGGTTGGGTTAAGATGCAGTATAAACAGTTGCATACTGCAACTTTAAAAGGCAAAAAGGTCTCATTAGTGCTCAGACAATAATAATAATGTTCTTACCTTTGTGTTGCGCTTTAACTTCAAACAGAACAGTGCGTCGGATGTTGACGCATGTTCAAAAGCGTCAGATGACGCCTTGGGATGAGAACGGGCTGTGTTCAGATAATGATGGACAGGAGTCGTCCCATGTTCAATTTTAATTAAGTCATTTAACTGTGTTCTTAGGCCGTGTGTCCACCAAAGCGTTTTTTTTTTGCCAGCTGAAAACGCCAGAAGAGCGTTTTTTCCAGTGAGACGTTTCGTTGCTATGATAAAGAATATCCGCAGCACAGTTTACTTGTAACTGACTTCGCAGATAATTTGTTTCATACTAAAAATTAATTTTTCATCCATTTTGTTCGGTTAGCTCTGCTGGTTGATGTCGTTTTAAAGAAAGAATGTTGTGACAGTTGGTCAGTGTGGTTTAGCCCCGCCCCTCCTCCACTGTGATTGGACGGCTGGGTAAAAAGTGACAGTGATGAGT
Source organism: Pimephales promelas (assembly GCF_016745375.1). The sequence goes on from NW_024121222.1 coordinate 9,030,986, forward strand.
GCTGCGTTTTATCCAAAGTTGAACATTCTTCAACTCTGGGCGACCAGTAAAAAACGCTGGGCGCTCGCCACGTCAGCGTGAAAAAAAAAGGTCAGCGCCTCATCATGCTCATGGCGTTTAAAAAACGCGGGGCTCCCATTGAAAACAATTGAAAACATACGCCAGGAAAAACACTGTGGTGGACACACGGCCTTAGAGTTAGTTATATTTATAAAGAGCCTTCGTCTGCCAACAATTTGAGAGTTTGGTCAATCTCCCACTCTTAACTGTAAATACAACTAAGTGAATATTTATGCCACTTTGGCATAGCAATCAATTATGCAGCTACAAGTTATCTGATTAACTGATTTCCTATGTCTGAGTAACTGATTGCCTAAAAGTGCGTGCTCGTCAGCAACATCAACACCAATGCCAGCCGACTCTGCGGTGGGCCAGAGTTTAGTTTATTTACCAATAGCCTACTAAATTTAGATGTTTGAAAACCGCCAAACTGACCCCAAACCAGCCCCAATTTTATCCACCCTCCCATTTTTACCCACACAATCAAATCCAATTTTGCAACACTGCCTTTAAGAATACCCATTACAGGAAACTCATTATAGGAAAGAAAATGCTTCATAATAGGACTGCATTTCTCAAGTGTTCCCTTTCAACAGTTTATTCTTAAGTGTCCTGACTTAAGCAAGCACAATTAGTCAGGAGAGTTCCATTTCCTAACCCCCTTCAACCTTGGTTCCAACATGAAAACAAAAGGGCCGAGATGAATGTGGAATTAACGCTGACAGCTGCTGACTCAGATGGTTATAAACGGATGCGAAAGTAAACTTTGAAATGGCAATTACATTACAGCCCTCAGGAGAACGCTCTCTATTCTCCTGGATGTGTTGCTCGCCGGGCAAGCAGCCATATCTGTTGTGTGGCTGTGGAGAAGGAGATACGTGTAAACATGGTAACAAAACACTTTTGTCTTCCATATGCAGAGAAAACAGAAAACACGAACAAAAGCTAACCTGAAACAATTGTTATGTGGTTGTTGTGATGACAGCCTGTTAATATTAACAGCACATTTTATTCTTTTACCGTGGCACATAGCCTACAAGTGAAATCACAATGCTAGCAAATGTTATTTACATCCACCAATTTGTAGGTTTGGTGCATAAAAATTGTAATTACAAAGTATATAATTACATATGTACAGTAGTGGATTACAATCTAAACCAATGAATCAACATTTATCCACTGACCAATGAAATTCGAGCCCAACAGCAGATGATGAATCAAATGAGTTCATTTTAGTTCTCGAGTTGGTCAGTATCATTGCTCCCATCAAACTGAATCATTGTGCAAGGAGATATTAATACAATATAATCAATTACTATCTCAAAACTTAATGTTTCAGTTTTGACTTGGAAATGAGCAAATGTTTCAGACGTGATGTCCAGATTAATACATCACAATCATGTACAATTTTGGATGCAAAGCCTAATTAATATTCATGATCTAAACCTACCAGATTGTGACGCCAACCACCAACACATCCATCCATACTATCTCCACTAAAATGCCCATTTGAATAATTAAGAACCCATATTCCCACTGGATATGCAGATGATCTAGAGTAGAAACGGGTTCTAATTCTCATATAGTACCTGAGATCATGCCAGTGGGTGTTCACTGAGAGAGTGAGTTTGCTGTATACCTGAGGGTAGAGCTGACTCAAGATGATGAGTTGTTGTTCTTATCTCCCTGAAAGAGCCATACCCCAGGAAACCCTTTATCCCTGTCCTCTATATTTTATGAGCTGACATCATCACATACAATGAGCGTTTCTCATTTCCTAGGAGGGCAGGTTAAAACTAAACTTGTAGTAATGAAAGCCAAATTGTGCTGACTAACCCTAGCTGCAGTTCTGGTTATTATATATAGAGCCAAGACTGAGATTAGCCTTTGGAAAATTACTGTTATAGCATGGTCAAAAAAATCAATCAAAAGAACAAAAAAGTCTAGGGAAAATATAGGTATTGATAATCAAATCACTCCATTTAGCAATAAAGAGATCCTTTTTTGTAACACGGTACTATACATGCAATGTTATGCCAGATATTACACTAAACACAAAAATCTCCCAATGGACCACTTAGTCTCTATCTGGAATTAATCAAAACAGCACATTAAAATGACAAACAAAAGTCTTGGAGGATGCTTAGACAGAGAGATGCTACCACTGGTTTAATGGGGAAAATTATTGCTGCTCTCAAGCACTGATTTATATTTTTATAGATTCATTGCAAAAAATTATTTTCATAATCAATATTTTTGTCTTTTTATTCAGGATAGGTATGAATTCGTCCTTTAAACAAGAAATATTTACTCAAGAAGGAACGTTGCAGGAGAAATTCTTACCCCGTGATAAATTCTATCTGTATCTCTATTGTCGTGTATATAATTATTCTGCAATCTAGATGATTTAAAAACTAATTTGTTCATTAATTTGATACATTTATCCAAAGCAACTGTACACTTATACATTGAGCACCTTGCTCAATGTAATGCTCATGAATCAGAGGGTTTGAACTCAAAAACCTTAGATCAGCAGTCCAGGGGCCTCATGTATAAACGTTGCGTACGCACAAAATGGGCATAGAAATATGCGTACGCATTTTTCCACGCGCACATCGGGATTTATAAAAAATAAACTTGGCGTAAATAAGTGCGCACCGTAAGGATGCTTTTGACCGTGCGTACGCACTCTTTTAGAAGAGTATGGGTTTTGGCGACACCGATGGTGAGCTGGAGTCAAATGTCTTTTTGCTCACTATTAGACAGAGAATCTAAAGAAAATTATACATCTACAGAAAGATAATACAAATGTAATTTCACAAACCTATCATCACTTGAAGCAAACATCCATCCCTTCTTAAATGACCGTGCCAGCACGCGGCGCGCGTTGGGCCGTTTGGTGAAACTGACGCACATATAGCCTATAATCTAACGGCAGATGGAGTAAAACCGTAAATCTTCATTATGAGTCCAAATCATAAATAGAGTGCATGTTCTCAATAATAGTTTAAATAAATAAGAGAATGGTTTAAACTTTGTTTTACTTCTGATATAAACATTTAGATTAAATATGCCATTCTCATTAATGGAGTTAAACTCTTAAACTACATGAAATCATTACTGAGAAGTTACAATATATACAGTACATATATATATATATATATATATATATATTCAATAAATAGAAATAGACCTATTTGTTGTGGATGCATTGCTTTTGAACACTTTTCTTCTGGCATGCTGTGTTTTAATGTTTTAACTAGAGATTGTCTGAGAAAACTGTTTCGTGCAAATAATGCACAACCATGTCTATCTCTTTCCATTAAAATATAAATCAATTAAAAATACTATTTGGCCAGTGGAAAAGATTGAGAAAAACTTTATTAAAAACACTATTTGATTTATTCATTCAAAAACAAGGCAAGGATATAGGCTACTAAAAAAAATGTTTGTAATAATGTGACGGCACATCCGCATTTCATATTTTCCTAACGTCTTGTACCGTTAAACTTGGTATCACGTGGATGAATAATCATATGCAAATGATATGCAGATGAGGATATGCATATTTAAACTAGGCGTTGTAATCTCCATATATGGTTATTTCGGGGAGGAGACGCATGTGCGCGCATTCTCCCGCTGACTGGGATTTATAAAGTGAATTCTGCGCAGGTTCTGGCGTACGAACGGTTTTATAAATCTGAAAACTTTTATGCGTACGCAAATTCTGCCTTATGTGCGTACGCACACTTTAAGGATGAAATCTACGTAAAGTTTTATACATGAGGCCCCTGATCTTTACCTTCTAGGGTGTTACCTGTTATGAGAAAATACAACAATATACAAAATGTACAATCTTGGAGAAGCGTCCTATCGACTGCCATGCATATGCATGCAAGCTAATGGTGTGTTCAAGCCATGTCGTAATTACCATAATTACCTTAATGACCTGTAAAGGGCATTCACATCTTTGAGAACAGCTCCGAGTAGGACGTCACACAACATGATGAAAATTCAGTAAAAACGTTTACATTTCTGTATTTAACTGATGCTTTATCCAAAGCATCTTACATTGCATTAAAGGTATGCATCATATTTATTTTTCTGGGAATCGAACCCATGACCTTGGTGTTGCTAGAACCATTCTGTACTGGTTGTCATAGTTTAGTTTACACTAAAATTAAGCAGTCTGCTGGGCACAAACCCTAACACGTACATTTATACAAAATGAAGTACTGATATTTTTGTGTGCTTGTCTTCTTACTATAGCATCAGAGCAATGTTCCCTGACCTTGAATTGAGCCCCTCACAAGCTTGTTTGCAGCAGTGACCGTTTCCTTTAAGACCCTCTCTTTCTTCTATAGTCATTTTATCTCTCTGTCTCATTCCATCTTTTACTTCTCTTCTTATGCTATCACTTTCTGAGCAGAGCAGCTCTGCATGGGCATAAGCTCGTTGAAGCGAAAGTCACGGCGCACCAAACAAAGAGACGAAGTAGTCAGCGCTGCCAAGCCATGCACCCACACACTGAACAATGGCCTCAATGCTCACTTCCCCCAGCATGAGCCCTGTAATGTTAAGAATTTCACGAACATCGATTGTGTAGTGGGCAGACACAAAGCGGTGCCATCGGTAAGTAGGTGGTACTTATGCAGATCATATTGTTTCATCTCTGTAGGCTGAGAAAATAGGCAACGGACTTTTATTGAGAAGGAGACAACAAAGCATTGCAACAGGTCTTAGGTTTGGTCACTGATGATGCCATATGCAATAAAATACTTGCAACGCTTGTTTTGTAAATGCTGTTTCTTTTTATAGTTATAAGACCCAAGCCAAGCCAAAGCAGAGCTGGAGCGAGGACAATAGGTCGTAACATGGATCATTTGACAGGAAAATGGGAAATGACCATGTCTTACGATCAGACAGAGGCTTGATCCTCTTGCTCTCTTTCTTTCTCATGCATGCTGCCTCTCTGTTTCTGTTGTATCTTCCTTTTTGCGAGGTTTGCAGAACATAGACATTAACAATCTTCCATTGATAAATAATCAGACCGAATTTTAGAAAAGAAGTCACGAATTTAAAATGTATTCATAAATGATTTAAAAACAATTTTACAATCTTTACAAAATAACATAAATGTGCAATAAAAAAATAACTCAAAATACTAGAGTTAGAGACATTATTCGAAACTGTTGAGGTATTTGCTTGTGTACACTTACAATTTTGTAAAACAAAGAAAACAAACAGGATGCCACTTTCTGCCTTCTCGGGTTCCTTTCTGTGAAGTTTGTGGAGCGCGTCACGAACATGAATCAAAACTCAGCATATACAACGCATTCTCATCCCGAGGCGCCACATACGAAAGCCATATTTTTCGTCATCGAAAGTCATATTTGCTAATGCGTAGACATCCAACGCACATGGCACCCTTTAGCATCAATATAACGCGCACAGAGTATGGGTAGGTTTAGGGTTAGACCACTAGGGGGCGCCTTCTGCCCCATATATATCTGCGTCTCATTTTGACGCTAAAGGGTGCCGTGTGCGTTGGATGTCTTGCTTTGGCAAAAACGTTGTATACGCCTCGGGATGAGAACGGGCTGGCATATAAGCTACTAGCAAACTCTTGCGTGGCATCTGAACTCTTGTTTCGGGTTAGTGTTAGAGGTCTGCAACTGCAGCACACGGCACGCAAAGCATACGTATAGCCTACGTATGTAATTTTTCTTAGCTACAAACCCGAACCCAAACCCGTTACGAAACCCGTGAGTTTTTTGGGACTTGTTGGGCTCGGGTCGAGGATGTAGCAGACCTCTTTGGTGTATAGATCGTCTCTTCTTCTGCTCTTTTTCCTTTCATGGCAGAAAGCAAACAGCACTGCGTTACTTCTCATGCCCCCTTCTGGACTGGAGTGACTTTATTCGACTGCATGCACCGAACATACGTACGTACTGTGTACTGTATATCGTACCAAACGTACATACTATATCTTTGACGAAAAAAGCAAGAAGACAAGACGAATTTGATTCCAACTGCCATTTTTTTTTTACAACTGTTGTTTTGTTTTTTTGATTGACAATTTTCTACAGTGTAGGGATTGAATGAATTTGAATAATCTGAATTTGCTTCAAAAAAATATTATTATTTACATTGTTCTAACCTCTGGATACACTTTTCTGGCACACTTGCAGCAGAGCTTCATGCAATGGGACACTTTGTCTTGGTGTGATGATAATAGCTTATTTTACGACCGCCATCAATTTCCCTCATGAATTCAAAAGGTTTCTCTGCCTTATCTGAAAATCTGCTGTTTTCACTTAGCAGCAGTTAATGTGACTTCCAGCTGGAGGAGCAAGAGAGTCACAAATCCAGTATAAGTAGTCTTGCTTTTTTGTCTGACCACAGCGAATGCAGAGATTTTAGCCCAGCTGTTCCCTGGGGCTTTACTGAAAGACCTATCCACTCCGCCGGAGCATTTTGGTGCTGTTTTGCAGCTAATGCCCTTTTAAAGGCCACAGCCAACTGACACAGATGAATCTTATCGCGAGTTAAAACAATGAAGCAGGGGTGAGGTCTATTTCAGCCATGCACTCTGTAAGTAAAATACGTTTCCAGAATCGGCTCACTGTTTTTCTTGATAACTGTACAGGTGGAGCACAGCATAAAATACCACTTGAACAACACTTGCCAAGCACAGCGCATTCATGCACAGTGGTAGCCCACTACACAGACTGCTGTGCTATAGAATATATATTCTCAAAAATAAGGGTTTCAAGAGAGGGTTTTCACATTGTAGAATTCACCAAAAACTTTAGTTTTCAAAAGACCAATTTTTTCCTAGTGTGAAGAACACATTATTAATCCAAAGAGCCCTTTCCAACTATAACTGTTTGAGCAATAGAAAAGGTTACATAGATGTTAAAAGTTCTTCATTGAACTAGATGCCAATAAAAAAAAACACACAAAAAAAATATTTTTTAAGAGTGTAAACCAGATTCTTTGTACAGTATAACATTTCTTGCAGCATGAGGGTCTGTTTAGTTAACACAGTCTCATCCCAAAAAGTCATATAACTGACGTCTTGGGGCGTATTTTGACCATACGTCAATATCCGCCTTTTTAGGGCCCCCTTAAACGTCGGTAGATGGCAATCCCGGGCCGTCATACAACTGACGCTTTACCTTTAACGTCAGTTAGGTGATGGGTTAGGTTTAGGTTTAGGTTTGGGTATGGGGTAGAGTTAGGATCCCATAACCTCATCTACCGATGTTTAAGGGGGCCCTAAAAAGGCGAATATTAACGTATGGTCAAAAGACGTCCCAAAACGTCAGTTATATGACGTCTTGGGATGAGACCGGGTTGGTTTAGTAGACTAGTACCAAGATATTCAGGGAATGATTGTTGGACAAATATACATTTTAAATATAGATAATGTTGAAAAATCAATACTACTATTCATATAAACGCATATAGTCTAAAAATGTGCCCTCAAACATGTCAGTTTATAGCTCAAGTACCCTCACTGACTAATCAAAACTAATGGTTCTTGAGTCACAAAACACAATTTCATGATGACAAATGGGTAATTTTTAGGAACCATTTACACAGAATGTGTTTTTGTGGATAAAAAAAGAACAGGTCAGTGGAATGAAAGGTCTAAAGTGGAGTTGTTTTTTTTTTAAGTTGAACCTATTTTAGATCTAGAACGCCTAGACACGAGCACAAGCATGAACAGCAAGAGCTCAAGCATACAGTTCACAGTATGTGTTGCTATAGGATCTGACTTTAGAAATAGAAGTGGCGCCATGCTAGTTTTCGGTTTAGTTTAGTTGTTTATTTTCAGTGAAAGAGAAAGTTTATTTTACTTTACACCGGTTACTTAGAATATGTCCATGTACTGTCATTAAAAGTCAACATCCAGCTTCAAATCTATGTATGCCTTGAGCGATACTCAGAAAAATACAGCATCTCTTACTCAGAAAGAATCTTAGAGAAAGAAAGCCTATGAGATTCAACGGATTAAGAACCTTACCTGCCTTGACAGCCAGGAAGAAATACACATTTCACACTTAGGCTGGTGTCTGATATCTCTTTACCTCACCATAAATGTCAAAAGTAGTCTCTCATGTTGCATTGAGATTACTTACTGCTCCACTATTATAAATGCAGGGATGTATTCTCATCTCAATATATCAGAAATTGGGGTCTGTTAGCACATACAGAATATGGTACATATTTAAATATATTTTAGTTTACAAAGGTTTAAATGATGCTATTGAAATTTGTTTGTAACAGGAATTAGTTTGTGGCTTGATATTGTCTTGTTCTGGTAAATTGGTCCATGAGCCGGTTGATGTAATGTTGCCGTACGCTCAGGTGCAGTTGAGTAAATTAAAAGTTGTTTTGACCACAACACACTTAGTCTAATATTCTCACTGACATGTAATAAGGGTTCATTTGATTACAATATGCACCATTACTCTGATGTGAGCTGTCATATCTTTTTTAGTCGAGGTTATAGTAAGCTGACCATGATCGAGTCATTTATTGTGCTGGCACCTATGAAATATAATTCTTTGTAATAAAGAGCCTCCCAATTGGGGTGTTCTACCATTAAAAAATGCATGGTCTGTATGATTCTTTAATGTTTTTGAAATAATTATCTTACGCTCACAAAGGCTGCATTTATTTGATCAAAAACGCTACAATTGTCTCGGTCACCCTCAGCACTACGTTTCCCATCATCCTCTCTGACTCGCACCTGATCACACTCCCCTATCTCCTGCACCTGCAAGCCATCACCCTCGTTACCTTATATCTTCAGTCACTTTCATCCCCATTGTTGTCTGGTCTTGCTGTTGTTACCCAACCCCTGACTACTTGACTACTTGAACTGACTACTTGAATACTGACTACTGACTACTTGACTACTTGAACTGACTACTGACTACTTGACTACTGACTATTTGAACTGACTACTTGACTACTTGAACTGACTACTTGAACTGACTACTTGACTAGTGACTACTTGACTACTGACTATTTGAACTGACTACTTGACTACTTGAACTGACTACTTGAACTGACTACTGACTACTGACTACTTGAACTGACTTCTTGACTACTGACTACTTGAACTGACTACTTGAACTGACTACTTGACTACTGACTACTTGAACTGACTACTGACTGCTTGAACTGACTTCTTGACTACTGACTACTGACTACTTGAGCTGACTACTTGAACTGACTACTTGGCTACTGACTACTTGACTACTGACTACTTGAACTGACTACTTGACTACTTGAACTGACTGGTCACCCTCAGCACTACGTTTCCCATCATCCTCTCTGACTTACACCTGATCGCACTCCCCTATCACCTGCACCTGCAAGCCATCACCCTCGTTATCACACCTTATATCTTCAGTCACTTTCATCCCCATTGTTGTCTGGTCTTGTTGTTGTTACTCAACCCTTGACTACTTGACTACTGACTACTTGAACTGACTACTTGACTACTGACTACTTGAAGTGACTACTTGACTACTTGAACTGACTACTTGACTACTGACTACTTGAACTGACTACCTGACTACTTGACTACTGACTACTTCAGCTATCATGCTCTATTTACCTGAGATTACAAAAAATAATTTTTGTGGAAACAGATTTTTTATTTCTTTCAGGATTCTTTGATAATTAGAAAGTTCGTAAGAACAGCATTTATTTTAAATTATTATACGTTTTTGTATCCATGTAAAAGTATTAACACGTTTGATTAATGCATTCTTGCTGAACAAAAGTATTAATTTCTTTCAAAGAAAAAAAAATCTTACTGAACCCAAACGGGCTTCCATATGTACCTCCCCGGAATAGCTATAAGCATGGTGTTACATGACTCTGGTCATCCATCTAACATGCATCATCTTGGCCTTTACACGCTACTCGGTGTAATGTATAGGTGATTTGATGATAAAACACTAAAGGCGGGTGAACTAGTGTGATGTAATTTCTAACAAATTCAGGCCAAAACGATGTTCGTCTCAGGAGTTCGAAACAGCTTGCCATATTCATCTGAACGCTGCTCTCAGTATGTTCTCTAATGGATACTGCTGGTCACTTATTCCCAACTTCATTTTAACCCTAAGTGACGAACGAACAAGAACTTTGCTGTGAGTAAATCGGGGCCTTAAGAGCATTACCCCATGACACTGACCTAGACCCTCAAAAGACAATCATTACAACCTGCTTGATGAACGTAAGCCTGATGCAGACACTTCCCAGCAGGTGGGATACTGGAGGGTTTTGAAAGTCCCTTCCTGCGCCCTGCCATATCTGTTAAATATTTTCGCAAGTCCCAAACTCACCCGCATTTTCTCTGAGGAGTAGAGAAGGAGAAAGATAGCTATCATTAACAAGCATGTTTCATTAAAGTGAGGCTAATGGGTACTCTTTGAAGCTTCGCCAATGGCTCTCTCGTCAGAGATCACTGCACTACACTGATTGCTACAGCCGCTTCGGCATCACTTACCGTCACATTAACACACCAGCATGTGCTGCCTCCTCTGAACAGGGCCTGATAGGGGTGCGTCAAATTAATGAAGTAGAGAAGATCTGCTCTCTTTTCTGAAGACTTGAAAAGCTCATTTAGTCCTTTATGACTTGGATGTCTTCCTCTGTATCTTTGGCTCGCGTTCAAGGGGAGGGGGTTAATTTTTGCTTTACAGGACTGCCGCTGATAGCTAAAAGCCAGCTGCTACCTGTTTGTTAATCTTTTACACTGCTGTCAGATTACTTAACATAAGTTATCTCAAAGCTTGCAAAACCAAATTGCAAATCACACCGATTCAGTGGAGCATCTGACACATGGAGTCTTTTCAAGCTCTTTTCACACAGTCCTGTTGTTCTATCTTTAGCTTTCTAACAGGTAACAATGGTATTTAGATGGTGTCAAAGCAAGCAGTGCTATAGTGTAAACAATTTGCTCTCAATAAACACCCACCAAGAGATAAATTAGTTACTAGGGAGGCAGTCTCAGATGGTTTACTCGTGTAGAAAACCGACTGTTCCTTTGTTCAAAGAAGCCTATCTGACTAGCGGGGGATATCTCTTGCGTCCCCTTCTAACAGGTTTATATCCCTGTAAATAATCTTGTCGTGCTAACTAGCATAAACTTCTTGAAATGACTTCACACCCTACAACACAATAGATGTGACAGTACCAGTAAAGATAGCTCTGCAAGGGTTTCTTTTCCTGTAAAGATTCTCAGCAAGAATATACTATTCCAGTCTTTCTTTTAAAATGTCAAGTTTAATTCACTATTTCTTTGGATTTTTTTTGTGTGAAATTTACTAGCAATTTCTGAGTAAAAATCCTGCTGTTCACTAGCAAAACTTGTCAACCAGTATGTATTGAGTCAACCAATGGTACACCAACATCTAAAACACAACATACACTGGTGATAAACATGTATGGTGATCTTTTCAGCATGCTAAAACCACATCATACAGTTCATCATAGTTCTCACGACAACACCATTCAAAGTAAAATAGCTCTAAAGTATACTTCACTACATGAATCACTGTACTAATCACACAGCTCCAGAGCCGAGGAATAATGTCCATTATGAATTGATTTTCTTAAATGACGAGTCAATAGTCCAACTAAATGTATAGGTTTAGAGAGCTTAGCGAAGTCGCAAAAAATCAAGCCATCAAATCTGATGAACACTCAAAAGGCACTCACTTAAATGATCCAAAACACATCAGTCATCAACGGGAATCATGCACCCATTGAATCTAAGTGCTGCTGCTAGTGGTTATTCATATGGGGATTGAGAGAGTGAGTCAGTAGTATCCATCATTATCTTTTCAAAAAAGAAAAATACATTTGGCAGGGAAGGTAGTAGAACAGACAAGATGACTGCACTCCAAAAAATGTATACCAAAGGTGTAAAATCTCCATTACGGCCAATTTTGTGTTATACTTTATATCAAAGTTCGGATCAAAGGTGGAAGGGTTATTTTTAAACTGTCATTTCCACATGAATAAACACAATTATCCGACAAATAATTGTATGTTAATGTCCTTTCTTTGCGCTGCAAGGTTGAAATGTTCTGCAAATTGAGAGGAAAACTTCTCCGAGAAACTTCAATGGATTGCTAGGTAGAATAATAACAACTCGTAAAATGTAAAACAGTAGCCACTCAACCACAGTCTCGTTTCAAGGTGAATATTAGTTCCACCAAAAAGTAATTATATGCTAACTTAATATCTATTTATGCCCGACACAAAAGTCAAGCAAAACTCTGAGTAAAGGTTCGTGCACAAACACAATGCATTTGCATGGTCTGATCAGCCAAGTCTCTTGGATATTTAGATTCATAGCTATGCAAATGCAAGTTAATGCAGGATCTAAAACCTGAAGTAGGGACCTGATAAATTACACCAATAAGGCCCATGTTAAGACCCCTGCCCTTAATACTAATGTTTAAGCCGTGCTAAAATGAGACCAAGTGAGGGATTAATAACTACATCCATATAAAAAGACTTCAGGCGCATTCGTCTACTTCGGAAATCCAAGCGTCATGCTGACGGTGACAAATGTCTGTTCTCGTGCACGGGTAGTGTAAGTAATTATATACAAATGAACTTGTCAGAGACTGCAGGGGAGACGATCGCCAGCGCTTGTTCCCTCCCCACTTGGCTTCTCTCCTGTGAAATTCCCACACCGCCTCTTCTGGAGACAAACGAGCTTGCGTATGCTAATACAAAGATGCATATATTCATGTATTTCCATTCTGAATCAGCCCGTCTCCTGCACGTGTGCCTTATCACACACGCGGGCGAGAGAGCAACGCATGCTTACTGTAAATACAAACAGGAGTGCAGATGAGAAAGTACCAGAGTGTGTGGAACATTTTTCACTCTTACAAATAAGCTGCAGTCTGCAAAGGGGTGGGAAGGCATTGCTAAAATAGAAAATACAAGCGAGCCAGCACTGAAGACAAATGTTTAGTTTTATTAGCTGACTTCATCTATATTGAGTTGTTGTCATTGTGTTGCCTAGAAAGTTCATATGAATAAAAACCAAATGGCGAAAAAAAAATAGGCAGGGGTGCGGGATTTTGGGCCCCATGAAAAATTATGAGGTAAGGCCCAACTGTGGGCCTTATATATATATCAACGCATTCTCATCCTTTAGCGTCATATGTGACGCTATATGACAAAACAGCAAAATGCTACGCACATGGCACCAGTTATCGTGGGGTAGGGTAGTCTCATATTAATGCTAAAGGATTTATGACGCCTTGGGTTCGCATGTTATATATTAACGATAAAGGGTGCCATGTGCGTAGTATTTCACCATTTTGTCATATAGCGTCACCTATATGACGCTAAAGGATGAGAACGGGATGTGTATATATATATATATATATATATATGGGTGCGATTTGTGAAAAAAACAGAGGGGGGGATGTTTTGGAAAAAAAAATATTCATAAAAAATAAATCATGAGAACATGAACTTCATCACTGCATTTGCAGGAAAAAAAAATATCTTATTATGAAGTATCCTAACGCACTATCTTTACTCTAATTAGCTTCCCATACATTTGAACTGTGATCATGCAACGAAAAACATGCAATAATTAAATCAATAGATTAATAGGGTAGGCAAATTTATATCAGCCTCTCCTGAACCACGGATTGATTGCAAAGTTAAACCATCATAGAAACAGTTTTACTGCTGCTGTTAAGTGAAAGTAATAATGTTAATGTTACATCGCGATGCTGAGATACAGCAAAATGATAGAAAAGACAGATGCCTCATTCGTGCCGCAGAACCTCTAGACGCGCGCAAACACGTCTTTACATCGATTTAACATTGAAATAACTCGCGCCAGACGTTCAAGAGTGAGTGAAACACCGTGTGTATAACTTCGGCCATTCTCAGTGACTGGGACACTAGCGCATAAAGTAGCGCATTTAAAAATAAAATTGACTTTAATCAAACCACGGATCCGTGATAAGTTTTCTGATCCGTTTCACCACTAGTTTAGTAGCACTGATCACTTTGAGGGGGGGATAAATGTATCCCCACCGGGGATAAAAATAATTAAGCAGAGGCAGGGACACACTGACCAGAAAGGGGGACATCCCACGCACCCCCCCCCCCCGGCAAATCGCACCCTGTATATATATATAAAAAGGGTATCATGAATTCTAGCAAATACCAACAGATAAAAATTCAAAACCTGACTAGCTTCTGCTAGAAATCTTATACTGGGGTGTGGTTGGATCTTCCAGCCAGAAAATGATCAAAACCAACACAAAAATGTGTCACTGAGCACAAAATGAAGCTTCTGCCATGCCCGTTACCGTTCCCTGACCTGAATCCTATAGAAAATAAGTGGGGTGAATTAGAGAGCACCAACATGGAGCTGGTAATCAGAAAGATGCGGAGAGATTCTGTATGAAGGAATGGTCTCTGATCACTTATCCAAACTCATTAGGCACTATAGAAGAAGAGGAAAAGGACATTGCAATAATTGGGTGCCAATAATTGTGGCCAACGTGAACTAGAGAAAAACATTTATTTCATAATGAGGTTTATCCCATTGTTTTACTTCTACGACAGGGTAGAATTTTGAGAATTTTTTTTTAATGAAAGATCAAAAGGATACGCAATGTAGATCTATTTTCAAAGCCCCCTTTGATGATATTTACCAAGTGTGCCAATAATTCCGGAGTTGACCGTACATAATCATATTCAGAGCAGTATTCATAAATAGCAAATTTCAATTAGAACCCAGCAGATTTAAGCAGAGTAGGAATGCCATCATTATGGTAAGTTTTACACATCCTCTGCCTCATGCATGTGAATTATTAAGTACTTTGTCTAAAATACTTTCAGATGTCCATCTGGTAAGGACACAGTTTGTGACTTCAGTAACCAACAAGAGTGTTGTCCATTCAGCTCCATTTAGCACATTTTACTACCCTATAATCCGTTCCACAGAATCCTATATTTCCCCCCAAAGTCAGAGCATAAAATGTGAAAAGTCTGTAAAATCTGCGCCTCCAGAAGCTTGTTTTCCATTTACGTATGAAACAAAGAGAGATTAATAAAGATTTCAGATCAGCAACATATTGTCTATACCTGCTTCGTCAGTCATGTATATAAAGAGAGATTCAGAAAAATTGTGGCACACACAGCAAATCACAAATTGAAATATGTGCTATCCATCATATTTTTGGGCAGTGACTGGAGGCATTTCAAATGAAGTAGCACAAAAATTGCTTGCTATTTGTTCCCTTTTAGACAGCTGGGTTTTTGATAGGTCTGGCCACAGCAAGACCACTAATGATGTGTTAACTGTCAACACATCGACATCGGATTGTCACCACCAAAATACACAGATAAACATCCTTAAATGTGCATATCTCAGAGATGTAGACGCAAACAATGTGTCATATTAAAGACAGAGAGAGAAATGAAGCAGGTTTATAAAGTCATAAGGGGTTTAGACCCGTACAGCCCGGGGGTTTAGACCCGTACAAATAATAGATATGACTTTATAAGTCCCAATCACGTTGCTGTTCACATAAGTTCTTTCTGCAGATCTCTACTTACAGGTTTTGTTTAAAGAAAAGAGACATTGATTACATCAGTTATTTTCTTCATTTCACATCATAGTGACTACAGTAAACATTGCACTTTGAGTATTGCTTTGGGAAAAGCTAAAATATCATTGCGCCTGGCACTGATGTCAGAGTCCCATCACCCCCAGGGGCAACAGCTCTGCTTAACTTTGATCTTGGGATACTACATTCGACCATCGCTCCGTCAACAAACATCTGTTAAAAGCAAGCGGCCAGCATTTCTTAACAATAACAGATTTTGTGCCCTAGTCCCCTCGTGCGCTCCTGGATCGACGCCCGTGCCCCGCGGTTCCACGTCAATCACTGCCTCCATGTGTTTCTGTCTTTACTTCTCATCCTAAACATGCCATTAATATCACTTTGTGTCACTTCATTAAAACATCCCATTACTTTCCATCATGGCTGACGTCCACTAATGCTTCTCAGGCTCTCAGGGTGAGATTAAAGCCTTAATGTTCATTCCCTACTCTCATTAGGACACAGGCTTAGATAGCCTCCTCGTTGCTACCTGTCACGCTCAGAGACTCTTCTGATGCACAGATGAAGATGGAGGACTGCTTTGGGGAGTTTTGTTGTTGTGCTTTCTAAAATGGCTGCTACCTCAAACTGAATTCCCAGTCTCCATTCTGAGCAAGATCTAATATCACTTCATTAGCCATTTCATTTGGCGGCATTTTTTGCATTGCTATTTTGTTGTTGGACCCTTTGATAGTTCTCATGGGGTATTTCAAGTCTCATTAAGACAACTGCCTCTGTATACTGTGCTTTTAATGACATGCCAGGTCTTAAAACTGAATTTTTACTTGTTGAGACTTATGTGGGATATAACTGATTCACAAAATGTTGTCTCCAGTAATGATGCTCACAACTTTTTTTTTTTTAGAGCTGTTCTTAACTTGAGGATGGCACAGTTTCAGAACTTAGAGGGTGTTGGATTGGGATTATTTGCATAATCCATTGAATTTTTGGTCCTATTTCCACAAATAAAACCAAGCAAGAGAACCTCTTAGCATAAAGTAACAAGTGATGCCGTAGCGGCAGCTTTCTTGAAATGAAGTGGTGGCGTAAATGTATATTTCAATGTAAATAAAAAATGCATTGAAAGGAATGTTCTGAGTTCTAATTAAAGGAGTAGATCACTCATGTTTTTCAAAACACACAGGATTTTACCAGGGTACAGTAGTATTTAGCCTATATATAGTGCAAGTAAATAAGATCAGTGTTCAGGATGGTTTACATCAAATATGTGAAGTTTGAATTTTCAAAGCACTTAAACATGAATTATTTAGTAAAACCCTGTTTATATTATGAGGTAATGTTTTGTTCACATTTTCTTGGTGAATTAATTTGTGGGTGGAGTTTCCTCCATGTAAAAAAGTGCTTTATATACATGCCATGTCCTCAATGATGCTCTTGATGGAGCTCACACTCTTGGAAGAAAAGGTTCTATCAGTGCTACGTATTTGGAACCCCTAAAAGGTTCTAAACAGAACCCTTATTAATAATAAGAACCCTTTAGTTCTATATGGAACCTTTTTGGGTTCATTCACTATCATTTGTTTTGTCCTTTCCGGATTAAATATTTAATATTATTGACAAACATCAAGACCCTAAAATGTATTTGTGAATGCATGTGAATGATCACAAAATTCAAGATATGGGGGTTAGAAAATGTATATATTATATACATTTATGTAGTTAATCAATATCACACGAAGAGTGCCATTTCAGTTTTTCTCCTCAAAAAATCAGCATGATTAAAATGTGATATTAAATTACTACAAGAGTTTAATAAACAATAATTTAATTACAACTACCAAATGGGTTACACTTTATTTCGATAGTCACTTTAGACATTCTACTAACTATAAGTAACTTTTCAACTACATGTCAACTAAGTGTCATTAGAGTATTAGTAGGCTGTAGTAGACTGTCAGTAGACTGTTAGGTTAGGGTTAGGTGTTAGGGTTCAGGTTAGGAGAACAAGTTGACTTGTAGTTGCTAAGTTACTTACAGTCAGTTGAATGTCTGTTGGGGGACCAACAAAATAAAGTGTTAGCAGATATTAAGCTAACAGTCTACTAATACTCTAATGATAGTTAGTTGACATGTAGCGGCAAAGTTACTAATAGTAAGTTGAATGTCTAAAGTGGACTATCAAAATAAAGTGTTATGCAATATATGAATGAATAATAGCCCATAAAGAACCTTTGTGCCAAAAGGGTTCTTTCTTGTCATTATAGAACCTCTTTTTTAGCATAAAAGGTTCTTTGGAGTTGAGTAAAGATCCCTATGCATCATATATAACCCCAATGAACCCTTTTTTTCTAAGAGTGCACCTTGTATTGAATCTGTTACATTCCGTTAAAACAGCATAATAAACTCAGTGTCACTGAGGAAATTTAAGGTGAGCAGATTAAATCTCTTTTTACTAATTCAGCAATTCCCTCTAATTATTTGACTGAGGAGGATCATACAATGGATGAGCGAAAAGAATTGCATTCATTTCAGATCATGTCGAATAAATCGCAGATGCAAAATTTGGCTTATTTAAAGTTACTGTGTTGGGGTCAGTTGGAAAAATGCTATTATTTTTGTGGCTATCCACACTGACAAACTCTCATTTTAACCAGGCCGCATGCACAATAAACAACATGAATCCAATAGAGAATAGTTCTTTTTATTATTTGGCCTTGAAAAGTAGGCAGTATTTTTGGCTATGCATTTTTTTCTTCTCTCAGTTGCGGCTATTTGCAAAAATGAACTTCATATCTGCCTAATGTAACTGGACATGGATCTTTTTTGGATCCCTGATTGTGAGATATTCTTTATCATTTATATGCTGTAAAATATGTTCAGCAGCATTTTTCATCTCTCTTCATAAGATGAATGAGTTATTGGACTGAACAGCTAAGGGACGTATAAAAGTAACACAGCCTCAGTGAAAAAACGATACGCAGAACTGTTTAATTATGTAATATTCATCTAAAAAACTTGCTGTTTGGATTATTGCTTTGAAATATATTGTATATGTGGGAAAATTGATAGAGTTATTGCACAAGATGTTTGATGAGTCTAGAGCAACAGTCTATCTTAAGGGTCATAACTGAAGAGTGGGGGGCAGGGACTTGCTGCTTGTGACATAAGGCTTAACTCATAAATATAAATTAGACAAATAAATCGATTTCTTACTGTTCAGTGGTGACAAAATCAAACATGTCCCCACCATGGTCCAGTGCACAATATGTGTGATAGACATGAAATAAACCTAACAAAAGAACATCAAACTTGCATTGAAATGTTTTGCTTTCTGTCCTCGTTCTAGTCCTGAATGTTTCTTTTATCATTGCCATGGCCTTATTTTATAATGAATAGGGAAACCTGGGGAGGAGTGTCAAACAAGCATTTTTACTCTCTCTCATTACAACGTGGCAAAGCCTTTGTAAATGACTTTGCGGCATGAGTCGGTGTGCCTGTTTAAAAATGCATGGGATTATGGAGCAAGCATATCAGCTGAGCTCAACCGAGTGTGTTAGCGAAGGAGCAAGGACAGGAAAATTGACACTTGATGATTTCTCCTGCTGATTTGAAGGAATGTTCAATCACATTAAAAAGGCTCATTTCCTGTCCCCATATCTGTCACTGTTTGACAAGTTCTACATGGAGATTTTTGGTGCATCTATTCTATTTATAGCATGGAAACGCCTCTCAGCTCTATGGCTCGGTTTCAGAAAGATTATGGTTCCCATGTGGACCTTAAAGAACTATAAGTTAACATGGATTTTTGTCTTCTTAAAGTTCACAAACCAGAAACTATACTGATGGCAGTTATGTGCTGTCTGATGGGGTCAGCTTCTGAGATTTTAGCTCACCGGCGCACAGCGACTTGATTTAAAGACCATCACTGTTGACTTTTTTTAAACATTGCATTGAACAAAATAACAATAACAAGAACTAGAAAAAAAATTTATGCATCTCTTTTTAGACAAAATAAAGGCCCTGCCCTAGTGAAAAAAAGTATACTTTATTGTACTTAAATTCCTTTTTCAATAGTACATTGCAAATAAAAAAAATGGTACTTTAAATATATTAAAGTATATTTTCACAATACAACTTTAAACACACTTTAAAATAACTGTACTTTACGGACTCGTGGCCACAAGATAGTAACTCGTGGCCTCAAGAGTTAGTATCTCGTGGCCACGAGCTACTATCTCGAGGCCACGAGCTACTATCTCGAGGCCACGAGCTACTATCTCGAGGCCACGAGCTACTATCTCGAGGCCACGAGCTACTATCTCGAGGCCATAAGCTACTATCTCGAGGCCACGAGCTACTATCTCGAGGCCACGAGTTACTATCTCGACTCGAGGCCACGAGCTACTATCTCGAGGCCACGAGTTACTATCTCGACTCGAGGCCACGAGTTACTATCTCGAGGCCACGAGTTACTATCTCGACTCGAGGCCACGAGTTACTATCTCGAGGCCACGAGTTACTATCTCGACTCGAGGCCACGAGTTACTATATCGACTCGAGGCCACGAGTTACTATCTCGACTTGAGGCCACGAGTTACTATCTCGAGGCCACGAGTTACTATCTTGTGGCCACGAGTTACTATCTTGTGGCCACGAGTTACTATCTTGAGGCCACAAGATAGTTATAATTAATTTTTTTACCAAAGTGGGACTAGAGGGGCTCCGTAGTACTTTAGTACATTCTCTAAAAATATATTTTAGGAAAATATACTTTTAAATTATTTTAAAAGTGTATTTATTTGCACTTAACTTAAAAAAAATATATTTTAGGTACAGTATATTTTAAACTGTGTGCTGAAAATGATCATTGTAACAATGAATTGAAATAAAATGAGTAATATTTGTTTTGTAAATGTGCATTTGTTATTGAAGACAAAGTGTGCAATTTGTAGTATTTGGAAAAAGCCTAATGTATTACAGTAAGCATATGAAGAGTTCAGATGCAAAAGCCTCTAAATGCCATTTAAAAATTTTTATCTTTAATGATGATTTTTATCAAACTTGTATATTTAAGTTCAGTAATTTCACTTAAATTACAATTAATAGGTAATAATCATTGCCATTTAAGTGAAATCATTGAACTTAAATATACAAGCTTGATAAAAATGATCATTCTAGAAGAAAATTTCAAATGCCACTTAGAGGCTTTTGCATCTGAACTCTTCATATACTTTTTACTCAAATATAATACACTTTTGGTATATTGCTTGTATATTTCGAAGAGACTCGTAATGAATTTGTAACATACTTGTAATTTATAATAAAGTATAAGGTTTTGAAAATCTAAACTATATAAATAAATAAATAAATAAATCACCTTTAAAGTGTTATAAAACTTTGCACTATTATTAAGTTGTGCACTATTTTCCAGGTCTTTCACTATGATATGGAAGAAAAAGAAGAAAAAAAAAATTCTGCCTGCCTTTGATAAATTATATACACTGTGTTGTAGAGGTAGCAAAATGTCATGCCCTGATCATGAAGACTCTACAAAGCTTTAAGGTAGAGACTAAGAACATGAGACTGTACTGTAGATATTAAAGGAAAAACAGCAGCTCATTGCAGACAAAACCATATTAGAAAATAAAACACACACACACACAAATGCAACCTAAGCAACCTAATATCAATTACACAGGAGCCCAAGCAAGAAATAGACTCAGAATAGTATTCAGTCAAGTAATACGTAACAAAGACTGTGCAATACAGTATTTTGCTGTAAGTAATTGCTTCCTGGAGCTGTATAGAAATTATACAGGATGATTACTAACGTGGGATAAGATACTGTACCACAACATGAACATACATAAATAATCCACGAGGATGCTCTGCCTTTGCATGATAAGAAAAGAAACAGTTTTTCTCTTCTTCTTCTTCTTCTGTCTCCATAAAATGATATGATATAAACAATATGAACAGGCATCTCTAATGGGCATTTATCTTATCACAGTTTACTGATGTGCAATTCCGCAGAAAGTTTTCCCTTTTTATTTAGACACAATTTTCTTTGCTTTGGATCAATATCTCATCACTAAAGCTTTCATTTAAAATAAATGTAGTCATTTTGAATCCATTTCTATGCCACAGAGCCCATGAAATCACTTACAAGGGGAGTTTTCTTTGCTTCTGGTGTATTTTCGACTCAAAAAAGGAAGTTGGGTATAGGACATATTGTTCTAGAGGGCATTTTAATTGACACAAATAGGTATTGTGCAACATAAAGTAAATAATCAATATTTATATTGTATACTAGCAAATAGATGCCTTCAAACTCACATGGACTAAAAACCATAAAACTCCAAGTGTTTTTTAAAGGGGCTAAAATGGTTGGATGTGGAGGCAAAGTCATAACTTGGGTGATAGTGGAAAAAGTAAAAAAAAAATCTGAAGTTTTTAAAAGGAAAGACCACTAGTCAAAATTTTAAACAGTTCTGAAGCCATGGAGCCATTAAATACTCAGTCAATACCTTTGCTTTGTGTTGTGTGCACCCCAGTCCCAGATGTAGATATTAAAGGCATCTCATGTTTTTTTTTTTTTTTAGTGCAGACTGGAGAAGACAGATGGCACTAAAACCTGTGTAGTTTCAGCGCTGAGGTTTATCTGGAATTCCCTGCTTATTCTGGGTAAGCATGTCTTATCTCTAACACCTAAGATGTTTTTTGGGGCTTTTTTCATTTGTAAATTCAAGTTATAACCTGAACAGGAAAAGTTCACAAAATCAGTCATTTCACAGTCTTTCCTCTTTTGATGTAGAAACCATCCTTTCTCCAAAGCTGCTGGGAGGAACAGAAATGGAGCTGCTGGCGATGTGTAATGAGAAATACCTGTGGCCAGTTGCGCAAATTGCTTAGACTTTAGTCTTACAAGTTAGACATCTATTTTCTTTCTTCAAGATGGCTCCTAACCATTTGAAGTCAGTTACATAAAATGTTAGATTGGTCTAATTTGAATCCGAAAAGTAGAACTGAATAGCCCAATATAATTGCTTGGTCAGACTATTCTTCATACAGTCTTAACTTAGTGGCTGTGTTTAAGCAGCTGGGCCCTGATGCATCATTACCAGTGACAGGTTCACAGGTATATCAGCCCGTTCTCATCCCATCCGACGCACATGGCACCCTTTGGCGTCAATATTAGACGCAGATATATATGGGCCAGAAGGCGCCCCCTAGTGGTCTAACCCTAACCCTTCCCCACACCTAAACCTACCCATAATCATCTAACTGAGGCTAAAGGGTGCCATGTGCGTCGGATTTAGACGCACAGTCAAAAGCGTGAGTTAGATGATGCCCTAGGATGAGAATGCGTTGGGTATATGGTCGTTAATGCTAACAGACAGCTTCCTGTAGATATTATAGATGCCTGGTTGGTATATGAGGAAGACAGAGCCTTTCACTGACTAAGCGAACAAAGATTTCCATTGTTGAATATGGACATTGGCAATTATCACTACGGCTTTCCTAAACTCCTGCCGTGACCTTCTGCATCTGCTGTTTGGCCAGCTTTGAAATGCGAAAGACGCCTTCATCCATAGCCAGCTGTGCTGATGAGCAGATCTGAGCCCTGGTCTCCTGTTAAGGTTTGTTGGAGAGAGCTATTAAAGAAACCACATCTGCTTCCCTGTCCCATCTGGAGGGTGGATATTTTCAGCTGGAGGAATTTAAGAGTGATGCACGATGGAGTCTGAAGCACCTCGGTTTGATAAGCCTGATAAACACAAATGGCATGCGTGTGATTTCAGATTTTGATTTTTATGGAACATCAACATCTACATTATGGCATCTTAGGTCTGCAAAACATTTTTGTCAAGGCATGCTCTCTCTTAGTTTATTTCTTAGTAATTCCCTCTCTCCCTGCTGCTTTTGTTCAGCGCCTAAACTATAATCATCATTTATGTTGTACTAACAATAATCAAATTACTCACCAATCAAATTAGTGTCATTCAATTTGTCACTGCCAATGATTTGCTCTTGAAACCTGCAGTCATTTAAATGCAATCATTCTTAAGTTAATTTATTAGCGTTGTATAAAGTGCATATTACTTGCTAATCATAACATTAAAGAATTGTCTTAAGAATTATTCTCTTCTATCTTCTTTTCTTACTACAGTTCTTTATATTACAAGCAAAGTCATACGACCTAATGGATGAGTCCCCATAGTACGTTATTCTGTTGTCTGGTATGTTTCATAAATGAAAAGCCACTTTTATGCCTGAGTATGACGTTTCACATTCCCATGACATGAGTTAATCATGTAAATTACCATTTAAGTGTTCATTGGTTCACTCTTTGTTTTCACTTGCATTAGTGCAGGGTGATAGCGGTAGTGCGTTTTTGGAAAAAGTGCGACTTCAAGCCGAATCTGCTTCAAGCCGAAACCCAGTTTGCGCGTCTAAATTGTAAAGTTCATTGCAAAGGTTTTTTTGTTAAGGTTTTGTGTGATTTATTTAATGGCAAGCATGTCACTTCTTGTTGTCTTGCTGTTCATTTTAAATAAACGTATGCAAGTAGCTAATAAGTGTCTGCTCGTTTATTCAAACTAAGTTGTTCTATAACAGACGAATGTCGCTCTGCATACAGTACGTCATCTCCATCGCTCTGATTGGTTTTAGGTCTATCCAATTGCGCCCAGAGGCATTTGAGATGTCCGTTGGTGACGCCCCTTTGGAAATGATTTGTCTATGAAGCTTTGCCAGACCATAACTCAGTTACAACTGAGAATGGTCTGATTTTACCCAGGCTAGCGACCTTTGGAAGATATGGAGAAGGAAGAGAAATGAAATGGGTTCTATCAGGAGAGACAATGCTAGCCAGCTTTATTTAGAGAAACTGCTTGTCAATAAAATGACAGCAGCAACAGCAGCGAGCAAAGCATGATTTCAAAACACATTTTAGCAAAGTTCGCCTTTTACTTAACTCAAACGAACAAAATTAATACTCTGTTATTCAACTAGATTTAATTTAATTTGTTATCCTGTAAATATATCTGTGTCGCGAAATGTTTTAAAAAGACACCTTTTTTTAATGACGTACGACTCGCATTGATAGGGGAATGTCCGATCTGTCCGATCTGTACCTGATTCATATCAGATTTATTTCCACATATGAATGAGGCCTGAAACATCAAGTATGACGTTACAGGTTTGGGGGTTTCTAAGTCTTTGCACTCAGCCGCAGCCGAATTGTTCATATAAGCTTCTAATGACTTTAAAGCTTCTGAACTCTTGCATTATGTAGGCAGTAACGTTAGGCACTGATACCATAAACAAGGTAATTGACTATGTCAGGGTATGGGAAAGGTGCTTGTGCTTTGGGTCTTTCTTCCATTCTGTTACAGGTCATACTGGTCCATGTTGTTGATGTCAAGTAGTTTTCTCTAAATAACGCTTCTTGGTATTATTTAGTCTCTCCTAATAGAGCCCCTTTCATTTTGCTTCCCCCTTCTTCATTTATTTCCAAGAAATTGTGCCTTATCGCAAACATGCAAACAAATACCAAGCTGCTCTATCTCTCTGTCGCTATCTCATGGTTGAAATAACCATGACAACGGATTGCGTATCTTTCCAAGATGGTGATGCCTTCCCACAATACAATGTGAAGCATTCTCAATTGTATGCTAAAGACGATTCAGCATCAGCAAAAACGGGCACCCCAGCCACCCTACCAAGACCTCTTGCCACCCCTTTACCCCATGTACCATCTAGCCCCGTCACCCTGCCAAGACCTCTTGCCCTCCCTCCCTAAAAATGTTCTAGATCCGCCACTGCATTTTTGTTGCTGTACTGTTCCCTTTAATTTAAATGTCATGGTGATGTGGAGTTTACCAAAAATTAGAATTCGGTCATTCTTTACTCGCCCTCATGTCGTTCCAAAGCTTGAAGAATGTCAGGAAATGACAAAAACAATATTGGCAGGTAGAAGAAATCCGCTGAGACCAGTCCCATTGAAGTTAGGCAGAATTACTGAGATGGAGATCAGGCAGCGGCAAAAGGAATCAGAGACTTGACATTTGGAGATGTGACTGAAGCTGCACAGGTCTGCCATGCAGGAATAAGCGGCCAGGGAGGATAGAATACAGGATACATGATAGAGAAAACAGGGGAGGATTCAACACAAGACTCACAACACACAAGACAAGAGTCAACAAGATGACAAGACAACAAGAGATGAAGGCAAGAGCAAAATGACAGCAGATACAAATACTATGACTAAAGAAAACGAGACTAAAGAGTTTAGGAAACTGGGAGCTTATAAACAAGGGGGGGGGGGGGAGCATAAACTTACAGCGAACTTGATTGAAAAATAAGATAAACCAAAAGAGACACCAAAAATAAGACTTGGAAGAGCTAGAACAAGATTATTGACTAGACTATAGGGCAAGCCGGCACCAAGAACTACCAACACTTTCTATTAACCACATAAAATGCAGGACTATACACCAACGCACAAAACACACACACGCATGAAAGCACAAACAATAAACTAGCAAAGCCATGAGGGAAGAGAACACAATAAATTGAGAGCAATACACATGAGAATCAGGTGAACACAATCAAGCAGACAATGAGAGAGAGAGAGAGAGAGAGAGAGAGAGAGAGAGAGAGAGATTAGGTAATTAGCCTTCCTGCTGAATCAATCATTAGGTTTTTGCATAACATCCGGGAGAGACCAACCACATCCGAGAAACTGTCAGATTTACATGGAGATGCTTCAGTCGCTGAAAGCTCTCTCTTGCCCTCGCACACAGTGTTTGGGTGTCCATGTTTTATGGAGATATTTCATAGGTGTAATGGGGTTTATACTGATTTTATATGATTTAATAAATTTATTTAATTAAATTTATATGATTTGTAAGCTTGTTTCCTCGTGGGGACAAAAAAAAAAATCCCCACATGGTCAAAATGTTATTACAATATTTGTGGGGACATTTGTTCCCCATAACATAGGGAATACCAGGACCAAAACACACACACACACAGGCCAGGAGATAGGCTGAAAGTGAGGCCAGTTCGCTAATGGAATCAACTGAGAGAGGAAGGCTGGGTAAATCCTAATAAGCTTGTTCTGTTTACATCAAAATATGCCCCAACAGAGCAAGCACTTGTTGTGTTTTAGACATTTGACCTAATCCTGTTTTCTTTGCTGATATTCTCCATCTGTGCTGTGTAGGGAAGCAACAAACAAAAAGTAATGAAGCTGTTAAAGGGTTAGTTCACCCCAAAATGAAAGAAAATTCTGTCAGTAATTACTCACCCTCATGTTATTATAACCCCGTAAGACTTTTGTTTATCTTCAGAACACAAATTAAGATATTTTTGATTAAATATTAGAGCATAAGCTTCAAAGGGATCGAAACCTGCCAGCTCACTTGCCAGCTTACTGTTAAAATCTCGAGGCCCACAGAGAAGAAGAATGAATAGTTGAATAAAGTCTTTTTTTTTTTCTTTTTTTTTGCGTCCAAAAAGTATTTCTGTCGCTTGAACTTAAGATTAAGCCACTGTAGTCACTTGGACTATTTTAACAATGACTTTAACTTTTCTCGGTCGGCAAGTTTCGATCCCTTAGAAGCCTATGGAGATGAGATCCAGCTCTCAGATTTAATCAAAAATATCTTAATTTGTCTTATGGGGTTGGAAAAACATCAGGGTAATATTGACAGAATTTTCATTTTGGGGTGAATTTTAAAAAATGTTTTAATCTTTTTTCACTAAAAGTAGTGACACTAAATTTTTCAGTATAGCTCAAAATGTCCATTGCTAGTTTTGTAACATTGCACTGCACGAGCAGCAACACTGCTGAAAACTGGTGAATAATCAAACATGCTCAATTCCACAACATTACAGTAGGAAGCGATTCATTTTAGGAAATCGGTTCATTCTCAGTACACAGTTTTTGGTATCAGTACACATTATAATATTTATTAAAAAAAATATTTTTCTAAATAATAAAACATTCCTGCTCATGTTTTTGTCTGTTCGTTTTGTCAGCCTACAAATTATGGTCTTGTCTAGATTTATTGTTGGTATTTAGTGGGATTTAGATTTTAAAAGAAATGAATACTTTTATTCAGTATTTAATATAAATATGATTTTATTTACAAATATTTTATTTAGTATAATTTAGTAATATTTAGTATAGTTTCATTGGTTCAATTGCGATTTATTGTGGTCACCATAATCAAAGCCCTCAATTTTTGTCAGATAAAAATAGCTTAAATTGCAAAATAAAAAAAAAAGAAAATGTAATTAATAATTTAACTGTTACAATAGCTTTGATATTGCTACATTCTCAAAAGGGTCAAAACTTTGGTCTCCCAGTCTGCTCAGTCTGCTTTTTGGGCAAATTTTCACATCAAGCTGAGAGACCTGTTAAGCTGTCATTTTCAGCACGTTTTATTAAGCAAAACTGATTTTTGTATATGTTTTGACCATGATTCTGTGATTCATGAGTTTGAATCAGCTTAGATTCAAAGAAAACAGTGTAAAATTGATATTAAATCTATTATAATTCAGTCTCCAGTTTCAGTGTTGCCATTCTTGCAGCATTTTATGTTTATTTAAAGTAGCATCCCAAAAACCACATTTGTGCCAGCTGATCTCAGATTGGAGCTGATGGAAACTCAGAGACAGTAATCCACATCTGGTAAATGAGCCATATAAAAACACTAGAAGCATTAATTTGTGAACTTCAAAAATGAAAGAGTTTAAAGAGATGCAGTTTCCACATAAAAATGAATCTGTGCAGAGGTGATATCAGGAGTGGCCTAAGGTGGCCAGCGAAAACTCATTATGAATGATTAATTTTCAGCACTAGATGAAAGTCCCAGTTTCTGCCTTTGATGTGCAGGCCACAGACTGGTGTTGAGTTCACAGCAACCCAGGGCAGACCACCTCCGCACTGCATCACCTTTGTTTATTGACTCGTCTGCATTGCTTAGACTACTTGTCAGATTGACTAACAATCCCACAGTGGTAATTTTCAAAGAATCACTCTTCACCTTCTATTCGGCTCACATTTGGCTGGTTCTTTCATAGCAGGAGAAATCACTTTCTATACTTAAAGTTTTCAGAATACCAGAGACATCTAAGGTTCTGCTAAAGCTTAGATTTCTGTGTCTTTGTGTAAGCAAGACCTCAAAGAAAAGCAAGAAAAGGAAGCTGACCTGAACCACTCTGCACTGGATGGTTTAAGTGATTGTTCACACAAAAATGAAAACTATGTTGTTTAGACCCTGAACATTTTCAAAATAATCGCATTTTCTCCATAAGAAAGTAAGTTATGCTAGCCTAGAAATCTAGAAACCCTAGTGGCAGCGAAATGTATTTTGCAGCAAAGTGTGGTCTAGCAACTCTCCGTTGGCTTTCGAAGTGGAAAAACCAAACTCTGGTCAGACCAATCACATCGCGTATAGAGTTGGAGGGCGGGTTTAACACAATGACGGCAGAGTTGTGACGGTTCTGCGCCGTGATTTTCCAGAGGGGATTTCTATTTAAAAACAAACAAGATGCTGCTTGTGAACAGCGGTCTTTCGATACGGCTTTGGCCGTGACTCTGGATGACTTGGAGTTAAGAGAACGTCACTTACATTTACATTTATTCATTTAGCTGACGCTTTTATCCAAAGCGACTTACAATTGCTATATATATCAGCAGCGCAGTCTCGTCTTTTGACCATACGTCAACATCCGCCTTTTTAGGGTACCCTTAAACGTCGGTTAAATGACGTTATCGGATCCTAACCCTACCCCAGACCTAAACCTGCCCAGTCACCTAACTGACGTTAAAGGTAAAGCGTCAGTTGTATGATGGCCCGGGATCGTCATTTAACCGACATTTAAGGGTACCCTAAAAAGGCGGATGTTGACGTATCGTCAAAAGACGTCCCAAGACGTCAGTTACATGACGTTTTGGGATGAGACTGTGTTAATATCAGAGGTTGCACGCCTCTGATGCAACTAGGGGTTAAGTGTCTTGCTCAGGGACACATTGGTGTTTCACAGTGGATTCGAACCTGTGTCGCTCACACCAAAGGCATGTGTCTTATCCACTGCGCCATCACCACCCCTAGTGATAGGGCGTAGGGGGTATGATGTGGAAATTACAGCTGTACAGGCCCCGGTAGCAGCGGCAGGGGGGACAGGGCAATCAAACCTGTTAAAAAATGTATTAAACTGGTTGGCCCTCTCCACATCCCTGTAGATCATTACATTCTTCACCAATGCAGCCAGTTCACCGGTTTTGTTAGCCAGTGAGTTGGCATTCCCCATGACCACAGATTGAGCAAAGGGCTTGAATCTCCAATGCTTCTTCCTGTGCCTTGCTTTTAACTTAGCGCCCGCCCGGCATCCACGGTACGGCCGTCTCACATCCCGAGGTAGATGTGGTAAAACACCGGCACTGGCCAGAGTCCTGAGAGCGCCCAGCTGATCTCTCATGTAAACAAGTCTGTGATTGTTATTCGGTAATATCCATATATAGAATAAAAATATGATTAAACAACACTAAACATATAAATATATAAATGATAACGTTTAAAATTACACAAGAGCACAAACAAAGCTACAGAAGGAGCTGCCACTTGCAGCTGGCAATCATTAGCAACTTGCACTGACATATCTTAATGTCAGCGGTTCTAGGCACGGGCGAACCGGGCAGTCGCCCGGGGCGGCATTTCTTCATGTCACATGGGGGGCGGCACGAGCAGTTAAAAAAATCCTCTGTGCCTCGAAGGTTTTCTATTTTTTTACCATTTCGATTCAATTATTGGCAATGGCGCCCCTAATTGCTGAGAAGGTGCCGTGCACAGAAGCGATGTCAAGGGGGTCTCTTGATTAGTTCACGACACGTATCGCGTCTTTTGCGCGCTCGAGGTCGTTATTTCAAATAGGCGATTAGGCGCACGGGAAGCGCGCTCATTATGCGCTTGCGGGAGGCGCGCTCATAAACTTTTCAGTATGGGAGTGCTCGTGCACCCAAACACTTGGGTGTTTTTTCTCTTCTCCATAAAAAAATCTTTTAGCAGAGCTTCAGCAAGCGTTTTTCTGTGGTGGAAATACATTAGCTACTAAAACGTCTTTGTCATTGTGGAGAGCTTAGTGCATGGTTGTATAGCAACGACAGCCATGGGCAAATCGGTCCGATTTTTACTATTAATATTAAAAGATAAGCTACTGTGCATTATAAATGTCAGGAATGTATCTTTATTGACTCATTCTTTTTATAGAGATGACTGAATGCTGAAATATGAGGTATATATTTTTATAAAATTTCTTTTTGTGTTAACCTTTTTTTAAGTTAAGTAGGTAAGATAAAATACACTCCTTTAAAACAAGTCTTTACTGTTATTAACTTGGTGAATTGATTGTGTATTAGGCTTTTTGTGTATGTGATCATGTTGGTCACTATATTCATGAAATGAAAATAATTTACATAATGATCAACTTTGTGTTTTTACAGTAGCCTATATGCAAAGTACAATTTTTTTATTTTCTAACATTCTAACATTTTAAGAGTGACATAGGGCTACAAAAGCTATTTTAGGTCTATAACAGTTTGGAGAGTGTTTAATATGAGAGCTGTTCAAAATTATTTAAGAGATAAGAGATAAGTATTGTGTTACTAAATAAGTATCTCTCAGACCCTTTTACTTTTAAAA
Source organism: Pimephales promelas (assembly GCF_016745375.1). The sequence continues at coordinate 9,062,409 of NW_024121222.1, forward strand.
ATTCCATTTCGTGACAAATATTGTTTAACAAGCCATAACTAAAAGTGTGCCATGCATATAATTTAAGGCAATAAGCAATGCGCTAATGGTTGCTTCCTCTCTTTAAAGTTAGATTAATCTAGCAAAATAACTGGATTCTATTAACTGTGTTTTTCAAATGAACGGTATGTGATTTTTATTGTTGGGTTGTTGGCTTTTTTGGGGGGGGGGGGGGGGCTGTGGGGGGGGCGCTCGAAGGGTTGTCTCGCCCTGGGTGTAATTCAGAGTAGAACCGCCACTGAATGTCAGTGCCATTGTTTTTGACTCAAGATTCAAACAAGTAATGTTTGTTGTTTGACTGCTAAATATGACAGTGGAAAACAACAGTCTTATTAATAACAAATATTACATATTTGGAAAGAAATGCATATAGAGAACATGTTTAGAGATTGATTTTAGCAAACCTGATTGTCTTTCCGTAGCTGGCTGTTTACGAAGAAAACTGGCTTAATGAGTCAGTACTGAGATGAATATGAAGCAATTTAATGTAATCACTATATGAAGGCTTCTCCCATGGGCAGTTTCACAATGTAAAATCTGTTCCCTGATGCTTCTTCCCTGCCATGCTTTCTTTCAATTACACACCTGCAGCATGAGGTGGTCACACAGCTCTCTGGTCTGTTTACATGCCCATCTGCAGAACCACTTGTAGTCTGTGCTGTAATAAAAAGCTTTGTAGTTAAGATTAGAGAGTCTGGCTGACCAGCACTTTAAACTGTGGTAGAGTTATTCAGTATGTTTACATGCACAAAAAATGCTGAAAACTATCATCAGATTTGAAAATTGTTGTTGCTGCACAAATTTGCGCACAAGCCATGCACATTGAATATGCAACCAGAATGGGGATAAACGTGTTTACACAAAATTGAAAATTCATTTTCCAACCTCTCATGTAATTTCAACCCTGCTTTACCTCATTTATTCTGTGTAACACCAAAGAGTATCAGTGTTGTTGTTGTTGTTTTGACAATACAGTAAAAATGTGTGGGATCTGATGCTGTTCTGAACCTTATTTACTTTCATTGTAGGAAAGTATGAAAGTGGTCCAGCATGTCTGCATTGCTGCGGGTAAATAAATTAGATTAATAAATAGAATGAATAAATTAAGCCTAGTCCTAAACTAAAATTGGACCCGCCTATAGGCGCACATTACTAACGTGCTCTTTAAAGAACCAAAAAAATATTGCGCCATTGACTTTAGACCAGGTTTCAGTTGGTCTATGGCACAGTTTTTTCAGTTGCCTCAAAATAGCAATGCACCATCAATGCACACAAATAGGCACAACGTGGCGCAGGACGTGAAAATGATAACTGCGTTGGGCTGAAACAAGCAAAAAAGAAAGAAAAAAAAAATGGGTTTGGGCCCATACTGTAGGTCCTGTTTGCACCTGCTATTAAGATGTGTTTTGTTAATTCGGATCACTAGTGAATAACGCTACAGGTGTAAACAAGGCATGAAACATTTGAGCTTGTCCACTTCTGACCACTTCCAGGGGTCACTAAATTATTGGCAGACAGACAGGGTTTAGATTGAGTCAGGATTAGGCCTTAGTTCATTTAGGACAGTTCAATTACCTTTAAAAAATACTGGTGTGCATCTTGAAACAAAACAATGACACTGACATATTTAGATATGTCGGTGCAAATTGATTTCAGTTAAGACAACAGAAACATGCATTTTAGTCTAACACTCGTCTTATTAGCTTTGTCTGTCAACATTTTTGGGCCATCTTAAATTCTTTGCATTCACTGTAAGTTGCTTTGCGGGTGAGAACTGTAGGATTTCTGTTGTTTCAGTGGTAAGATCAAAACAACTGTGCATGTTAGTCTGGCTATTATAAAAAAAAAAAACTATCATATCATATGAAAATACCGTGGCTATAGGCTACTGTTCACTACGGGGAATGATAAACTTGTAGTTTGCGATAGCCAGAAAACTGTGGACAGGGAGGGGGAGGAGGAATCAATCTCTTCTGGTCACACACAACTCCATTTTCTCATAATGATTTCTTACTAGCCAGTGGCACTTCCAACAACCCCCCGGCTCCCTCCCACCACAGCAATGGTCGACACGGGAAAAGATTCAAGAATTCTTTATGTGTTCATACATTTATTTTGTTTCTCAAATGAGCATGAAAAGTTTCTTTCTGTCCCACTTCACCATTTGTTCCTTTACATGTTGTATGGCAAACATCGGACAGCCATTCGCTGAGAACAAAAGCTGTCAAAAATCTGTCTGGGGAGAAGTAATGTACAAATTAATCAACTAGTCAATGACAACATACAGGTAATCACCAAACTGGTGCTTCAGTTCGGATATCTGCCTCTTTTTGGAGTGGAAAATAAGAGCGAGTGAATACAATCCTACTTCTGTGCCAGAGGTGCAGGTTCTCTGAGCACCACAAGGTGCTTCGATTCACTGCTGCAGGGGAGCCACAGCATGATCCTAAACGCAATGACACATGACTTTGTGCCTGACGCTTTGGACAGGTGCACGCTGGGTGATTTATGCCTGCGTCATCTCCCAGGTCCCCAGGAGCAAATATCGACTGCTTTTTTTCTTCTCAGCTGAAAGCAAATGGGAGGCAGCAATTTCTTTATTTTGGGAGCCAGTACAAATGGAACCCGCAAAGATGCAAACACTCCTGACGGAGCATTTTTCTCCAACCAAATGCCTGATCTCAGAAAAAGTTTAATAGGTTACTATATTGATTTGTTATCCCTCTACAGGCTTGTGTGTGCTGGTTGAACATTCTCACACGGCAGGTGCTCGCAGACTCTGTCTAGGGTCATTCTTTTGGGAATGCCTGAGTTTGCATTGCGAGATTGATGGTCCACTGGGATAATATCAGCCGCGAACACCTGCCTAACACAGCAGCGCTAATTTGATCATATTTTAATGGATTGCATATCACTGTGTGGTAATGCTCCTGCAGCTAGTGAGATTTTGAAAATTATTTTCTTTTCTTTCTACATTTGCTCATAAGAGGCTAAATATAAGTGGAAATTTATATCGTTCCATTTAAAAAAAAAAAGATTAGTTCACCCTAAAATGAAAATTTCGTCATCATTTACTTGCCTTCGTGTTGGATCAAAACCATATTTACTTATTGGTAACATTTTATTCTGATGGTCTACTGACAATCAGTAACTTTTCAACATGTCAACTTATTCTACTAACCCAAATCCTAACACCAACCCATAAACTAACAGTTTAGTATACAAATATTGTAACGCAAGTTAGTTTACATGTAGTTGCAAAGTTATTTATGTCTAAGTGGACCATCAAAATAAAGTGTAACCTACTTCTTTTTTTGTGGGACAAAAATATGAATTTTAAAGAATGTCCTGGTTGCTTTTCTGAATATAGCCCTAATGTAAAAGATTCTTTCAAGCTCCAAAATGACAAAAAGCAACAGTACAAGTATAATGAAAGTAGTCTATATGATGCTTATATTTGTGTTATATCATAATATGCAGAATTTTTTTTTTACTTTAATTTAAAGCATGATATCTTATTTTTATATTAAATTTACTTTAATAATTCTTGTGGCTAAAATCACTTCGATGAATTGGTTAACAAATCTCAATAAACAATTAATTAGCTAATTGGACTGATTGCAGGTCAACAACCAATTCACTGATTCATTTGGAGCGAGTCTCCAGTTAACTGAATTGGTCATGACTAACTCAAAAGGAACCAAGAACTGCACGTAATATGATTCTTAGGCCTCCATTGTGCGGAGAATTGAACATCATGACGTGAAAGTTGCTGTGAATTTTATGTTTATTGTAAATGGAAATCACATTAAAGTGCCCCTATAATGGATTTCAGAATATTCCCTTTTAATATTCCCGTGTGCAATATCTCGCGCTCGCGCTCGGATTGATATGGTAAAATTAACTTCATCTTTACTTTAGCTTTAGGAAGTCTCCAAACTGAGCTTACATTTAGTTATGGTAATGCTATGTGGTAAGCTTCCGACAGGTGCTGTACGCAGTAGTAGACCAATCACAAAACAAAAACTGGGCCGTCTCGCCAATCAGAGCAGAGCAGGCTCTCAGAGAGGAGGGATTTATTCATTGGGGCTGATTCATCCATCGAATCGTTTGAGAATCATTAAAAAAAGTGGTGATGTTCAATGTATATTATTAGAAAATTAAACTGTTTTTGAGAAAATCTGCAGTGAAAGGGTAGCTTTAAGCTCATTGCACTCAACAAAAATAATAATGCTGGGTTTGGGTCAAATATGGGCAAACTCAACCGTTGGTTTACATTTTTAAGTTACATTTTTAAACCCAATGGGTGCGTTTGTCCATATTTGACCCAAACAGGGGTTGAGATAACCCAGATTTGATTTTAGAGTGAAATGCTTGAATGTGGGCATACGTAAAACAAACAAAAAACAGGGTAAGCAACTGTAGGTCAGTATATTATACTGTTTGTTTATTGTTTTTATTTATTATAGTACTTTTTGTTAATCTGTTGACTGATCCAGTTTTCATGTGTTCATTGTTCCCCCAAAATGGAAGGACATTGAAGCAAATGCTGATCGAATGTTCCAAACTATTCATTTAACTTGCATGACGACCACTGAAATCAGCAAGAGAATTTAATATGATAAAGATTTCAATTTAAAGCCATCCTTCTCGCTCTCTCCTCGGTGGAATGTTTCCTGTGTCCTCTTATAGGCAAGTGTGCCTCTGTTCCACCAGATAATTGCATTAGGTATTATCAGACACAGATACAAGAGCTCAGTGGAGCGTAGCAGGCAACTGCAGCTCAGGGGGGCAGTCTGAGGCTTGGCCTGCATTGACATCACCCTCCCTCACCGAAGTAATAGACTGTGGATTATGCATTATTGAATAATAAGAAAGAGAGAGGAGCCAAGGCTGATTCAATTTCTCCTATAAATATTTTATTTTTTCTTCACCTCTTAGCAGATTGGCCCTTTCTCTCCTCTTTTCAGCCACTTAATATCTTAGTCTGGTCACAGATGGCTGCAGGGGTGTCTTGTATAGATCGTGCAGCGTTGGCAAAGGTCCTGGATACAAGAGCATCTGTTGAGAGGATGAGCCTTTCAGGCGTTGAAAACAGTATTGCACTGTAGCACTACATGTAGCGGAAGTGTGGAGCTCAGTCAGATTTACATTCAAGCCAGGTTCCATCACGTACATTTGTCAAGTCATGGAAGTTAGCAAAACATCATGATTCAGCTTGATGCCTGTGAGAAATGAGTCAAAAATATATATCATGGGTTTTCAATTGTTCTGATGCTCAAGATCCCCCAAATATGATGCTCCTCTTGCGAAAGGCAAACTTACAAAAATATAAGGGCAGACATTTTTGTTTTTACTCATAAAATCCTGAACATAAGGCTACATTTACACATATGCCAGGTATTTAGAGAAACTAATAAAACTGGAAGGCAGAATGAAACAATAATATAAAATTTGAAAAATGTGTTGTGTCATTTACTTAAATCGTTTATATCTTTTTACAGCCCTAAAAACGTTTTTCATTTCACTCAAATTTCCCAAAGACCCCCATGCATGTGGACCCTTGGGGGACATGGACCCCTGTTTGAAAAGCTGTGATGTACTTCAGAAAGAGTTCTAAAGAGTATTGCCATAGATTGGTATTTGACTTTAGATCAATCTCTATCATCAACCGAAGAAGAAATCATCATAAAAGAGACATGGAGACAATTATTTGTTATCTAGTGCCTCATCTTAAAAGTTGAATTAATCAGCCAAGAAACCTTTGAATCAGATGAGCCCATTACTATGCACTTGGAGAGCACTCTTATTATAGCTGGCTGTTAAATCTCTCAAACACATTCTAAAGCTATCTACAACTTTGTTCTCCTTCCCTTTGAGCTATCTGAAGGTCAGGTTTGTTTGACAGATTTTGTTTGCCCAGGAGCTTGAGAGCTCCACTTCCCCCACCGCTTCTCTGTTGGCTTTGCGTGATTGGGTCATCCGTTTGATCCTACATTGATATTCAAAGTACCTTTTGAAAATAAAGCAGTATGGGGCCTTCGGCAGCCACCATTTTATCACCTTAAAGGTGAGTCGCTATCAGAGCTTTCATCAGCAGAAGTCCAGAGAGTTCGACTACACGTGTTCACAGGCTCTCAAGGGAACACAGCTCTCATAAAGACAACTATTATAGCACACAGTTTTAGGCTCAGGAGGCTTTATGGGAAATAAAAAGTCTGAGTTGAAGGGGACTTGCTGATGTTGAAAAAAAACTGACATGATGAAGGTGACAGCTTAATGTTTCCCTTTTGAATTGTCACATCTTGCTTGTATGTTAAGTCCATTAATGCAAAACCCTAGCATTGATTTCTGTCCCTTTAATACAGAGCACTTATACATTCTATTGACTTTTCAATTGATCCTTTTGGGTTTTTTATCAGCTCATGAATTTCAGTGCAAGAGTTCAGCTTGCCCTTAGATGGCTTATGATTTTATAATTTAAAAAAATAAAATAAAATATTAAGATTGATTAACCATTAGAATATGAGGAAAATATTTTATATATTTTTATTAAAGGTGCCCTAGAATGTTTTTAAAAATTATTTTGTTTCCTGGGTTGCCCTTATAATGTTAGTATGTTTTTTAGATCAAAAATAGTCATAATTTAGAAACAAAAGGCATTTTTCCTAGCCTGATTTGAGCCTCTGTTTGTCTGCTGTGTGTAACCGGCCTCTGCTGTGATTGGCTGACATGTTTGCATATGAAACAGCTATGTATTACATGTGAAACTCTCTCGAATAATTTTACTACAGCTATTATACATTTTTACTATTACAGCTATTGAGATTAACGAATCGTGTTATGTTTTTGAAGTATTTAGATCTATTCCCATCACATAAAATGTTGCTGTGATGAGCATTGAGCAAGCAGATGACAGTCTGTCGATCGCGAGGATGAAGATCTTATCATTGCAATGCAGTTTCTGCACTCTTTAATGCTTTCACCAATGCAGACACGATCATGTAAATACAGTAAGAGCTTCGTTGTGCAGTGTAACGTGCGTCATTGAATTCATAACGAGTTTGGCAAGTGTCCGGATAAATTCGCGCTGTGTGGAAAGATTGTTATTTGATCGCTTTCTGTATGTAATTTATTCACAATTTAAATACGTTTTTTTTTTTTCATTGTACTAAAAGAAACGATGTGAGGTTGAACATTTAGTCACTGGCTTGAAAAAAATGATCTATTGAAAGGTCAGAATGTGCTGAAGACTGAAATCAATGCTATGGTTTCGCAATAATGAACATGAAATGCAAGAAAGATTGACAGCTTAATTGCAAAATGGATTGTCATCGATAGGCTTGTGTTCAGCGAAATGGACATCTTCAGAAATATGTAAGACAAGAGAAAAAGTGAGAAATAAATAAATAATACATCACAAAAATAATTCCTTTAGTATTTGATGTGCAACATCATTAATGAAACATTACTTAAATTGCCCAGCCAAAGCCCCCCACGTACAGATGTCTGGGTTGACAGCAACTGTCGGGCCATGGAAATCAAAACAAACGAGAAGGAGACGGTGAGCAGGGCTACCACACAAACGATAAACGCTAATTAGTTCCTCTAATGGAAGAGCACATTTTAAGCAATTACGAACCAGGAGACACTCATGAATAATCCTGCCAGGGCGGGAGGGAGAGTCCTTCAGAAAGTAGAGCTCTGAAGTCTTTCCTGTTGCTAATCAAAGGTTTTACCTTGTAGAAACAGATAGACATTATGCTCAATTAGAGTGGTAAAAAAAAATGCTCAGTGTTTTTCATGCTATATTAGCCTGACGTCATCATACTCAAATTCCAGTCAGAAACTGCTCCATTGGCCTGTGATTATGGGGAGTGTTTCAACCGAACCAGGAAATCAAATGCCTTGATCGCGGTTCAATGCGCTGTCGATATCTTCTATTATAGACGCGATCATCTGATCATCATCGTATAAAGCCCGCCCTGACAATTTGATTGACCCGAACAGCTTTGGTTCGAGCATACTTGCTTCATAACAAATCCAAATGTTGTGGGCGGGGCTAAGTTCAGCTGGCATCCAGGTTAACGGTATACAGTATATCAACATGGTCTCTTTTGTATAGCATATTAAAATCGATGTGAAGTAGCATTTTATGCACTGATATGTTTGCAGTATATATTTACTTATTTGACAAGAAGTCAGTAGGCCTACAATCAGCTGGATATTACTGCAAAATAAATTCCTACAGAATGATACTATCCTGTCAAGGTTTATTTAGCCCTTGTGACCGGCCGAATGTACTTTATCCCTAATAAGCTCCATCTTTCTTTATTTATTAAACATACTTTCTCCTGCTTTTTCCTTTACGAATATGTCAATTAAACGCCTACACAAGCACAGTAACTAATTGCATTTGTTGCATCGAAATAAGCTAAAGCTACAGTATGTACAAAGCATATATCTCAATGAAATTTTAGTTTAATGAAGAGTAATGAAGAAAATCGCATAGGCAATTATGGCAATGAAACATGCCTTTATAACTGGATAAACACTAAGATATATTGTATGAACACATAAGTGGATAATTGCCAGCTCTGTAGCCTCTAACCAAAAAGAAATGCTGCCTTTGTTGCATTTTTTTAATTTTATTTGTAAATTATAGTAGGGCTTGTGTTTCTAAACATTTTCACAAGGTGATTATGAGCATGTATATGTTAAACAAACAGGCCTCGGATCAGTTGTTAGTGTTGGCTCCTCATTATGAGTGTAATGAAACAAAGCCTGCTAGACAAGCTTCAGTGGCACACCAAGTAGAAGAGATGTGTCCAAGCCATGTTTCTGTCTGTTGTCTCTAATTAGCGCATTCATTATACAGGGACCAGAGACAGGCTTCAGGCTTCCATGAAGAAGAGCAATGCATCACAGTCAAAGCACAAATAATACATGTTGGTTCAGCATTTCAACCTGTCTGATTTTGCAAAAGGTGCAGTTTTCTCAAAATACAATGAGAGCAGTCCTGAAAATATTGCTTATATTTTTATAAATTACTTTTGAAAATCACAAATTACTTAATTTTCATTTGATTTGATATTTATATATATTAACAAATTATTATTTACTATATCATATTATTGTTTCAAGTAATACAATTAACATGAATTTAATTATTTTTAATTGATTAGTAACCTAGAAATAGTGAAGAATATTAAACATTTTCTTTTCATAATATGTCAGGTTACACTCTATACATAAGGTCCCATTAGTTAACATGAATTATTGCATCAACTAACATTAAGGAATTGATTTATTAATAATTGTCAATATTCATTTTAAAGATAGAATTCATTGTTATGTTAATTCAGGTCCATTGAATAATATTAACAGATACAACTTTTTTAATCAGGTGTTAGTAAATGTTGAAATTAACATCAACTAGGATTAAGAAATGTTTTTGAAGTATTTTTCATTTATGTTAAATAATGTGAGTGCTAGTGCTAACAAAACGCACTGTAAATTGTTGTGATATGTCAATGTTTCGTTTTAAGTGATTCAAAATTCTTAAACTTGATTTATTTTTAGGTTTAAAGTTCAGTGTGCGATGCTTTTGTTTGCCCTGTACAGAAGCCTAGTTAATTTTGGAAAATTTGAAAATTCCACATTTTCTTCTGCCTTAACATCTGCTAGTCTGCTCTTCTGTCTTGCCTCCCACAAATCCACTGGTCCATGTCATAGGATTTTCTGGTAGCATTGAGGAAGTTGTTATTTTGGTGGTTCGAAAGATTGAAACTCCGCAGACTGCATGACTGCTTAAGGCTTTCAATTCACACTCCATTACTTGCATCCCTACACCCCTGCCGGACGGACCACTCTGATCTGCTGCCTGCTTGTGTCCTTAAATTTGAGGGAACACACCCACTTATCCTCTCTGTTCCTAGTAGTGGAACAAACTCCCAGCCTTCATTGTATGTTAAGCTTAAAACCTCACAGTATGTCACCACATCTTGAAAACTACAAACTCAACATGAACAGGGCAGAAGTTAAGAGTACTTTCAGGCTTTTTAAGATTGTTAACTTAATTGAGCACATTCCTAGAGCGAAGATGTGAAGTAAACACGAATGTGAACCCCTCACTGTAATTAAGGCCACAAAAGAGACACTGGCACTGGGTGGATGAGAAACATTTTTCACAGCACTGTGACATCAGTTGTAAATTTTGCTAATTTATTCAGACACTTTTATAACTGATATATTTGCAGTTTCAGCAAGCTTAATGAGCATTTGTTCATATGTATCATGGAGAGTGGAGCTATATTGCATGGCACAGTATTATTTTAAACAATGTAGATTTGTATCAGTGCTAATGCTGTGTTGTACTATGATTTATGCTGAAAAATCACAGAAATAGGGAAGGCTTTTGCTTTAACATCCATAAAGGCACTGTCACATTAGTGAAATTTCACAGACAAAACAAAATTGTCAAAAACATAGTGATTCATGAAGCACTGATGGCACGTTCAAGTCACTTCTGTTTGTCAGCATGGCAAATGCACGTGACCAACTTGAACATGAGAGAAATCTGTGAGACCATCACACAAAACTTGAATGCACGTATTCCTATTGAGAGTGAGGAGTCACGTGCCGATTAGGCACCGGTTAGCCATGATGCTAAGAGACGCTATCGGTTGCCAAGGGCAACGCCTTCAGAACTTCACAGAGGCACGTCTAAACATTCCAGAAATAGCGAAAGAAAGACAGCGCAGCTTAGTATTTGTGACATACGACTCGCTTTGACAGGGAAATGTCCGATCTGTCCACTTAACGTTGCACGACAGGTGCAAATGCACGTATCTGATTCATATCCGATTTATTTCCACATATGAATGAGGTCGAAACATCAAGTATGACTGAACTCTCGCAGTTTAACGTTTCAGGTTTGGGGGTTTCAAAGTCACACAGCCGCAGCCGAATTGTTCATCAGCTTCTAATGAGTTAAAGCTTCTGAACTCTTGCATTGTGTAGGCAGTAATGTTATAACACCATAACAGCCTGTTCTCATCCCAAGGTGTCATCTAACTGGCGCTTTTGACCACGCGTCATTATCCGACACACATGGCACCCTTTAGCGTCAATATGAGACGCGCCTCCCAGTGGTCTAACCCTAACCCTACCCGCGTGTAACAAATTATTATTACTTGCTGAAACGTATGACAGCATGGATGTTTTTCAAGTTGAGAAGGGTTTTTTTAAAATGCAAGTGAATCAGGCCCAGTCTATAATGCAATAACAGAGGTCAGAAGTCACAATCTATCTCAGTGTCAATGTTAACATGTCTGACTGCACGTGAACGAACTTTGAAATTCATTTTGTTCCAGCAGAGTTCACATTTCTCCAGTACCGCTTCTTTCCCAGTTCCACATTTTCTACAGCTCCCAACTTCAGTTCTACATTTCCATTTAAAAATGCAAGCGGCCAATGGAGCGAAAGATAACACATCATAGGGTAGCTGGGAGTAAGCCTCGCCTTTCACCTGCCAACCAATGGAATTGGAATGACAGCTTGCCATCACCCTGCGTCTCCTGAGAGTCTGCCTCAGCAAACCTTTCACACAGAGCGAGCCACCCACAGGGTGACAAATCTTGCATTCCCAGAGACCTGTGGAGTCTGGTAGACGTACTTACTATACCAAAACACTATTTGTCCCCCAAATGGGATACTGTAGATGTTGGAGGGCTGAGGATCTTGCCAATGAAAAATGGGCAGCCATTTTGTAGTCAATGTGGTTCTGGATGAAACTATTTATGTCTGAACCAAAAAAGTACTCATAAATACAAACCAAGAATGTCAATGTATTTTTTAATTTATTTAAGTTGCAGTTTATTTAAGATGCACATAAGTAAAGTTTTTGTTATTTTAAGGCACATTTATAAAAGCTACTTAAATATATCCTAATTGAATTGGCCTAATCCTGGCATGAGCCCTATCTGTGAAACCAGGCCTTAGGCTTAGACTACCTGATTTTTACAGTACTTAAGTATTTGACTCATACTGAATGTAGACTGAAAGATGCACTAGTCTTCAACCCCCAAAAGACATGCCAGGGAAAAACAAGAACATTTTGTGAGGAGAGCAATCACATACCAATTTATACCTCAAAATTGAAATAAATCAAGGTCGACACATCAGCCTCTTAAATACCTACAATCTCTCAAGTCTCGGTTCAGCTCAAGTGCTCAAAAAGGGCATAAGTAAACCAATATCCTTCTAAAAGGTCTCTTCAATATAAAGAACTACTAAAATAATTGTAAAATTAATAGTCAAAGCCTACTACTTACACTGAACATTCTGGTTTCAGCAATCGCGCCAGTGCGACAAGCTCACTTCTTTTTCCTTATCAGTGCAAAATAGACTCAAATTACTGTTGATTTTGATTTTACATATAAGTGTTGTACATTATTAAATCCTGTTAGATACTCACAATAAAAACAGTGTTCTGCTTTTTGTCAAATAAAGAAAAATAAACATGATGCAAATTTTGATTTCTCTCTGTCAGTGAAGTTCATTCTGAAACACGTCCGAAAATGAACTGTAACTAAGTAAATACTTGTCATACACGCATGAAAGATTATTCATTATGAAGCTGAAATTCTCTTCTTTTAAATGTAATTTATATTAAAAAACAAATATTCTCAGTTTACGCAATCTGTATGAAAATAGAGAGATGTCAGTCTCAGTAGCTAATTTCATTTACTCGACTACTTTACACCACTGTTCATATGTTAATATAAATATAAATGTACTTTATATAAATGCAAATCCCATCCTTGAATGTTCTACTTTATTGATGGACACCTAAAATATTTTTGAGATTATGTTGAAGGGCAACAACTGGCAAGCTATCACAGAACAAATCATAATTGCTTGTTTTTCTAGCTCTCAGAAACCCCCATTTGACCTTCATACTTGTGAACATGTTATAACTGACTACGTGATGTTATTTACATCTCATTAAACTACTGTGAATAATCGAGTTCATTATCTAAACATGAGTTTTCACTCCATTCTTAACTGCACTTTCACATTCACTTTGTTTCTATAGCTTTTTCTTTCCTTCTTTTTTTTTCCCACAGCGTGACAAATCCAACAAAACAATGGTGTTCAGAGAAAATTCTGCTGAATTTTATCATGTGATCAGAAGAATCATGGCTTTTATACTGGCTTTTCTCCTGCCTCTTGCACTGTTCCAGTGTGACAAAATTAAAATGGCTGATTTACATTAATGGCCCTCGCAACTTTAGCGCACGACCTGCTGAGCGCTCCGTGGGGTTGGCCTGCATGAAAAATCCCTTTATTAAGCCGTCACAATTTTAGCTAGAAAAATTATGTCTGAATAAAGACATAAATAAATGCAAAAACCTTGGATTTATCAGATAATTAATGCATTACGTAACACATACTGTGCATGAAAGCCCGAGGGGGCTGGTTTCCTCTTAGGAAGCATATTATACACCTCGCTTCAGAGATTTGACTGTGTAAAACACAGCTGCATTGATGTAAAGCATGATGGAGTCACATGTAAAGTCCAATTTCACATTTTTATGACCAATTACAGACCTCCTGAACCTTAGAAATGCATATTTGACCTGGACTATCTGACATTTCTTTGTTGTATTGGTGATTTAAAGCATCTCATAATGTTTTTATATCATTGTTGTTAACATGCACCCTTATGTCCACTCTTCCAGTGAGCTGTAAATTGTTCCTTAGACTGGAATAAAGTCAGAGAAAGCTGTGCTGAAGTAATGAGGCGGGCAGAAAGGAATCCGCCCGGAGCCATGGTGGAGAGGTGAGGATGCTGAGCACCCAAACGGAGTCTGGAGAAGAGTGAGGATTAGTTTAAGGATGTGTAACTTAGTTTTTCTCTGTCTTTGATGTTTTGTTTAGTTCCCTGTCTAGTTAATGAACAGAAATACAGTGCTCTGGGTGCTGTTGCAATGCACTGAACTCATCATCAGCTATAATGGGACAGTCCACTGAATATATTTCTGTGGTCTGAAACTCATTCAAATAACTGCACCATCTTACATAATCAGTGAACTATAGTACAGTGATGCAAGTTTGCAGTCAATGCCTTTTTACTGAAATTAGTTTCATTCAACAAAGCTTCATTAACATGATCATGATTGTTTACCTTCTTACAAAAAAATATGTAAGAAAGGAAAATGTATTAATGTATCAGAAAATATTAAACAGCACAACTGTTTTTAACATTGACAAAATTTAGAAATGTTTCATAAGCACCATATTAAAATGATTCTGAAGGATCATATGACACCGCAGAATAGAGTAATGGTTGACGCAGTGTTGTAGTACTCGAGACTCGGACTCGTCTCGAACTCGGTCTCGAGACCATATTTTAATGGTCTTGGTCTTGTCATAGACTCGTGTCCATTTGAACTCGGAATTGACTCGTACTCTAACATTTTTTTTTTTTTAGGACTCGGAATTATTCCCGAGTCCACTCGAGTTCAATTAAAAATATTTTTCATGATTATTAATTTATGTTAATAAAATATTTCTTTAAATTGATTGACACGCCCAGTGATTGGTGATTTTCTAGTGCGCAACTGCGCATGACAAATTGTAATAAAATTACTTTTAACACCACCTACTTTGTGGCCTTTTTTACCCTAAACTGATCATATTTTTTAAACTCTAAGTAAATTCATAAAAAAAAAAAAAAAGGATTTCTCTAAGTAAATAAAAGTAAATTAGGTAATCAACCCTCACTGGTCTCGGTCTCGACTCGGACTCGACCGTCTCTGGTCTCGGACTCGACTCGGACTCGACCCTCTCTATGGACTCGGTCTTGACTCGGACTCGACTCTCTCTGGTCTTGGTGTCGTCTCGGACTCGAGTGAGGTGGTCTCGACTACAACACTGGGTTGACGAAAGTTTTCTTTTCTCCCCTTCCATCACTCGATCTTGATTTTAGATGTATATGTTCTGTAGCTGATAAAAAAACAATTAAATGGTGGCTAACCTTTCGGTTTGTGTAAACTCGCTTCACTTCTCAGTACATACAGACGGCTTTCGTTTGAGCCTGGTTGATTCTGATTTTCAGGGAACCATCACAAGCTTGGCATTTTGACGAGTTTAACTTAATCCTTCACACATTTGTGTGAAATGAACACATCTAAGAGGGTTGCAGCATTTCCTATGGACCACAGACTTTAGACGACTGTCACAATTGACAGAATTTGAGCCAGATCTTGCTAAGTGGAAGAAACAGGGCCAACTGAGAGAAAGGTACGATTTAGAAAACCAAGAATTAAAAGAGTAGTACACACTGCACACAGTACCAGGATTTGTGTGTTGTTAAGTGCAGGCACTTTTAAGGATGGAGTCAGAGTCAGAGGTTCAGTTCTGTGACAGAATTCACTAAAATTAGTTTAATTATGGGTAGCACTTTATTTTACGGCCCTGTTATGCATATACATACTATGTACTAATTATAGTAATTGCAATAACTGTTACAACTACTAAACTTGAACCTACCTCTAACCTTAACCCATGTAGTGACCAGTACTTTCTTGGGTAATTATGCTGTAAGTACACCCACTGTAGAATTAAGTGTAACCAAATGTGTTTATCCACAAAAATAACAAGAATTGACAGATTGTTGACAGCATGAATGGCAAGTATGGTAGGTTCAAAAATGTCTCATTGGCACCATGAATCAATGATCTGTATCAAAATATCCTTGAGTGTACTGAATGATAAGGCAATATACAACAGCTGCAGCCATGACATTTTGCTTATATGAAAATTTCCAGCTATTTTCATCCTTCAATTACAGCACAGTAAACAAGCACTAGAACTTGATTACGGTGAATTTGAGCAAACAAGTGTCAAAAGTTGCTTCTGCTTTAAAAAAACACTTTGTGCACATAATAAAAGCAGCATTATTGCACTATTTTAAGGCTGTGACACACCAAGCTGAAGTCAAAGAATTAGCAGCACACAAAAAACTACTGTGTTGCCGTCTTGCATCAGCTGTGCCTGGGACAAACAGCTGCAAAGAGTACAGCTGACTGCCAACTAGCACATGTGTTCTGCATCTCGTGTAAGAAAATAACTATCTATATCAGCAGGTATCAAAAGTCCATATTTGTCGTTCAGATACAGAGTATTGGAATGATCAGGTAAGATGACGTAAAAAATTGGAACAGCCTTCTGTCAGTGCCGTCTTGACCTCTTGAATCACTTTCATCACTTATCATCTTAGCAATAATCGGAGGCAGCTGATAAATTAAACTTTTGCCGAAGGAAGGACGGCAAACACATATTTCCGATCGACAAATACCTTGATTGCAGTTCACTGTTCGTCTTTTAAAATTAATGTGCTGTCCATTTCCTTTTACAAGAGACACAATAGCGGAATCTATGTACATCTCAATTCTCCAGCTGCAGTCATCTTTGAGGGAAACCAGTTCAACCCAAGTGCTCTTTGATGATGTGATGATTACGTAACCGCATCATCGTATAAAGCCCGCCCTGGCAATTTGATTGGCCTGACGATTTGTGAACCGATCATAATTACTCCTTAATGGATCGAGTCCAGGCCGAACTTCCCGTCCAAAAAATGTTGTAGGTGGGGTTCGGGCTGGCATCCAGGCTAGCCCGACGCGGATTCAACATGCGAAATTGGGCAAACTGAATCAACATGAGTCAGATTAGAGCCGTTGTGTTGAACACACCAATAATAACCAACTGCAGAACCGTAGACCTGTACATCACAGCAATGTAAGGACAGCAACGCAAAGGCCAGATAGGGATGGAGCTTATAGCGTCATTAAGAAAATGTTTAGAGATGGGGTTGGGCATTCATTAAAGTAGAGCTTATAATTATAGGGTTAAGGGTAGGGTTAGTGGTTGGGGTGGGACCCTAACATCAGGTCTAAGGCTACTGGCCTGGCATGGCTGTCCTCAGACAGCTGTCAAGTGTGGTTGTTGGGTTCTGCAGTTAGATATATCTTAAACACACCACAAAAACTAGCTCGACAGATGCTCACTATGGGCCAACGTTGGCCATTCGCCGACCTTAATCTGATAACTTGTTAGAGTGAACTAAAACTATCAAAACTAAACCAAATATAGGACTTATAATGTAGCAAATATGTGGTTTACAACTAAACTCTAAGACTTAACCAAGCCAAAAAAGAAAGCACTCAAGAGTCACGACTCACATAAATGTTGAACTGGCAGACTTGACATATTTTCATCATAGATCAAAAGTTGAGAGACAAGAACTTTTTGACACCAAATAGTGGTATAAAGAAATAATTATATATTTTACATTAACTCTTGGGAGGCTTGTCATCATGGTTTGAATGATTTTTTAGCAATGAACTCTTACTCAATTTGGCCTATTTGGTCCTGGAATTTTTTAACACCTACTCTAACATCAGTGTATATGCTTTTCATTGTGGCTACAGCTAGGCTTTATCAAACACATTAATAGAACATAAAGAACCCTTGTTTGACAAGGAACTGTGCAGATGAAATGCATGCGACAGACAACACTATGAATACAAGTAGAATTGCAACTTGGATAATACAACAATGGCGGTCCTTTCAGAGTTATAATTATATATTAAAAGGGCATCATTTGTCCAATGATTCCAATGATTTGCACTTGTCTACCTTTACAATAAAAATAATGAGCTAATCAAACTAAAGTATATCCCTAGTTATCAAACATAACAGTGGAAGAGCTAAAAAAAAAGATATATATGTGACCCTCTGTCCCTTGAATAAAATCCTACATTGCTTTTCTTTCATCTCAGAGCAATTTGCTTTCTGTCACTCAGCGGACAGGCTTGGAGCTTAATGCTGGAGCAGCAAAAGTAGGACAATGTCTTATCTTTCCCTCTATTTTATTTTAAAATGTTAGTAATATTTTTGACACACATTTCTGTTTAATTTATTGCTATTTCAGTTTTAGCAATTTTAGTACTTCAGTTAGTTGCCATTAGTTTTTCCATCTAATATTTATATTTTTTCTATCAGATTGAGAAACATAGTTCAATTGCTCTTGACAAGTTTGTCCAAAAAACAAAACAAGTTTCAAAAATGAAAGTTAAAACACATTTTGTTTTTGCAGCAAAAGTACAAAAGGTTAAAATCTTTCAGTGTAGGAAGGAGAATGAAATATTTGGAGCCTGTATTTGCCACTGTCATGATTTTTTGTCTCATGCATGTGCCATAGTAGTAATTTTGTAGTTTCTCACCTTAATTTGTTCTTTGATTGTTTCCTTTATCCTAACGTAACAGTCACCTTATGCCTGCTAAGACAGATCCTATAAGGCATTACAAATCACACTGTACGACATGTATGTTTTTATTGACTAGTCGGTAGACGTGGGTCGTAGCATATACACACTGTAGCTGTTTCCCAATTCCAAGGCTGCATCCAAGGACTCGGACTTTAGTGGCAGCATCCTTCAAAGTCAGAAAATGATCACAGGCTAGTTTTAGTCACAGGACGACAGGAGTGTTTGAACCTCTCTCACTGTCCCACCATTTACCACAATTGGTCATTTTTTGTCAAGGACAGGCCAAAATGATAGAAAGTGTACCAAGCATTATGTGATTAAAAAATAAAATCTGACTAATGTATCATTTATAGTTTTCAGAAGTACATGTATAAGCATCTGAATAATTAATCAATTAATAGTTTATGTGGACTATGCCTATGCCTAATGTTTAATTAAATAGCTGTTTAAATTTAATAACAGTTTTTTTTTTCTTCTGGTTAGTTTTCTATACTGTGCCTGACCTGGACCTTAACTATTACCTGCTTGCCTGTCTCACTTATATTGTCTGTAAAATTCCTTCAATTGAAAAGTCATTTTATCTCATCTCTGATTCAACTGATGTGAACCAAAACACCTGAGCACATTTCAAATCTTTCTCATGCACCTGATCTCAAGCAAGCACAAAGCCCCAGCTGAGATTTTCTGTTGAGTTCTGAAAGTTCATAATTCTGTCGAGAATTCAGGTTACTGGATAGAGATTATACATCTGATTACACATCTGCGCTAATGATCATCTTGTATATGAAGAGAAACCAATGATGGAGCTGCCGGGTATAAAGGGAGGGCCAACCCACCGGTTTATACAGGTCACAGTGATGAGTGCATTAGCAAAATGAGTGGCTGAATGATAGATTGTGTTGGCAGATTGTTTATTTTGTGATGTATCTGAAATGTTTTAAATAAATAAAAAAATGGTATTATGTAATAATTTTGTCTAATTGAATTGAAGTGTTAGTAGTACTTATAAAAAATATATATCAAAATTATGAAATCTAATTTATAATTTGTACAAATAAAAATAATTAGTGTACTGATTAGCTTGATTTTTACAGTAATGCACTGTATAACACAATTACAGTACCATGTAGTAACTGTAAAACTGAAACATGTTATGGTACTATATTTAAAAAAAATCTTGAAAAGTCTAACAGTGAATATATAAGCCGACTGCTTAGATTTTTAACGTGTTGTGATTGCTGGAGTAAAGCTGGAGACCCGCAAGGCACTTAAAAATGCATGACCGTAAAAAAAAAACACTGAAAACAGATTTGTGCTGGAGGCAGATATAAAAACATCTTGTCAAATGTGGGAATTCTTCATGGTGTCTGGTTTGAAGGGTGAAATTGATTGATACGTACATACATTCGAAGCGACTTTCACTTCTAAGCTTTTTCTGCCTGCTGTCTTATTCACGATCCAAAATGTAAATGTTATCAATGTGAGAGAATAACGTCCTGGCCTAATAGTGGACTGGACAGTAAATAAATTGTCCTTCTTCCATTACCAGGTTTATAATGTCAAACTGAGCTCTAAACTACCTAAAATCTGTATGCCTGTCCCATTAGACCCCTCTTTCATTAAACAGGTGTTTTGAGAAGAAAGGTTGAGCAATATACAATAGATAGATGTGTCTAACTCAAAGGATAAAAAAATGCACACACTAAAATATAGTATAATAAGGGTAAATGGTTGCAAAAACTGAATTTATTTAACTATTAAAAACTACACACACATACACATTGTTTTTTCATGCTTAGACAAAATGATTTTTATATGGTGTAAAATGTATATTCTCTCCCCTTACAGTAACCCATATCCTTAAAACTACCCATCAGAGAAAACATTTTGCATTTTCACATTTTCAAAAAACAATTGCTTAGTATAATTTACAAGCTGTTTTCCTCAAAGGCACCAAAAAATCTTCCCCACAAGAACAAGGATTTTGGATATTACCGTCTTTGTGGGGACATTTTGCACCCATTGCAAAGGGTTTACCTGGGACACACACAGCAATATGCAGTCCATACAGAATTATTGTAAATTTCTTGCTTTCCCCTGCTGAGTCAGAGTATAAGAAGACCCTTTAAATCTCCCTTGAGGCCACAGCATCTATCAGATGCAGTGTGTGGGGTCCCATAGGGCACATGATTGAGCTCTCCATGACTCGGGACAGACAGCAAGTCTAGAGGTCCTTTTGTCCCTGAACACCACACAGGCAGGCAGGGCACAGGTTAAAGAAAAACACCAGCTTTAAAGTCTACACCTGACAGACTGAGGGAAGCAGGAGTGGGAGACTTACAACAGTAGAGGGCTTATCCAACAGTAAAGAATGTTTATTTGTGCTACATGTGCAGCAGACTGGAAAACACAGACATTGAGCATTTTGAAACAGGTTAAAAAATGTTATCCAAATGCTGAAACCTCCTATGCCTACTGACATGGCTGCTCTCATAACAGAAATTGAAATAAATCTTCCATCAAAGTGTGTGAAATGAACAGTCACAGAGAAAGCGAAGGAGAGAGAGAAACATCTCCATGTGAATAAGGCAGATGTAATTGTTATTCAAAACAGAAAGAGGTGAGCTCATACTGGCTGAGCGGATTGCTTTCTCTCCCTCAAGGAAGAGAGGACATTGGTCTTTCTGCATGTCTCCGAATCAAAGTCACTTATTAACCACACAAAATGATCCTGTTCACTGCAGTTTTTCAGGGGCCTTATCCACTGAATCACATTTGCAGAGATAACAGTTCTTGTATAGCTGATAATAGTTTATTTTCTTCAGCGGGTAAGTGGAAATGTTTGGGTAAAGAGTATGAAATTACACAATACATGATGAAAGAAAAAAGCTTAGTTTTTTCCCAATATCCCAGAACTGGGTGAGGCAATTATATGGCATAAGCCTGGTGTTTTCTCTAATGTTTAAATTGACCATGGTTAAACTTTATTTACCCTAAATTATTAAGTAAGAGTTAGGTTATGGTTAGTTGAAGTTAGTTTAAAGGGTTAGTTCACCCAAAAATTAAAAATGTAAATATTCCATGTGACTACCGTGGCTCAACTATAAGTTTATCAAGCGACGAGAATACTTTTTGTGTGAAAAAACAAACAAAAATAACGACTTTATTCGACTATTCCTTTTCTTCATTGTTGGCCTTAAACAAGACTTCCTTAGATTTCCACGACGCATGCGCGAGAACTGAACTGAAGTAGTTAAAGGAGATCGCAATTCTCGCGCATGCGTCGTGGAAATCTAAGGAAGTCTTGTTTAAGGCCAACAATGAAGAAAAGGAATAGTCGAATAAAGTCGTTATTTTTGTTTGTTTTTTCACACAAAAAGTATTCTCGTCGCTTGATAAACTTATAGTTGAGCCACGGTAGTCACATGGGATATTTAATCATTTCTTCATTGACTTTCTGGGCCGTCAAGAGCCAGTCCCTTAGGCAGCCAATGTGGTAGTTATACAGCTCTCAAATTTAATAAAAAATATCTTCATTTGTGTTCCGAAGATGAACGAAGGTCTTACGGGGTTGGTACAGCATGGGGGTGAGTAATTAATAGGGCTGGGTATTGAGACAAATTTCACAATTCGATTCGATTTCGATTCGCAAGCTTGCAATTCGATTCGATTTCGATTACGGTTCGATTCGATTCAATATAGATTATTTTGGATATCAGTTACAATAAATGGCAATTTTTCTCAAGGGAATCAAATCTCTTAAATGCTGTAAACTATGGTCTATATAGTCTAGTTGTAGCCTACTAGGCTTCATTAACCTAATATGAAGGTAATAATTAACTGTTTTGTAGCTATACAAACACTTAAATTACACTTTTATATATTTTTTATAATAGGAAGATTATATGAAATATAAACATTTAAATGGTGGCTGTCATAAAAACTTGCCAGATTTATTCAAATATGCATTAAATATTGAAGAACACTAACGAGTGTGGACTAACGAGTTGATGTGAGTTTTCTGAGGTAAATATGACAATAGCCTACATGACATTGATTACAAGCTGTTTAATTGACGTCTTTCCATGGTTGAAACGCAGATTGAGCGAATCAATGTGACATGATACGGATTTAGATGAGTTGTACTCTATCTTTAACACACTTTCAGATGCTCATTCATGTTTATTTCGCGCTGAGACTGGTATTATTAATCCGGAAGAGAGATCAGCGCTGCTGCTTCTCCAGAGCGATCTCAAGCCACAGCGCCAAAAGGGCAAAACGCTATTTATGTTTTTGAATTTCTAAAGAAAATGGACGTAATTTGAAAATTGAGACTTTGTTTCATATCAATAGTAACAAAGCAGGTTAGTGCGTTAGTAAGCAAAGATTAGTGCGATTTGTTGGATGTGCGCAGCCGCGATACAATGTCTCATTCATTCAAATGAAACAGGATGACTAATCGATTCTTGAGATTTAAGAATCGATATCGGTTTGTAAAAGTAGAGAATCGATTAATATCGAGAAATCGATATTTATTACCCAGCCCTAGTAATTAATTACTTAATTTTCATTTTTGGGTGAACTAACCCTTTAACTTTTGACAATAACCACCTTGGGCTCTATCTTGCACCTGGCACAAATGACTTTATGCACTAACGCATGTCTCATTCCTATTTTGCACCCGCGCAAAGCGGGCTTTTTCAATCCATAGACTCACGTCGGTAAACTAGGAAATAAACTTGCGCTCCCTGGGCGGATCGGCGCAAAAAGAAGGCGTGTTTCGGCGCAAACATTCCCTGGTGCTATTTTGCAGCTCCAGAAATCAATTGCGCCTCTGACCAGAAAAAAACAACTGTTTTTTGGCATATTTTTAAAAATATATTATTCAAGGTGATGTGAAGGATTTAGAAACAACCAGTAACCACAAAGGGTCCACAAGAATATTCAATTAGCATTAATTCTGCTGTATATAAATATAATTTATCTATTTGTCTTGATTTGTGAGTACAAAAAGTGTGAATGACCACCATTCTCCAGTCCCAGCAGAGGAAGACTTCTAAGCACTGAAATGATCAGTGAAAGATTAATTGGACAGGATAGAGCATCTCTGCAAGGCTTGATTCTCCTTAATTATTCACAGCGGCCACTGGGACCTGCTGTAAATGTATCATTGTCAGATTTATTGAACCCTGAAACTGACCAGGATGTTTAAAGGGAATTTTAAAAACACTGGAAAAGTGTTACTGAGATTTGCAACAAACCACAAGCAAAGAACAGTAACCAGCAATAGATCTTTCATTATAATGATACAAATATATGAACAAGTATCACTTTAAAATCCTGGTATTGGTATATTAATGCTTTATTATGTTTTACAAAGAAAAAAAAACTGTTTACCTTAGACTGGTGGAACAAAGTAAATCCATTGAGACTTGAGTAGGGTTAATCTGAAGACTGTTTTCCTTGCTAGCCACTCGTGAGAACACAACAACCTTGTAAAGTGGAAGGACATCAAACTGCTTGATCTTCAAGGTTTTTAAATCTTGTTTATGACTCTAGCGTGACCCCTTGGGCGCTGCAACGAATGGCATGGTCCTCTGTCGAGTACACCCCTCTGAGAGATTCCTACATGTGCAATATCTCAATTTCACTCTCTCCAGGTCAGTGATGCTCAGCCAGGCGAAGAGCTACGATCAATGGAGGCAGAGCTGCTCAAATTGCCGGCAGTGTAAACCGACCCCAAGATTTATTTGCTTAATTAGTTGGATCCTCAAATGTACAAGCGTAATAAAAACGCCAAGGCCCCTTATTCTCCTTCTCCCTCTTTTTTCTCCTCTTGTTTTCTTTAGCACTTAAGCACACACTTTCTGCACAACTAGATTATGAGAGGGAGAGCAATGAGAGCCACAGAAAAATATAGCCACACAATAAAGAATGGTACTGCGTATGTATTATACTGTATATAAATATTAATGATTATTTGAAAATAAATAAAATAATATAATGATAAAAATTCTAACTAAGCAATAAATAAAAAGACAGCCATGCTACAATGCACAGTACAATTCAGCGCACTAGTACAATGATCAGAGACTATGGACTAGCCAAGGTAAGGCTGTTCTCAGTACATAAGTGCTGAGCACCCAGTTATTGCCTGGATCAACTCCAGATATGTCAGAGCAAACTTTCAAATAGGCGTTATCTTTATAAATAAACCGCAGATTTAAGCTTCAAACAACTACATTCTCATTTGTAAAACTCGTAAAACTACATTTCGTGACAAAACAGCAGTAGTGTCTTTTGAATTATGGGATTTTTCTCCAAGTCCACACAAGTCACGTCCTGATCCACTGATAAAATAGGCAGAGCAAGAACAAATCTGGGCGTTTCAACTGTACTTGACAAGATGTGAACTTTGAATAGGGAACAGATGACGTTTCACAAGTCCACAAGAACGCATTTTGAGAAACGGCACAAATTGTGAGGTAATTGTGACTAAGAAACTAAGGTGGTGGTGGCAGTGGCCCTGGGCTTCTACGGGAAGAGGTTGTTGTCCCCGAAAAAGGAGCAGTGCTAGCCACTGTTGTGTCTTTCCACCTTGATTCGCTCTGAAGTGTTGTTCCATACGATTCCTCGCAGCTGATGCTGATTAGACTCAAGCGGCTGTTGTATAACCTGCTTGGAAGGAAACACACTCCTCTGCTCATGCCCTGTTGTTAAGACTCACTGTGGCAAGACAAATGATTAACAAATGACAGCATTAGAAGCTGTCTAGAGCGAGACAAGACCACTGCTGTAGGACCCTTGTAGGATATTACAACGCGTTCTCATCCTTTAACGTCATATAGAACGCTATATGACAAAACGGCGCTATACTACGCGCATGGCACACGTTATCGTTAATATAACACGCGCTGTGAGGGCTAAGTTTAGGTGTGGGGTAGGGTGTGCGTGTCACATTCACGCTAAAGGATTTATAACGTCTTGGGTTCGCGTGTTATATTAACGATAAAGGGTGCCATATGCGTAGTATAGCGCCGTTTTTGCATATAGCGTTCTATATGACGTTAAAGGATGAGAACGGGCTGGATATTACACTGATGAAAATGAAATGGCTAAGTAAGCAACAGCATTGCGTGGTAAAAATAAATAAATAAAAAAGAGCAAGCTGGGTCAGGGTCGATCTTAAAGCAACACTATATAATTTTTTTTTTTTTACCTTAAATAATGTTTCCAAAATAGTTTCAGTGGTTCAAATCCTAACAGGGTGCATTCGCTTTGCAGCCCTATATCTGCTTGTTGTTAACAATTGGTGGTGTTGGGGGTACTATAATAACGTCTATTATGATCTATAATGTCTCAGGGGGTACATGCCAGTTAAAAGTTTGGGAACCACTGAATTAGACTATGATTCATTCATAGTTTTCAAAAAACAATAGGCAAAAAGTACCCGGAAACTACTCCCGGTGAGATTCTCAAGTGCGCATTCGATGTACACTTTACTATTCCATTCCCATGAGACCATAACGGAATAGCGGTGAAGTGACACAACGGTCATGTAACAATGACATGGTGGATGTAGTACATCCGAATTTCATTCATACTACCCAAATTCATACTCAAAGTCACAAAGTACTGTAAGTTAAAATTCAAATGTAGTACCTACTCAGAGTCAGACAGTATACAACGAAACAGAGTGGCTTCGTAATGATGTAACCTGCGGAAAGAGTCACTGAACATCCTCACTACCTTTAAAGTGCAAAAGATGTTCTTAGATTGTGGGGTCGGTAAGATTAAAAATACAGTAAAAAAAAAAAAACAGTAAATTTAAAATAACTGATTTCTATTTCAATATATTTTAAAATGTAATATATTCCTGTGAAGGAAAAGCAAAGAAGTCCAGTCTACAGTGTTACTGTACATGATCTTCAGAAATCATTCTAATAAGCTGATTTGATGCACAAGAAAAAATTCTTATAATTATCATTGCTGGAAAAAAAGTGTTTTCAAGTTTCTTTGATGAACAGAAAGTTCAAAAGAACAACCTTTACTTGAAATGGATGTAAAAGTTTTCACTGTAATATATACAGTATATCTCACTGAAACTAAACTTTTGAATACTTGTGTATAAATCATTTCTGCTCCTACCAACAGCACCAATGACAGGACAGGTGACGAAGAATAAACAGCTTGAGACAGCAGCCAGCTGATTGAAGCCAATAAGTACAGTAAACAGACTCTCTTCAAGCCCAAGGGCTCCATGCGAGCAGGTCAATGGAGAAGCAATACAGCAAGTGTGTCCCAGAGAGACCGGCGCCACTTTTCTTATTGCCACACTTCTAGCACAGTCACTGAGCCTGACAGCTGCTTTTCATGTCAATTATGATAATTAATTAAATGCTTCCTGGGGAACAGAACTTCTCCCTCTATCCGTCTCTCATTTGCACTCACGACAGTCACTTTAACAGTCGATTCTCAATACACAAGCCTTAAATTCTGCAATGGCATGTTTTTTTTTAGTTCTTTGATTTTTTTTTTCCAAGCAGTCCACAGATGATTACATTAAGCTATATACCTTCTATACCTACTCATTTCTGTCGTGCATAGATGATCTGACGTTGTGAATAATTCAAGTTAAGTTAACGTTGTGAATAATTCAATTTAAGTTAGTGAGTCAAGTTATCACTCAAAGGTTGTCTTCTTTCATGACTGTGTCTACATATTTCAGTTTGGCTGTTAAATTATTGACTGTTTGGGATGCGCTTTGAAGAGTTAACGCCGCATCAAGTGATATAATCACCTCGCTTGCTGACTTTAAAGTGTTTCCCCAGGGAAAAATAAATAAATTTAAGCATGAAGTGTAACGAAACAAACTAAATTCATCAAGTCACAAAAATATGTGACTATTTTTTGACTCGCATGGTTCCATTATTAGTCTGAGCATGGCAAATGCATTCCGTATGATAAATACAAAATGCCATCTTGTTGGCACAGATTGTCCCATTAAATTACATTCATAACAACTCTGTATATTTTTCCAGAGGGCTCAGAGACAATGTGTCCTATTATTCTATTACTGAGCTTGCTGCGCTATAAATAGTATATGTGGTGATGTCAGAACAGTGAATCAAAAGATGCTGGTGGCCCACATTCTTCTAATTAATGAGTTTGGCTATATTCATTTCTGCAGAGACAGAACTGAATGATCCACTATACAGTTTCTGAA
This sequence comes from Pimephales promelas, assembly GCF_016745375.1. The sequence goes on from NW_024121222.1 coordinate 9,090,012, forward strand.
AGGTCCTTTCCTGCTCCAGCTTAATAATGATGCCTGTGCACAAAGCAAGGTCCACGAAATAGAAGTGGTTTAAGGAGTCGTGTGAGAAAAACTTGAGCGGCCCGCACGAAGCCCTGACTTGAACATCCAATGATCTGGAACACCGACTGTGAGTCAGGCCTTTGCCCAACATCAGTGCCTGACCTCACTGATGCACTTGAATGTGAATGGGAGCAAATCCCTGCAGCAATGTTCCAACATCTAGTGGAAAGCCTTACAAGAAGAGAGCAAACAGGGAAAAGTTAATGCCGATGGTTGTGAAATTAGGAGTGTGGAGTTTGGATGTCCACACATCTCTAGTTGTGCAGTGCACTTCGTCCATGTTAACTGAATGAATAACAGACAAAGCAACGTTAAAACTTAATTACAAATTATTTTATTTATCTATGCATGCTTTATTTATTATTTATAATTATTTATTTATAAATTATATTTTTTGGTATTTTTATTGAATTTTTCATTATTTTTTGATAAATTAATAAATTATTTAGAAATATATTTTTGCATTTATAAACTTACAATAAAAAATACAGTATACCTTAAATTCAGTGTAAGTCGCTTTGGATAAAAGCAACTGCCAAATGCATAAATGGAAAGTAAGTTTATAATGTATAAACACTTACCAAGAGCCCAACTAAAGCAAACACTGATCACCACGATGGTGACTTAAAATGAAACATATATCACCATATATCAATCAATCAATCAAAACTTTATTACAGACTCAAAGTCCAATTTAAAAGAAAGAAAGAGAAAAAAACCCAAAAAACAAAAAAAAAAACAACCCATACAATCCATTACAACCATACAATTTTGTGACATAGACTTACAGAATACACCAATACCAGTGTCTCCACAGCTTTGACTGATACCGTGTAGTACTAACCCTCACATTTATTAAACTCACAATAATTTCATTTTTAGAGTCATTAAGTCGGCAGATATATCTATATATAAAATTACGCAACATTGCTTTAAAAGTGATTACACGTACACTGACAAACATTTCACTTGCACTATGCCATCTAGGTCTCCTTAATAAGATTCTCATAGCATCATTATATACAATTTAGGGGAAAAAAACATTGAAATGAACATAAGTTTTAATTTAATGCATCCTGAGAGTGCCAGAAACAGTATAAATTGTCTAAATGAGACCATAAATAATGTTGAAAATGGCCACAAGTGAACTAGTTTTTGACCTTGTACGAAGGATCCATTAATGTCTATATCAGATGTGCAGAACACGTCAAAAAAAGACGTCATAAAAACTTTCATTCTGGCCCCTCAGTGGACGTCTTTTCAAAGTCCAACTTTTGTGACTAAGACATTGAAAAGACGTCTTTTGGACATCATTTTGCTCAGAGGGAATTTATTCTGTGGTGACGCGCAAAAAGTGATAAATAAAAGTTATATGCACAACTACTACATTTTAAACAGCTCTAATAACATGCAAATGCATTTTGCATTTAAATTAATCAGAAATACACAGATATTGAACTTTCTGAAAGTCCTAGCCTTATTTAGGACTGATAGATTACTAAAGGTCCAACTTGTAATCTGTTCTACTGCTGTTATTGATTTAATACTTCTCTGCCCGCCAGCCGGGCTAGACGACGCACCTGCCATCATCAATTCCTTAATGAAATTACCTGTGTATTAGTAATGACTGGTATAACCCTATCAGTCCCATCATTCTTGCTAAATTAATAAATGTAAAATCCCCAGCAAACCTTTAATCCTGCAACCTGGCTCCAAAGATACATAAAAATCCCTACCAGAATTGAAATTAATTAGACAACACGCATTCTAAATGTGCTTTTGGTTGCCTTTAAGTAGACAATGTAAATGTTCTCAACCTATTGTGGACGTTATGTTTAATATCTGAGGGCTTCTTCGTCCTTCAATGTCTCAATACGCAGCTCTGCACAGTTTCAAATGCAACATTGTCTTGCTGACATGTTCCATTAATGGCCCTTCTGAACCTGACAGCAGTGTCACGTTGCTTTAAGAACTTCAGTTCTGCAAAAGCATCTGTTCTGACAGCTTTAATTGAATTTTCAACCTGGTTGTCATTTAGACAAGACAACATTGTTAAAATGTCCCACACTGACTTAATTTAGGTGTATTCATCAACACCAAATCTAATCGATTATGTCTAAATGAAAGCTGGAGAAAATTAATAAACATGCATTTATAATACAGACAGAAATATTTTAAACACCACTTTTAAATAATGCCCATGATAAAAATCATAAAATATGTACTGTAACTTTCACATATTGGAATACTGAGCCCTGAACTACAACCATATGTGGACAGATTGGTCTCGTTCTGCTAGATTAATTCACATCAATACTGATTAATTAATCCTGATCGATGCAGCATTATTTTGCTGGCTTAGTGACATGGTCTAAAGGTGATGACATCAATAGACTGCTGTGTTGGCAAAGCTCATAGACAGTTTTAATATATATATATATATATATATATATATATATACTGTATATCTTTGGCAAAGCTAGTGACATGGTCTAAAGGTGATGACATCAATAGACTGCTGTGTTGGCAAAGCTCATAGACAGTTTTAATATATATATTATATATACAGTATATAATATATATATATATATCTTTGGCAAAGCTCTTGGACTGCCTTAATATCAATCAATCTATCTATCTATCTATCTATCTATCTATCTATCTATCTATCTATCTATCTATCTATCTATCTATCTATCATTGTATTGTTGTGCAGAACAGTAATGTATGTGTGCATCGTTTGAAACGGCAACAAATGAAATATGCTTTGCTGATATTTCAAGAAATGTGTAATTGTTATTTACTTTCACTTTTATCTGTGCTATTCTGTTTTTTATTTATTTTTTTATTTACTATTATTATTATTTAATTTATTTATCATTATTATTATTGTTTTTTTTTCCTCTGAGGGGGGGGGGGGATTAAGCTGGGATAAAGGGGTGAAAAAAACCTAAAATGTTATTTTTTAACTCTGATGTTCACTGATGTTTTTGACTGATGTTCATGTTCAATAAAAAGCAAAATAAAATAAAAAAAGAAAGAAATACACAATAAGACATTTGGCTGTAAGAAATCAATAAAGAAATATAATAAAAATCATTACTTGATGGTATACTGAGTACATGCAATCTTTCTCATTCTCAGGCACAAACAGTCATCTGTCTTTTCCTGTCAAATTTTTTCTAGTCAAAGCAAAAGAGATCTGGTCCATCCTCTGAGGTCAAATAATAACCCTGACGTGTCAAACATTTCTTCTCTCATACAATCAGAAGGCGTGAGCTGAATCAAGATGACCTGTATGAAAGACATTATTACAGAATGCTCTGGAGTGTTTTGCTGCTTCTTGTATGCATGTATTGAAGATAATGTGGTGTTTGTCCCTCACCCTGAAGTGTCTCTTTATCCTTTTCTTAAGAAAAAACAAAAGACACTTTTAATTAATTTCGCAAGTTTATTCATGTTTAGAAGGTTAATACCCTTTGAATTCACATAAATTGGCATATGGACGTCTGTGGCTTATATGCAATTCACTGAACTGGATTTATTGTCAATACAGCCAAACCTGCAAAACATACAGAGCCATTAACTGGCTAATGAAGGTCGGAAAGCAGTTTTAGCTGACACTGTGTGGGATTCAGTTGTTTGAACACACTTTGGATCAGGGGGGGTGTGGGGCATTAAATATAAATCTTTTTTTAGCTTCGTGTGTGTCACAATGGATTCCAAAAACACTTGCAAAATGTAGGCAAATAACAATTGTGTGCTGTGCTGTGATTCAAAATACACTGTAGATGTTTGAGGTAATAAAAGAAAATGTACTTTCAAATAAAGCTTGGAATTAATAAGCAGTAGTTTGTGAAGTATTTCAAGGACAAAATTGTCACCGAAACGCTTTCAGGTGGAGATCAACAGAAACAAAAATAAATCACATCATGGCAGCATGCTTTTGGAGAAATGCCTTGCGGTTTTAATATATGATTTTCTCAATTTTCTAAAAAGGTTTCCAATACATGCGCATGAAGATAATTTATCAAAATGGCTTTCAGTGTTGAGATCATTAAACTTCAAATGATTGATGCAAATTGCAATGCTGTGTATACATAAAATGGTTAGTGTCATTTCTGATATTTTTTCAGTATAATCCCAACCTCTGTGCAGTCATTTTGATTAAAGTTGTTGCCCGATGACTTTTCTCCAGTTTTCCCTTCTTTCTCTGTTCCTAACAGTTAACAAGCGATTTTAAAATATGAGTAGCTTGTAGCTTTACAAAACTTCCCCAAAACTGATGTTTACCATAATAACATGCAAAGTCGACATCCATCTCCCTCTGTATGAATCTTAATTCCCCATATCACAAGAAATGGTGTCTCCTGGGACTATATGATTGATCACCTCCATTAACTATGAGATTATGAGATATGAGATTTTGTTTTCTTTCTCTTTTTTTTTTTTTTTTTTTTGGCTTGCGGCACTTGCATATGCTCGGCAACTAAATCTTGTGTAGTTTGCCTCTCAGCAGATTGTCTTGTCCTCTACAATGGAGAAAAGCGTGTCTCCTCCATCTGCTTGGCTGCGTCGTGTTATCACTGCCAGCACTAAAGCTGGAGGAAACCAGCACATGATAAGATCTGCTGCCTTTGTTGTAGTTTCAAGCAGACACAGGCGATATGGTCAACATGTCTACCAAAATCTCATGGTAACAACATTTCTCACAATTCTTAGTCTTGAGATAAAGTCTGTGAAAATACTACTGCAACGAACAACAGCTGAAGAGAGGATTCTGCAGTATTAGTATGATGAGTTAATATTAGCTGCATATTATTTGTCAGTGTTGCAAAGCAACTATAGTTAACCAAGAGGCCTAAGGCAATAAAACACAAATTCTCTGTCTCAGCACTGGGAGTCTGTGACTGATTCTGATTAATTTTGTCAGAAATAATTCACTGATTCCTCTGAACCTCATACTCACAGTAAATAACTATGTTATGGGATTTACATCCTTTCCTGAGACATAAATGATATAAATTCTACTTTATATCACTTAGTTTTTTTATTCAGTCGCTAATCTGTATAACTGAAAACGTACAACATCATGTGATGATGAATGGCAGAATTGAACGTAAGAGTGTTTAAGTGCACCAAAATGTATTCAAGTTTAAAATTGTCACCCTAACTGAGATTAAAAAAAAACTCATAGTTTTATATTTATAAAATAAAACATTGCCTTAAATTGCTTTAAATGTTGCTACTTTTCATTAAAACAGCTTGATTGTAGTTCACAGTAACTACATTAAATTGCATATAGCCTGGAAATCTACAGTTTCCCAACACTGCGACAAATAAATGCAAGCGTGAACAGGGTGACAAATCAAAGAAGGCACAGTTTTAAGAAGCTAATGGAAAACAACTATACCAGCAGACAGGAGCTTTAATAAATGTCTTTTTTACTCGGGGATTCATTCTACTTGGGATTTCCAAAAGAACTGCCTTCCTAGGGCCAGAAGCGGCAAACTCTCCAGTAATTAAATCTGGATTTGAATTGTGTGCTGCCTGGAATAAACTCATACCTGAGCAGCAGATGTGCAAGCGCACAGATTTACATTGACAGCTTTGCCCATGGGGCTGCACATAGGCAATCGAGTGGGAGAGTGTTGCACTTCATGATGCCGTGTTTGTTTAACACCTTTGGGAAATATCAAGCACGGTTTCGGTTCTACAGACTCTCTCAACTACTTCAAAGAGTAAATACAGTAAAACATGAGTACATGAAATTTGGTTTCCTCTCATATCTTTTCAAAAGTCAATGTAATTTTATATCTCACTGACAAGGGAGCTTAACGTTTTTACATGAGCATAAAAAAGCAGTTGTCCTTTGAAGCTAGCATATAGCATCAAAAAAAAAAATACCTCATACATTTTAACAGCCGTCTAACATACCACTGCATTGGACAGAGAACAAGAAAAATAATATCAAGTCTTTCAAGTCAAATGATATTACACCAAATTATATATACTCTGTATAAAATTGCAATTTATTCGTTTATTTGATGGTCCACTTTAGAAATTCTACTAACTATAAGTAACTTTGCAACTACATGTCAACTAACTTTCATTAAAGTATTAGAGCCAGATTTACTAAACAGGGCAAAATAGCATGAAAGAACAATGGCAAAAAAAGTGCTGATGGGAGAGGAAAGTTCTGCGCGTGATCTAATGACGACGCGCGAATTAAAGAACAGACGCCTGCTGGATCATTTACATAATGACCAACACAATCTACCAAGAGCATCTGGTTTAAGACATGCTTTTTTTGGGTGCTGCAAATACACCTTTTCAATGCAGGAGACCGACATTGTATGGGGATGGGAGTTTTTTTTTTTTTTCTGGTTCTTGATGGACAAACTAATTACATGCGTCTTGCCACTATTGGGCAAACAGGTCTGATCCGTCATTACTACAATCAGCCTGAAAAATTTGGGTAAATGTGTAAGCTAGATTTAAGCCTACATTTTTTTTTACATCTTCATGGACACCACAATGATTTCCCTCTTGTGTTAATATTTTTCCTTGTTATAATGTATGATTTGCAAAAATAAAAACTGCTCCATCTGTGTTGATGAGATAATCAAAGTGTATGCGTGTTGTGCACCTTCTACATTATAGGCAAGCATGCACACTTAGGCCGTGTGTCCACCAAAGCGTTTTTAGCCAGCTGAAAACGCTAGACGCTCTGCTGAAGATGCCGTGCATTGGGCGCTTGAGAGCGTTTTGGCAGCGCAGCGTTTTTTCCCTTGAGATGTTTCGTTGCTATGATACAGAATATCCGCAGCAGTTGAATGTTGTGACAGTTGGTCGGTGTGGTATTAGTCCCGCCCCTCCTCCACTGTGATTGGATGGCTGGGTAAAAAAGTGACAGTGATGAGTGCTGCGTTTTATCCAAAGTTGAACATTTTCAACTCCCAGCGACCAGTAAAAAACGCTGGGCGCTCAGCGCTTCAGCGTGAAAAAAAACGCTCAGCGCCTCGGTACGCTTATGGCGTTTAAAAAACGCGGCGCTCCCATTGAAAACAATTGAAAACATATGCCAGGCGTGTGGAAAAACGCTTTGGTGGACACATGGCCTTAAAATAGCATTATGAACAATGTGCAACGCGCCACTGACTTTAGACTAGGTTTTTTTCTGGTCAGTGGAGGAATTGTTTTCTGAAACTGCAAAATAGCACTAGGGAATGTTTGTGCCAAAACACGCCTCCTTTTTGCGCCGACCCGCCCAGGGAGCGTAAGTTTATTTTCTAGTTTAACGACGTGCATCTGTGGAGGGAAAAGGCCGCTTTGCGCGGGTGCAAAATAGGAATCAGACATGCCTCAGTGTACAAAGTCATTTGCGCCAGATGCAAGATAGTGCCCTGAAAGCTGAAGGAATAGTTCACTTTATAAAAAAAAAAAAAAAAAAAAAACTTTAGCAGATTATTTACTCACCCCCATGTCATCCAAGATGTCCATGTCTTTCTTTCTTCAGTCGAAAAGAAATTAAGGTTTTTGATGAAAATATTACAGGATTTTTCTCCATATGATGAACTTCATTGGATGCCAATCCAAGTCCAATTGAGAGTTTCAGTGCAGGCTTTAAACGATAGCAGACGATGAATAAGGGTCTTATCAAGCGAAACGACCAGTCATTTAAAAAATAAATAAAAAAGTTCAAGTTTTGTAAGCACAAATGCGTGCCTTGCACTGTGATGCGCGTTCGTGACTCTCCTGTTCGAACTCATTCATCAAAACCAACCAATCTTTTTGAAAAATTTATTTTCAACGAATGACATGCACAAAATGACTCGAAAAAAGAATTGTTCATTTTGATGAACAAGTTCGAACAGGAGAGTCACGAACGTGCATTATCAAGAGTGAACTAGTCCTTTAAATATGTAGCAGTTAATTAACCAAAATGACCTTCAAAACTACATGGCATATACAACATATTAGTCCACATGGAAATCACATTAGTGAGTGACACATACTGTAAACGGCAAGAAATATATTATTGGTAAGGACTCCTAATCCCTTTCTTATTTAGTGTTCCTGAGATTTATGTTCACCTGACACCCTTGATAAACCTTAATACCGTACCTCTGTCTTAACAAGTGAACCTGTACTGTGCAAGACTCTTGAACCCAGAGATGATTTGGCTCCCCTTGATTTGCCAATGTAATTGGTTACTGGAACATTAACCCCAAAGGGACAAAGTGCAGGTCTTTGAGGCTATTAGCAAAGCCCTTTCACAAGATGTTTGGTCTGTTAAGGTTCTTATCAAATGCATGATAATTGGGCAGCTCGTTTTTGCGAAGAGATCCCAAAGCCACATCTCGTTTCTAAAAAAAAAGTCAACTAAAAGTCAAACTCCCTGCATGGGAGAGTGATATAAGACCCTTGAAATGAAATCAATAGCTTTCCACTTCCATCAAAAAACCCATACTTCAATGAACTGCATGCCAAATTACCATTCAAACATATCTTTCATCATAAAAAGTACAATATGCTGGCAGTGAAAGATAATAATGCCAACAAAGTGGCATTTTACAATACAACCTGCCAATATTATCCAGCCGATTCACACCAGACCAGATCTCTTGCGCTTTGTATTTGCTCACAAATAAACAAAATCAATAACTCACACTCAACATGTTGTGAAACCAACATAAATCTACTACAGCAGTTTTTTTTTTGTCTGTTTTTTTGCAGAGAGCACACTGTGTCAGAGAGATCAAGTAACGTTTGCGGTTTACCATCATTAGTCATTTTATGGCATTTAATTTCAATGCAAAATATTTGGCTGTAAAAGGATTGCTTAATGGAAACAAATTATAGCGCTCCTGTTTTCATCAATTCACATTACGGATTCACCTGGGAACATAGCACGTTCAGATGGGTTTTATTCAGCCGTAATAATGGGAACGGATGTACATTTGGTTTGAAAGTGAAAATAAACCAAAACAAACCACTCTCAACCAATTGTGCAATTGCTTCTTTTTATTTTTTGAAAGAGAAGAAAAAAAGGGGTAACACTTTAGTTTAGAGCCCAATTCCCTATATTAACTAGTTGCTTATTATTACAGTTTCCCGCCACTCCGTTGTTTCCATGGTCACAGTCTTCATTGGTTCATTTGGGTCAGCTGTGTGTCGTAAATTATCTTGTTAATCAGTCGAATTAGTTGAGTCGAATCAGTCGAGTTTAGTGCTGTCTACTTGTCTGTCATCGTTGATGTTGGCCTGGTCCAGTGTGGGAAATTTCCTAGTATCCTGAGTATTTCTGTAAATTTGAGTTAATGATTAATAAAGTCCGTTTTATTAGCTTTATTTAACATTTATTTAACGCTTTATTTAACCAGACCCGTAACAATTAGGATATTGGCTGTTTATTAGTACTTATAAAGCAACATATTAATGCCTTATTCTGCATGACCATATTCTACATCCCTAATCCTACTCAATATTTAAAATTAATAACTACCTTACTTACTATTAATAAGTTATTTGGAGTTTATTGGGGCAAAACTCATAGTTAATAGTGAGAATTGTACCCTAATCTAAAGTGTGGCCAAAAGCAGCATTTAGTTTGTACTGTGTGGCACTTATTGTTTCAAAACAAATATCAATGATTATTCATGTTTCACTGTAAATCTCCTCAACACAACAATAATGCCTCACACAAGCTTAGCAAACAAGTAAAACATCACTCTTATCACAGAGAGAAAAGCCTTTTAACCACACAGCTGCGGGCATCACCAATCCCCAACAAGGAAAAATACATTTTATTGGCCTTTGATGCATAAGTAGTCAAGGTTTTTGCATAGCCAACAGCATTTTTCAAACACTAAGGTAGGAGATAAAAAATTTATAGAGCTACATCATTAAAATGCCTCCACTGTGAATCAAGAAAGTTCATCTCGATGCCCCTGGTATTGCAGGGCAGTTTGAATAATCTTTTTGTCTAATGGCTTGGAAAATTCACATAAAATCTTAATCCAGCAAGTGATAAAATATCACAGACAATTACAATGATTTATAATCTGTTGGAATTTGATAGACTTCTTTCTTGAATTATAGCAATGGTAAAGTTGTGTTTCAAAGTAACAAATGTAAAGTCTGTGTTTGTTTGGATTGTTTGTCAGCTTTATATGCTGTAAATGCCTTATATTTTGAGTTGCAATGTTTTGAAAGCTACAGTACAGTCTATGTATTTATATATGAAGAGTTCAGATGCAAAAGCCTCTAAATGCCATTTGAAATTTTCTTCTTTAATGATGATTTTTATCAAGCTTGTATATTTAAGTTCAGTGATTTCACTTAAATGGCAATGATAATTACCTATTAATTGTTATTTAAGTGAAATTACTGAACTTAAATATACAAGTTTGATAAAAATCATCATTAAAGAAGAAAATTTCAAATGGCATTTAGAGGCTTTTGCATCTGAACTCTTCATATGTATATGAAGACTTTGTGAGAACATCCATAATTTACTCAGGTATGTCTTTTGAATTGAGGACTATAAAACTCTTTAGACACAAAATGTCTTAAACATTTCATATTTAAAGCCATAGTGTATATGTCATGCTCTAAATACTTAATCTTCAGAATACATTCACACTTTAGAATGCAGAAACACTGACCCCACAGCTTTCATTACATACCATAATTTGATTGAAGGTAAAACAAAAAGGATTCTTCAGCACTGGAGATTATTGTTTCTAAGTTTCTAAGTTATTTTAAATGTGTTTTCATGCTTTCTTCCATCAGTACCATCCATTACCACCACACAAATAATAATCTATCTACTCTACGCAACAGAATGAAGTTTGGGTCGGGGGCAGGACTCCTTGTGGAGCTAAGCTGATGGAAAGTGAGTATCTAGACAGTGGATATTTTAGGTTTTGGTTCACTACACTGCATAGCTGAAAACACAAATTCCAATTTACTGTAAGTGGTGAGGCAGAACCAGGTTACCCATTATAATTAGGCAATTTTTTTTCCAAAACTTTTGAACTAGCGGAGCATGAAAGTTAAAGTTTTTGTTATTGCAGTTAAATGCAGTTTAACTGGCAAATTAAAATCATATTGTATAAATTGCAGTTTAATCATATTGTATAAATTGCAGATTGTATAATCCATGCACTAATAGCACACTTAATTAAAAAAAAAAGATTATTTTTTTATTAAACTTAATTTCAATCTAAAAAAAATCAATGTGTTATTATTTGTGTGAGAACCTATGGTACTTTATAAATCTATCCATATTAATATTAGCAAGAGATCAAATATTTTTATAATTGAATGTTTATATATATATTGTACCAGTTTTGGAAGCAAAAGGAACAAATCATCTCAGAATTTAGAGTGTAAAGCCATTAAATGGCATTCCCAGAATTGACTGTGTGACACGTCATATTGTTTCTTTTCTTCATATTGCATCATAGGATCATATACACCAGGATATTAGTTCATTTAGAGTCGGAGTGACTGTCAGGCATGTCCAAAGGTGAGTTTAAGTGAGTAACTTCTGTGCTAACTCGAGCCGCAAACTGTTTCAAACGGTTCAGTCCGATTTGGTTCAAAAGAACGACTCAAAAGAATGACTTGATTGTGGCCTGGACATTACTATTTACATCAGCTTGTGTAAAAGCAACTTCTTGTGATGAACTTTGATTCATCATGTGGTTTTCTATTTACAGTCTGTATTCATGTCCAAAATAGATAGCAGTAGGTGTTTCTAACTCAGTAGAAATCAGCTAAAAACCAGAGATAGAGAGGCCAATGTTCTGTAGTGCAGCTTTAAAATAAAGAATAAACCCAACAGCAGGCCTTCTTTCCGATGTTGATCATGCAGTCACATAGATGGCACCTGTCCATGATTGACGCTCAAAGAGATGAAACAAAATAAGAACACGGTGTCTCAAACAGCCAAACCTTGACTTTGAGAAGCTATTGATCTGAGCCGCCGGATGCTCTAAGAGTGCCCTGCTTGCCTTTTATACTGTGACAAAAGACGTGCACCTGCACGATTGAGCGCCCCATTGAGCACTTGAAACATTTACCCCAGGCCCCTGTTACATGCCATTTCACTCAGAGTCTTCACCTCTTCCCCCTACTTTTCATGATTTTGTACATTCAACCCCCCCCCCCCCCAAAAAAAAACCTCTGGAGAAACAGATCAAAAGGACTTTGATGCCTCTGCCACATTCAATACCCCAAATGTGCTTAAACTTAAGAATGTCTTCTGAAAATGAATTACAGGCATATTACACATGAGCTTACCAAACAATTTAAGGGAAAGTAGTACTTCTGAAAAGAAGAACAAATTCTTTTTGCACTTTTTTGTGACAGCATGGCTTACCACAGACCCAGTGTTCATGACTACAGCACAATGAACTAACTGTGAGTTACTGTATGTGTCCCTAAAGGCCATTGCACACCGAGTCCGAAATTCGCATCCAAAATTTTCGCACGTTAAAATAAAAAAATAAAAAAAAATAAAAAAAATAAAAAAAAAATAGACCTCATGTTATGTTAATCACGCTTGCACACAGTCATAAAAAAATTCGGATCGGGTTCCATTTTCTGCGTTTTTCGCATCCACAGCCAGCATTTTGAGAGCTGGGGGCAGCTAGTTTACTGTCTATGGAGCTCGTTCCACACATCATTGCACATATGCGCAATGCTTTCAGTTTCAATTTTCAACGATCAAGTGTTTATCTTCTCTCGATTGGATTATGAAAGGAATAACCTCCCCTCAGATTGAAATTTCGGATCGATTAATGTGTGATTGAGCAGCCAATTTGATAACTAATGTATTATTTGAGCCCGTTCTCATCCCAAAGCGCCATATAGGACGCTTTTGCAAAAATGTAAATATCCAACGCACATGGCACCCTTTAACGTGAAATGAGACGCAGATATATTTGGGCAGAAGGCGCCCCCTAGTGGTCTAACCCTTACGCTACACCATACCTAAACTTAACCATAACCGAAGCGTCTCATTAGACGTTAAAGGGCATGTGCGTTGGATATTTACGCTTTTGCAAAAGCGTTGTATATGGCGCTTTGGGATGAGAATGCGTTAATTATTTGGGTACAATATATAACCTGTAGCCTATACAGCTGTTCTGTCTGCCCAGCGCTTCCACTGCCCAGTGCATCCGTGTGTGTGTCCATACCTTACACATACTGACAGTCTCTGTTCAGAATCGATTGGTTCACGGAAATTGGTGGTCTTGTTTTTAAAATGTGGCTCCAGAATCGCAAGCAAAGCATCAAACTGTTCCACTGACATTCTGAGGTAAATTTTGAATTGCTCAGGATAAATTCGCAACTCCTTGATAAGGAGGTGCTTCCTCTCGGCGCAATTTCAGGATTGTATGGACGTAATATTTTCTCTTTCTTCTCTTTTCAATAAGAGAGAGGACAACAAAATCATCCTCACTGCTTAGCGTTTTTTCCCACAAAGGTTTAATAAATACGCATCGGACTCAGTGTGCAAGGTTTCTGTGTGTGACGAATTTTTAGGCTGACGAACACGAAAAAACGCATACGAAAATTTCGTACCTAGTGTGCAATGGCCTTAACTGAAGTTTTCTGCTTTTTACTTCACTTAACAATAGCCCTGCTCCCACCGAAGCCCTTTGTAAAGGATGTTGAACATGAGTGGCATAGCGTGATTTCCTTTTTCATTTGTTGAACGGTTACAAAGAAAAAGCATTATGTGGAACTTCCTAATGCTCTCCCAAATGGCTGTGGCAAAATGGCGTTTTTTGCTCCGCTGAGTGCTAATCCAACAGTAAGATAAGGCCTATTACAACAAGTGCTGCTGGCCTAGTTGTGTTTGTACTCCCAAGACTTTGCAAAAGATTTATGAGAGTGGGCTTAGGAATATCGCCCTCTCTGACTGGAGCCAGACAAAAGGCTTTTTTTTTAAAAGTTCAAATTGCTAATTAATACGGTATTTCTGCCAAGGAGTCAAACATTCAGAGAACATTGTGAGTGGATGATTAGACTATATGAACAAACACAATAACCAACTAAGTCTTGACACATTCGAATTATATGTATGGGTTATGTATAACTGTCCTTGTACTTTGCAATCGAGTCAATCATAAATCTGTGGACAGCTGCTTAACATGCTAACATAAAACGCGCATTAAAAATCGTCCTATTTTTAAATCTGAAAAATATATTTTTTTTGTCATATTGGGGTCACAAGATGAAGATGATGAAGACGAAGGTAGACAGGATCCAATACGAAGTGATTTTGATTTACAATATACCAGACTGATCTCACGAAGTAGCGTGTGCATGACACGCCAATTCGTATTTCCATTTTTGGCGTGCTAGCAAGACGCATAATCGCTTTTCAGCGTGTTTATGAACGCCGTTGACTTAACGTTATTACTGTATATGTAAATATATGACTTACCTCAACCCTGTCACTGGGGTTAATGGCATTTATGACTGTTCCCTTACCATCTTAGGGGAAAAAAAAGATCGCTCCGAGGATTTAGATGTACATTTTGCTTCTTTTCGTGCGGACATTTGACGGCGTGTACAGACACGCGGAATCACTCGGATGTTAATGGCGTAGACATACACGCATACACGTGAATACACGCGGATAGCTCAAAATGCGTAGAGATAACACGCCACTTGACTCGAAAGTGGCGTATATGTTTACGCAAAAGTCATGTTGATATACAAAGGAGCAGACAAGTTCAACAGTGCGTGTGTGAAACAGGGGTAGACACACAACACGCAAACATCAGTCGTAAACAGGGAGAAACTAAATACATGGTGGTGAAGAACTCAATGACCAGCTGTGTCCATGGTTACTGATGAGTGGCCGGAAAACGTGATGAATTAAAACAAACTAAAAGTCCATGAAAACAGAAACTAAAGATAAACAAAACAGTGATTGTGACAATGGGTTAGTAGGACTGTGTATTTTTATTATGTTTGTTTCTGCCCTAGATGGAAGACTCTAATAATCAATTACTGTGTGTGAGGGATTCATGCATCACATCTTGGTTGAAAAGGGGAAAAGGCAAAATCATGTTTCTCCACCACCACCACCATTCTGCATCCCCTCTCCCCTCTAGAAGGAAGGCACAGAAACATCCATTAGCGAGATTGTTTTTCCTGCAACACCCGCAATACACTGAGTAACAAGTTGCTCCTAGACTGAAGACCCGTAGGGCCCTTGCTGCACACATCAACTCAGAAATTGGATTTCTTCCTTTTCACTATTTCTTGTTTGTATAGTTGTTCCCTTGTCTTTTTTTCTTTTTTTCTCAGCGTTTTGCTTCAGTTTCAAAGAGACATTGTCAATAATTTGGTAATGCTGTCACAAAAGACGTGATGGTGCTGATGTAATGCTTTCTCTCCAGAATTAAGCGAGAACTTTCCGCATATTTTAACCAAAGCATTTTATTAAATCACTTCTACCTATCTATGCATTTGCAAGGTGCTTGGAGCATGTAATGAAACCAAAACCAGCGACGAACCTGCAACAATGGGACTCGATAATTGTGATGTGGTTTGAATGATGCATTATGAATATGTATCAAATTTTGCAGCAAGCAATTATGCAAAACAGAGGTCCTACAACACAAGCAGCTCTCACACAGGTGGTCATTCCATATTGCGGGTGACCCAGCATGCCAGATCTCCGACAAGACTTCTCTTTATAGGTTGAGTCTCACAAGGACCCTCTCATAATGGTGTAATTTACCCATTAATGACGCATGTTGTCCCTCGCCACTGACTGCGCACTGTCATTAATGAGGCCATTTGCATTTGGTGGCAGTCTGCCAGTCAAGGCTGTCTGCCATGTTTGTTGAATGAGTCCTTTCAAACCACATACTGAAATGCATGGTGGACTCTTCCATGTAGGAAAGTACTGCACGTAGACGGCAGATGTTCTCCACCGTGAAATGAATTATGATAGTGGATGTGTTTTTAAATGAAAAACTTACAATAAACCATCTGTAGTGGTTATTTGGAGAGAGTCCGCTATGTAGTGATCGATTCTGAAGTGCGGGCTGCATTTTTGCTGAATTGTGCAGATAAGCATTCATTCTTTTGTTATTGTTACGTAAACGAAAGTGAATTCAGCCACTTTAAGCGAGAGTGTCGGCACTTACAGATGGCAGGTATTTAAAGAGGCACTCTCTTTTCGCAGCTCATTTACTTTGTGGTTTAATTTTCAGAGATCTGAAAATGCACTAAGACATTCAAATGAAGGTACCTCTAAGATGAGGAGAATAAAACATAAACACGCTTTCACAGGCAATTAGCTCTGTCACAATTTTAGCATAATCGTATTACGAATGAAATCTACCGAGATGTCATTTTTATGACATTTCGCACAAAAGACGAAGGCTACTGCAATTTCCCCTCATCAAATCACCCAAACATCCCTTGAAATCTGTTCATTAATCAGTGTCTCTCTCTCTCCAACATACTATATTAACATTTGTTTGGCATTCTATTATGCATACTATGGGTAAAAGTCTTTCCATTGAAATTTTTGTGGGTTCTTTTAGTAAATTCTGGATGGAGGCTTTTGTGAGTTAAATGATTAATTTAAAAGAAAGAATTTATGCATGAATGAAATTTACCACAGAACAAAAATAAGCTACTTGGTGGGTCTGTTTTAGAAGCTTGTTTCCAGCAAACAGAACATTCCCCAACGCTAGCATTTCATAACCAAAACCAATATGGATATGGATATATATATATATATATATATATATATATATATATATATATATATATATATATTAGGGCTGTCAGTCAAACGTGTTATTAACAGCATTAACGCAAACCCATTTTAACGGCGACCAAAGCGCAAGCGGATCTAGCTAGACCGTAAACAAAACAACAGGCACAACGCTGCACACACTCGTTTGGGCTTGCGAGCCATCCAAATAGTTGGTTAACTTTGCGATTTGAGTGGATGACGAGCACGAGACGCCGAAATGGATGCCAATACGATTCTGAATGGAAAGTTTACTTTTAAAAAGTTGACAAATGGTTCCATTGACAAGAACAATGTGATCTGTGTGTTTTGTCGTTGTGGACTGAGCCATCATCATCGCAGTACGTCCAGTCTGAAATACCGCTTTATGATGGCCAAACACACACACACACAGCTGATGCGACTTCTCCGCCCCCACGTCAATATCAGGTCCTCGTAAGTATTTCTTTCACTCTTTTATTGATGGACAGTGTTACATTGTGTGAGAGATTATTTGCTCCAAGTGAGAATTTTAGTGTGAATTTGAACACAGTATATGCCAATGTTTTTTTTTAAAAAAAAAAAAACATTGGCACAAAGCAAGCTGATCCACTTTTCCATGTTGATAAGAACATTAAAATGAGAAAAAAGAATGGGACAAAAAGAAATCAAGAGACATTTAGAATAGGTAAAAATGTGCGATTAATCGCGATTAAATATTTGAATCGTTTATATGTGTGTGTGTGTGTGTGGTGAGGGAGGCGTGGTTTTGCGAAGTCTGTAGCGAGAGAGGAATCCGCGAGCTGTGGGGTGAGCAAGTAGGTCAAGTGCAGATGATGAACACCTGTTTCTGATTGCAGTGGTTGAGAGAGAAGGACTTGGGACTCCTCGCTACAATATTATATATATATATATATATATATATATATATATATATGAAAAGTTTGTGTTTACATAATATATGTGGGTGCACTGTGTATCATTATTTTGTATATAAATACACACACATGCATGTATATTTTTAAGAAAAAAATATTATTTATATATAAAATATTTATATTTACATATCATATAAATTATATAAAAATCTACAGTATATACATGAAAATTTTTCTTAAATATATACAAGCATGTGTGTGTATTTATATATATATATATATATATATAAAATAATTATACACAATTATGCACCCACATACAGTATATTATGTAAACACAAACTTTTATTTTGGATGCGATTAATCGTTTGACAGCCCTAATATATATATATGAAGAGTTCAGATGCAAAAGCCTCTAAGTGCCATTTGAAATTTTCTTCTAGAATGATCATTTTTATCAAGCTTGTATATTTAAGTTCAGTGATTTCACTTAAATGGCAATGATAATTACCTATTAATTGTTATTTAAGTGAAATTACTGAACTTAAATATACCAGTTTTATAAAAATCATCATTAAAGAAGAAAATTTCAAATGGCATTTAGAGGCTTTTGCATCTGAACTCTTCATATATATATAAAGGAAACAACATTTGTTGGCTTGGAGCAGAAATTAGCTTACAAAGTTCTTTAAGTTTATTTATTTATTTACTTTTTATAATAAAGTTTGAGGTGACATTAACGATACTGCTAGATGACATTGAGCATAAAGGAACAAAATTCTGGTTTGTAATAATGAACTCAAGTATCCCATAACCCCTTCAATAAGACAAAAAAGTTCAAATAACAAAAGAAAAAGCTATCTTCCATTTTTTTTTTCCAATTTCATTACTTTTTATGAGATAAGAGTGTGATATGCAAACTCTAGGAGGAATTCTTACACTCCTTTATTACAAGAACCATGTCGTTAGTCTGAGAAATCTGTTCTTGTGAGTTGTTTCTTATAAGTCGTCACTGAGAACTATGGGAAACATGAAAGTATAATAGTGGAATACATTACAGAAACTGTTCAATATAAATCTCAGTTGGATACACACACACACGCACATTTCTAAGATCACGCATGCTTTAAATGAGTCTACTGGCTAATAAATCAACGGTTGCTGATGCAAACTTTTAGAATTAGTGTCCTCAGTAAAGTCTTGCTTATATTATCCTTTTTATCTCCTGTGCTTTTCTCACTGTGGTAACAGTACTGTTGGTTATGTTTTTACTGCACACTGCAAAAGCATGAACTGTTAAGCCACTGATGGGGCCAGTGAAAAAGTCAAATCTGAAAATCAGTCTCAATTCATTGCCATCCAATACCATACAATTTTCTGAGATTTACTTGGTAGAATGACAATTAACCGAGGCTGCTAATGAGAAAATAATGGCAAATTTCTATGACAGTGTAGGTATATTTATCGACAAGACCTCAGAGAAGACAAGCAACCATAGCAACACGAGCGTTCAGACTGCACAAGATATTAGTATTCACATGCAGTAGGCTGAGGAAGCATGTGCATTTAGGTCCAGATAAAAGTTTTTTTTTTTGTTTTTTTTGGAGTGTGGATACAAACTGAAGGCCATGCTTTGAAATCTCTCTACTGTAAAGCAGTAACTCGGAATTTCTGTGTAGCACACAATCCTGAAAAAACAAAAAAAAAGCCTGCATCCAAATTTAGTGTTACTTTAACGTTACTTAGAGTGACAACATGACATCATGACTTTTGCGTAAACATATACGCCACTTTCGAGTCAGGTGGCGTGTTATCTCTACGCATTTTGAGCTATCCGCGTGTATGCGTATATGTCTACGCCATTAACGGCCGCGTCATTCCGCGTGTCTGTACACGCAGTCAAATCTCCAGTCATAAATGCCATTAACCCCAGTGACGGTTAAGTTTAGGGATGGGGTTGAGGTAAGTCATATCTTTTTTTTTACCTAGGATGGTAAGGGAACAGTCATAAATGCCATTAACCCCAGTGACGGTTAGGTTTAGGGACGGGGTTGAGGTATATATTTATAACGTTAAGTCAGCGGCGTTCATAAACACGCTGAAAGGCGATTATCCGTCTTGATAGCACGCCAAAAATGGAAATACGAATTGGCGTGTCATACACACGCTACTTCATGAGATCAGTCTGTGGGGGAGAAAAAGTATTTGATACTGAATATTCTCGATTTTGCAGGTTTTCCCATTTACAAAGTATGCAGAAGTCTGTAATTTTATCATAGGTACTCTTCAACTGAGAGTGACGGAATCTAAAACATAAATCCAGAAAAATCACATTGTATGATTTTTAAGTAATTAATTTTCATTTTATTGCATGACATACGTATTTGATTACCTACCAACCAGTAAGAATTCCGGCTCTCACAGACATGTTAGTTTCTCTCCTGTTAGTTTCTCTTTACTGAACCCGTTACCTGTATAAAAGACACCTGTCCACACACTTTCCACAATGGCCAAGACAAGAGCTTTGTAAGGACATAAGATAAAATTGTAGACCTGTACAAGGCTCGGATGGGCTACAGGATAATAAAGCAGCTTGGTGAGAAGGCAACAACAGTTGGCGCAATCATTAGAAAATGGAAGAAGTTCAAGATGACGGTCAATCTCCCTGAGTCTAGGGCTCCATGCAAGATCTCGCCTCGTGGGACAATGGTCAAAGATCTGAAGAGAGCTCATGAGGATCTCAAATCTCAGCCCATTGTTGAGATCGATTCTAAATTTCTAAGATATTGTGAGAATACTATTGAAAGCGTCACTTTATCAGGAAAATAATCTGTGATGGAGACCAATGCATTTAATGCCATTGCTCTCTTAAAGAAACAACTGAGATATTAGAACGATTTGAGGATGATTTTTTCCCCCTATGGGAGAGTGGGATAAAGATCTGTGACAGTCAAATAATTAGCTGGTCAGAGCGATTAGACGTTTTCACCAAGAATGCTTTTGATATTAATTGACTTGATTGAAAAGCCGAGGGTCAACAATGGTGTGTGATTATCCACACGCTGCCCGAAGCAGTGCTGGAATTCAGTGCAGGTGACAGTGTATGATCCTCTCTGGCAGCTGTCCTGTCACACGGAGATGCAGGGCCAAATCCGACTGTGACTGATGTGACTGAAATGGACATAGAGATGTCAGCGGAAGGTGGCTGAAAATTGGCTGCTAGAGACTCTAAAAAGCCGGTGAAGAAAGTGCATCTGCTGCTGTGACTTCTGGTAAATGGATGTGAAGGTCTTCCTTTTTTGCACCTGGAAAATGATAGTGCCCAGAATGTTTTGATCATGTCAACAACTGGGCCATTTATTTCATAGGAGGGCGGTGGAGTCCAAAGCACAGATTCGACTGTGTTCAAGCTGTCACCACTGCTTCCCGAACAAGTTGAGCAACCTATCTCCAGTCATGAGAAAGCATCACCCAAGCCATGCTAAAAAAAATAATCATTTGTTTAATGTACCGCAGAAGATATTATAATAGCATGAGTTTAAAATAAAATACCTTCAACACCGAAAAGTACTTGAATGCAAAACTAGCAATGCAACCATCTTGCAAACATGGCTTCACTGATGTATTGTTTACTATTCCAGTGCTACAGCCCAAAATTGTCGCTTCGTAGTGATCTACAGACCGAATAGGCTACATTGATCTGTGCTAGTCTGTTCTAAGTCAACAAACAATAAAAAAAGAAACAATAATAATAACAACACAACGATAAAATCCACAAACAAAAGTTTAAATTAGGGATCTTCAACAGGGATTTAGAGATATAACTTTTTTTGCTCTAAATATTTATTTAAAAGAAATACAATATTATGTTAAATCCAACCAAAGCTTAAGTTCAAAACAAATGTGCTAAAATTGCTAAATGTTAAAATGCTTTAAGGTTAAAATGTAATGTATAAGTACACTATATTATCTGCACATCAATGATAATTATTTTAATGGCTTTGAAAATGCAAGCACCATAAAGTATGCAAATATATTAATATGGTTCGATGCACATGTTATTATAGGCAAGGCTTTAAATGCAAAACCCAGTCTTTTTCTGATCTAAATATGTGTATACTGAGATTTTACATCATGATTCTGAAACAGAAATGCTTACATTTCTGAGCAGAAGTGAGTTTAAATAATCTAACATAAATTAATCCGAAAAACATATTGCTGATTCAGGCAACCTACACATATTGGATTTAAAAAAAAAAAAAAACACCATGAGAAACTAAAACTGCAAAATACAGCCTGAAGCTCAGTGATAAATATGCAAGATCTCATGAACATTAAAGTTTGACTGAGAAAACAGAACCTGAAGTGTGTGATATTCTGGCTCACCTTAAATTCCTGGCAACCCATGAAAAAAAAAGATGGGTTCTTGATCTCTTGCATGGTCTCTCCTGATGTTATGCAGGTAAAGAGGACCCAACAGCGAGGTAACAGAAACAGAGTCTTTAATGAAACGTGAACCCAGGATAGACACAGTGAGGCAGACTGATCTTCTTAATAATTAACAATGAGGAAATAAACTGCCCGCAGAGCGGGCGCCGAAACGAAACTCAAGTCACTGAAGAACTTCAAAAGTCTTTAGGCAGTCGAGAGGAATCTCTGGGTTACGGCAACAGACTGCAGGTCTCACCAGGAAGACACGGAGAGAGTGGGTACCAGTTCAGATGTAGCCTCAGGAGAACTGGACAGGGTAGATATCAGAGGATTAACAGGTAGCACTAACCAGACGGACACCAACAGGACAGAACAGGACGACGGTGAAACAACCGAGACAGAGGTTTGCTTCCAACATTAGATGCTCAAAAGAGAATCTGACAAAGAACGCAGCAGTAGCAGGGAGAGAAATAGAGAGCTAATCAGGGGAGAAAGGGAACAGGTGGAAAGAGGGAGAACGAGGTAGTCAGAGGAGATGAGGAACAGCTGGAAGAGCGGAGAAAGAGAAAGTAACCTAATATGACCAGCAGAGGGAGACAGAGTAAAGAAAGAGAACCAGACACAACACGACAGGACATGACAGTACCCCCCCCTCAACGAGCGCCTCTTGGCGCTTCTGAGGAGGAGACCCGGCGGCTACGGAGGAAATCATCGATCAGTGAACGGTCCAGCAAGTCCCGGGAGGGAACCCAACTCCTCTCCTCCGGTCCGTACCCCTCCCAATCTACCAGAAACTGATGCCCACGACCCCGCGGACGCATGTCCAGAATCTTGCGGACCCTGTAGATGGGAGCGCCTTCGACCCGAATGGGGGGGGCGGGGGAACGAATGGGGGCGCGGATGACGGGTTTAACACAAGAGACATGGAAGACCGGGTGGACCCGACGAAGGTAACGAGGGAGAACAAGTCGTACCGCGACAGGACTAACGATCTGAGCAATACGGAACGGACCAATGAACCGCGGAGTCAGTTTACGAGAAGTTGTCTTAAGGGGAAGGTTAAGAGTGGACAACCAGACCCTTTGACCGCGACAATATCTGGGGCTCTTGGTTCTACGTTTATTAGCGGCTCTCACAGTCTGAGCCCTATAACGGCAAAGAGCAGACCTAACTCTCCTCCAAGTGCGCTCACAACGCTGGACAAAAGCCTGAGCAGAGGGAACATTGGAATCGGCGAGCTGAGACGAGAACAGAGGAGGTTGGTACCCGAGGCTACTCTGAAAAGGAGATAAACCGGTAGCTGACGAGGGAAGCGAATTGTGGGCGTATTCTGCCCAGGGGAGCTGCTCTGACCAAGACGCAGGGTTACGAAAAGAAAGGCTTCGCAGGATGCGACCAACAGTCTGATTGGCCCGTTCGGCTTGACCGTTAGATTGGGGGTGGAAGCCGGACGAGAGACTGACGGAAGCCCCAATCAAACGACAAAACTCCCTCCAGAATTGAGACGTGAACTGCGGACCCCTGTCCGAGACGATGTCTGTAGGGAGACCGTGGATCCTAAACACATTCTCGACGATTATTTGTGCCGTCTCCTTAGCGGAAGGAAGCTTAGCGAGAGGAATAAAATGAGCCGCCTTAGAGAAGCGATCGATAACTGTCAGAATAACGGTTTTACCCGCCGATGCTGGCAGACCAGTGACAAAATCTAAGGCGATGTGCGACCACGGTCGAGAAGGAATAGGAAGCGGTCTGAGAAGACCGGCAGGCGGGGAATTCCCGGACTTAGTCTGTGCGCAAACAGAACAAGCAGCCACGAAACGGCGTGTGTCACGTTCCCGAGTGGGCCACCAAAAACGCTGACGGATGGAAGCCAGCGTACCCCGAACGCCGGGGTGACCCGCTAATTTGGCAGAGTGAGCCCACTGAAGAACGGCCAGACGAGTGGGAACGGGAACGAAAAGAAGACCCCTCGGACAGGCGCGCGGAGCGGGAGTGTGAGAGAGTGCTCGCTTTACCTGCCTCTCAATTCCCCAGATAGTCGCCCCGACGACACGCCCCTTAGGAAGAATCCCTTCAGGGTCAATGGGAACCTCTGGTGAATCAAAGAGACGAGACAAAGCGTCCGGTTTAGTATTCTTCGAACCCGGACGATAGGAAATTACAAACTCGAAACGAGCGAAAAACAAAGCCCAACGAGCCTGGCGTGCATTAAGTCGTTTAGCCGAACGAATGTACTCAAGATTCCTATGGTCAGTCCAAACGACAAAAGGAATGGTCGCCCCCTCCAGCCACTGTCGCCACTCGCCTAGGGCTAAGCGAATGGCGAGTAGCTCGCGGTTACCTACATCATAGTTACGCTCCGACGGCGACAAACGATGAGAAAAAAAGGCGCACGGATGGACCTTGTTGTCAGCGGATGAGCGCTGGGAAAGAATGGCACCCACGCCCACCTCAGACGCGTCCACCTCGACTATGAACTGTTTAGAGATGTCAGGTGTAATAAGGATCGGAGCGGACGTAAAACGATTCTTGAGAAGATCAAAAGCCCCCTGGGCGGAATCGGACCACCTAAAACACGTCTTGACCGAAGTAAGGGCTGTGAGGGGAGCAGCCACTTGACTGAAACTACGGATAAACCGGCGATAGAAATTTGCGAAGCCGAGAAAGCGCTGTAGTTCGACGCGTGACTTAGGAACAGGCCAATCGACAACGGCTTGGACCTTGGCGGGATCCATCTCAATGCCCTCAGCGGAGATAACGGACCCGAGAAAGGTGACGGAGGGAGCATGAAAAGTACACTTCTCAGCCTTCACGTAAAGGCAATTCTCTAAGAGGCGCTGAAGAACGCGGCGAACGTGCTGAACATGAATCTGAAGTGACGGCGAAAAAATCAGGATATCGTCAAGATAAACGAAGACAAAGACATTCAGCATGTCCCTCAGGACATCATTAATCAATGCCTGAAAGACAGCTGGAGCGTTTACGAGACCGAAAGGAAGGACCCGGTATTCGAAGTGCCCTAACGGAGTGTTAAACGCCGTCTTCCACTCGTCCCCCTCCCTAATACGCACGAGATGGTAAGCGTTGCGAAGGTCTAACTTAGTAAAAACCCTGGCTCCCTGCAGGATCTCGAAGGCTGAGGACATCAAAGGGAGTGGATAACGATTCTTAATAGTAATGTCATTCAGCCCTCGATAATCAATGCAGGGGCGTAGGGACCCGTCCTTCTTTTGGACAAAAAAAAACCCAGCTCCAGCGGGAGAGGAGGAGGGAACAATAGTACCGGCATCGAGCGCTACAGATAAATAATCCTCGAGAGCCTTGCGCTCAGGTACCGAGAGCGAGTAGAGCCTTCCCCGGGGGGAGTGGTCCCCGGACGAAGATCAATACAACAATCATACGAACGGTGAGGAGGGAGAGAAGTAGCCCGGGACCGACTGAACACAGCGTGCAGATCGTGATACTCCTCCGGCACCCCCGTCAAATCACCAGGCTCCTCCTGAGAAGAAGAGACAGAGGAAACAGGGGGAATAGCAGACATTAAACACTTCACATGACAAGAAACATTCCAAGAAAGGATAGTATTCGTGGACCAATTAATAGATGGGTTATGACGAACTAGCCAGGGATGGCCCAAACAATGGGAGAAAAAGGTGACTGAAAAATTAAAAAAGAAATGGTCTCGCTATGATTACCAGAGACAGTGAGGGTTAAAGGTAGCGTCTCACGCTGAATCCCGGGGAGAGAACTACCGTCCAAAGCGAACAAGGCCGTGGAATCCTCTAATTCCTTAAGCGGAATGTCGTGCGCCCGAGCCCAGCTCTCGTCCATAAAACAGCCCTCCGCCCCAGAGTCTAATAAGGCACTGCAGGTGGCCGATGAACCGGACCAGCGGAGATGAACCGAAAAGGTAGTGCAGGACCTTGAAGGAGAGACCAGAGTAGTAGCGCTCACCAGTAGCCCTCCTCTTACTGATGAGCTCTGGCTTTTACTGGGCATGACGAAACAACATGAGCCGCTGACCCGCAGTAAAGACAGAGGCGGTTGACGATTCTTCGCTCCTTCTCCTTAGCCGAGATACGAATGCCTCCCAGCTGCATGGGCTCAGAGCTCGAGCCGGCGGAGGGCGATGGTAACGGTGTAGAAGGAGGAGCGTGGGAAGCGGCGAACTCCCTTCCTCGGACTCGGCGACGAAGGTCGAACCGTCGCTCGATACGGATGGCGAGCTCAATCAGGGAATCCACCCTGGAGGGAATCTCCCGAGAAAGAATCTCATCCTTCACCTCCGCGCGAAGACCCTCCAGAAACCGGGCGAGTAAAGCTGGCTCGTTCCAGTCACAGGAGGCAGCAAGAGTACGGAACTCAATGGAGTAGTCGGTTATGGAGCGATTACCTTGACTTAGGGAAGACAAGACCCGGGAAGCCTCCTCCCCAAAAACAGAACGGTCAAAGACCCGAATCATCTCGTCCTTAAAGTCCTGATACTGGTTAGTGCACTCAGCCTCCGCCTCCCAGACTGCCGTCCCCCACTCGCGAGCCCGTCCCGTAAGGAGCGATATCACGTAGGCAATACGGGCTCTGTTTCTGGAGTAGGTGTTGGGCTGGAGAGAAAACACTACATCACACTGAGTGAGAAATGGACGGCATTCAGTGGGCTCACCAGCATAAAACGGTGGGTTATTGACTCTGGGTTCAGAAACTTCAGACGCCCCGGAGAAAGTCGGTGGATCAAGGCGGAGCTGATGAACCTGCCTGGAAAGATCAGAGACTTGGGCGGCCAGGGTCTCAACGGCATGTCGGGCGGCGGACAGTTCCTCCTCGTGTCTGCCTAACATCGCTCCCTGGATCTCGACGGCAGACTGGAGGTGATCCGGACTCGCTGGGTCCATAGTGGTCAGATTCTTCTGTTATGCAGGTAAAGAGGACCCAACAGCGAGGTAACAGAAACAGAGTCTTTAATGAAACGTGAACCCAGGATAGACACAGTGAGGCAGACTGATCTTCTTAATAATTAACAATGAGGAAATAAACTGCCCGCAGAGCGGGCGCCGAAACGAAACTCAAGTCACTGAAGAACTTCAAAAGTCTTTAGGCAGTCGAGAGGAATCTCTGGGTTACGGCAACAGACTGCAGGTCTCACCAGGAAGACACGGAGAGAGTGGGTACCAGTTCAGATGTAGCCTCAGGAGAACTGGACAGGGTAGATATCAG
Organism: Pimephales promelas; assembly: GCF_016745375.1. The sequence goes on from NW_024121222.1 coordinate 9,117,396, forward strand.
AGGATTAACAGGTAGCACTAACCAGACGGACACCAACAGGACAGAACAGGACGACGGTGAAACAACCGAGACAGAGGTTTGCTTCCAACATTAGATGCTCAAAAGAGAATCTGACAAAGAACGCAGCAGTAGCAGGGAGAGAAATAGAGAGCTAATCAGGGGAGAAAGGGAACAGGTGGAAAGAGGGAGAACGAGGTAGTCAGAGGAGATGAGGAACAGCTGGAAGAGCGGAGAAAGAGAAAGTAACCTAATATGACCAGCAGAGGGAGACAGAGTAAAGAAAGAGAACCAGACACAACACGACAGGACATGACACCTGAGGTGAGGTGAAAGCAGCCAGGCCTCTTTTTGAACTGATATGAAAGTGTGTCTATCTCTGGTCATCTTTCATCCTGTTCTCAACAGTCTCATTGCTGAGAGTCCCCTTATGAAACTTTGTCAACAACACGTAAAATCTTTCAGCCTTTTGAAAGAGTTTTTTGACTTCAAAATACACACATTTCACTCAAATGTTTTGTCATTTTTTGCATTTGACATTTCACTGCAAAAACAAAAACAAAAAAAACTGCACTATTATTTTCATAATAGATTGTGCCTTATTATCAAAAGTGGTACATATATTAAATGAAATAAGCAAATATTTCTTTGCGAATTACTTCTTTATAGTGTGTTATATATGTTTACGGAAAAATGTATGGAAAAATTTTAACGAACAATGACGCTGATGACGTGATCAAATGGAAATCACCCTGACAGGTGCGAACAATTTATGAATAAAGCAAACATGTCATCAGTGTGGAAAAATAAACCTACGTAACAGAAAAACGTGGAATAGGCCATTTAAATAGTTTTTTTTTTTTCATTTTCATAGTTGTCAATTGTTTGTAGGCTAATTTGCTTCATTCTGTTTTTATATAGGCCTAACAAAAATAAAATAACCGAATTATATATATCGTTATGAATAAAATGTTGCACTCTTCAATGCACTTTTTAATGTACTTTTTTGTTGTAGGAATACAAAGTACGTTATACATAAAGGCCTACTGACATTCTTTCAGCAGTCAGTAAATATTGAAAATATGGGGCTCAAATATGGCAAAATAAAACACTTTTAGTTTAATAATTGTATTTATTTTAAGTTATACTGTGCTTTTTTGGTATAAAGTCCGCTGGAATGTTAAAGGAGTAGTTCACTTTTGAAAAAAACTTTTGCTGATAATTTACTCGCCTCCATGTCATCCAAGATGTCCACATCTTACTTTCCTCAGTTGAAAAGAAATTCAGGTTTGATGAAAACATTCCAGGATTTTCTCCATATAATGGACTTAATTGGGAACCAAACAGGTCTTGTCTAGGACCCTTCGAGTCATGACTCGAAAAAAGATTTGTACATTTTGATGAACGAGTTTGAACAGGAGAGTCACGAACGCTCTTCACAGACCAGAGCAAGGCGAGCATTTTTGCTTAGAAAACTTAAACATTTTTATTTATTTTTTAAATGGCCGATTGTTTCGCTAGATAAGACCCTTATTCATCGTCTGGTGTTGTTTAAAGCCCTTTGAAGCTGCACTGAAACTGTCATTTGGACCTTGAACCGTTTGGTTCCCATTGAATTCCATTATATGGAGAAAATCCTGGAATGTTTTCATCAAAAACCTTAATTTATTTTCGACTGAAGAAAGAAAGACATGGACATCTTGGATGACATGGGGGTGAGTAAATTATCAGCAAAAGTTTTTTTTTAAAGTGAACTACTCGTTTAAACATGTTCAGTGTTAAATAAATATTTTTAAATTGTAGTTTTGTAATTGATTTTTTCTTTAAAAAGCCATATAAAATACTAAAAAGCACATTCTGACTATTACATTTATGCAATGGTGAAAAACTGACAAAATAAATGCAAAAAAAAGAAAACGCTTTCGGGTAATCTCTATTCGGACTTTGGCCAGGTCCAGGTGTTTAATAATAATCGGTTTTGCCCAAGAATTTTCATTTCGGTGCATCCCAAAGCATGTCTTATTTACATTCCAAACCCTCAAACTGGTTGCATTATCAGTCTGCCAAACATTAAGGAGCAGATTTATTCTTGCTTTACCAAAGCTCAGTAGCTTTTGTCTCTTTTTTTTTTTTTTTTTTTGTTATACAAAAGATATAACCTTAGGTATGTGGCAGGTGGACTGATGGTCGCATCTGTGGAGTACAGAATCATCCTGGGATGTATCTCACTCCTCAACGGTTTCTGATCAACACTCCTTATATCAGATAAGGCCCTCTGGGAGCTCACCGAGAAGCTCTATCATGTGAAGTGCCCTGAAGCTCAAGTCTTATCTGTTGCTGGACCTGTTGAGAATTAGGTCTTTATCTTGCATCAACACTTTGAAGGACGAAAGCAGAACAGTTGAGCAGTGCATCTGTTGCTCTCTGAGTCACAAAAGAAGGCTTTGGGATGTGCAGCAGAATGCCATTTTTCACAAGTGCCTGCGGTGGATGTGATTTTTTTTTTTCTTTATTGGACAAAGCCTTCCAAAAACGTAGGCTGGGAGGCAGTCATTCAGAAAGCGGATGAACTTGATGGAGCCAGTCTTACATCAGCTCTTTCCACCTCCAGCTCCCTCATCCATGATTTCACTGTCTTAAATTCCCTTAAATCCGGAGTAAACATGCTGGTTGGTGGCCATCTGCAGCGATTACTATGTAAACCTGCCCAATCCACTCAAAGTAGCATTGTCATCCCTCTAAGATCAAGAACTCGTCCAAAAAGCTTCCACAAGCTCAAAATTCACTTCCACAGCCAGAAACCTCTGCAGACAAAAAGGGGGCCTGCGTTTTCCTTTTTTGTAATCTTTCAAACCAAATCAATCACAGTGATTTATGGTGGAAGTAAATAAGTGTTCACTGCTGCCATGTTTTGTTTTAAGATTGCCATTGGTTTATCCTCCCCAGAATCACCTTGGAAACCAACGTTTGGCTTTAGGGTGGATGAGGTTTTTATTGGTAGCTTAAGGATGGAGCCAAAGCCAACCGAAATCAATACAGGGATATTAAGGTCACTGATCAATGTGTCACACTTGATAAGCAACAATGATATGGAGCTCACACCTGCACAGACACCACCGATTATCTCTGTAATGATCCACAACAGTACTCTAAAAGAGCGGGTGCAGACATTCAGTAAGAGACAAGAGACATGTTTCCTCATTAAGCAGCTGCAGATGAAATTGTCAGGTGCAGTGATGATTTGTCAATAACATCAAACTAATTCATAAAGTCACTATGCTGTATCATTCTCCCAGATTTTGTTTGTCAAGTGGTTTGTGGTTTCATCTTGTGTTTGACACAGAGGATGATCTGAAACAATAGGTTATGGCCCATGCTGTGCCAGTGACAGAATTTAATCTTTCAACACAGACGATTCATGTCACTGCATGCTGTTTGGTTATTAAAAAAACTAGAAAACCATGAATATCTGAAATTTCTACCAACTCAACCTAAGGAAATACAATACAAAGTGAGTCATGTAAAACATGGGTTTTCAAAAAAACAGAACACACACACACAAAAAGTACAAAAGTACAAAAGTAAAATAGATGAGTCATGTAAAACATGGGTTTTCAAAAAAACAGCGCACACACCCAAAAAAGTACAAAGTTACAAAATAAAATAGATAAAATAAATAATGTGAAACTTTTGTTATTAATGTTATTAAGTTCCAATCAGACTTTAGAAAGCTATTTATTATTTTTAATATTTTTTTATTAATACATTTTAATTATTATTATTAATTCTGTTTAATATGAACTTAATGCAAAGCATATTTTCTTTATTTTGGTTTTAGTACAATAGATAATTATTTAATTTAGCAAAAAGCATGTTGTCTTCACAAGTTCATAATTAGTATAAACCATACATATGGGTTTTTATACAAATGTCTTTATACAACTGTGCTTATATTTTAGGAAGAGGATTACAATGGGATCATCGGGGGTTATTATTAAAAATAATCATTGTTAAAATCATATTTACTGTCTGAACATGCCACCTTGTTCTGATCAAAGAGAGTTACAGTGGCTTATTCTGATTGGACGTGTCTAATAGGTCCAAGCAGGGGTCCGGTGTCCCATAATCATGAAGCTGATGGCAGGCCTGTCTCTCAGTGAGAGCTTCTGGAGACCTGCTGCTAGGTAGCAGAGCCACCAGGCAATCACTGTTAACAAGAGCCAGATCAAGCCAGGCGGAATTAAATCTATGTGAATGGAAATATCAGGGCTGAAATACCACAGATTTCACTCACTGACTTAGTACTGATCAGCAGCACACTGGAATTGATTTTTCTCTCCCTTTTTGTTCTCCCTCTAAAACACATTTTCACACGCGAGTCACACTGTGCCCTTTTCATCAAGCTTTTCAGGCAAAAACAAGTTACAGGTAGTTGCCTATTGGGGATCAGCATGAATGCATTTGGAACTGTCATTCTCACTCAAAACCATAAAGGCATCATCAGATCTCTTTTTCACTCTGCACTCATTTCTTAATACATTTAGTCTTTTCTTGCTTATCTAATGTGCTTTTCAAGATATCTAACATGGTATTACCTGACTGAGTCTGGCTGCCATTTCAAATGCCTGAAATGCCAGCATCACTGACGAGTTGGTACGTCAAATGCACTAAATAATGACTAATGTTTTTTTTTAATAAATGTAAAATACATCAAATATTTATTATGTACAATAAAGTTATGTAACGTGTTAAGTGCACACAACTGAAATGTAGTGTCGCTTCTCTGCTGTGATCGAGGCACTTGAACTGACTCTTTTAAAAGCTAAAGTGTGCTCGATTACACCATGTGCATGGATACATGATCGTTTACAACCTTCTTCAAACATTTGATGAGTTACTGCTGCCATGATAACTAGAAAATGTTCACAAACATCTCTTAAATCTCCAATAAAGATGTTTATTGCTTGCTTTCTGAGTGCGATAAAAGCACAAGGCTGATTAAATAGCTCTTCCTTTTCTAAAGAAAACAGAATCTATAACAGGCCTTGTTAACATAGAATGGAGGTGTGTGTGCACTGAAAACAATGACAATTAATATAAATGGTTGGTGCGATGCTATTCTAGTGAATTAGCCATTTGAGTCTGCAGTCCTGTCTCTGAAAGTAAAGTACATTTTTAAAACGTCAATCTCATCAGATGGACCCAAATGTCTCTAATTAACCTTTATATTACAAAAGCAATTGAATGAAAGGTCAACAAACGGTTCTCCTCCTATTTGAACATTATTATCTTATTCATATTTTTACAAACAATATTTGAATCATTTTAGTTTTGTTTACAATTCTAAAACAAATTAAGTACTCAGACAGAGTAAACTTTCTCCATCGTTGTGCTTCTGCAAAACTAACATTTTCCAGGATCAAGGGTTTGACCAAACACGTTTAGTTGGAATTGCTTTGCAACCAAACACATCAGCAATCCAATAGCTGGCCTTTGAAAAATGTGGTGAGCAAATGCTGTTTGTGACTTAGCATTTCCATTATGCGTTTATGGTGCTTCCATTTTTATTTTTGTGTTTTGTTGTTTGTGTATTAACAAAACCAATTATGAAGTCTATTAAGGAATCAAATGTTTAGAGAATTAATTTTTCCCACCTCTAGTTTACAGGTATTGAATTCTGTTTGGCTGGATTCTAAGATTCTGGTTGTCTGTCTTATGTGTGATCTACAAAGCTCTAAAAAACCACTGAAAATATGACAGATGATAGACAGTGAAGGATCACAGACAGAGAGGTGTGGAGTTTTAATCAAAAAACCTTAACAGCTGCACTACATGTTTGATAACTAGAAAATAAGAAATGAAGTTGAATGAACTGCAGATTTCCTAAAAGCAGGAAGGTCTGTCACTATAGATAGCCTTAGTGGGAGATCGTAATGATTGACTCTGTACTATTAGTTTCGGCGAGTCGAGGTTAAGCAGCTGTCAGCAAAAACACTGACATAAGGAGGAGCAATGTTTCAAAGGTCAAACGACTGGCTGGCCTGAATCTAGGGCTTGTCAGACATCCTGATCGCTGAGGCATTAGAGGATGCTCTTCAAACAGAGCTAAAAATATATCTAGACTGCAGGTAGTAACATTGTAAATGACAGAATTTCCAACAAAGTTCAAAATGGTTTACGGAAACAAAAGTTAACAGTCTGAAGATGGTCTCACTAAAATGTAGAGAAGTTTCACTAAATGCTGTATGGTGAGTTAATAAAGATAGAATAATAATAAGAACTATTACTATTATTATATTTTAATATTTAAAATAAAATTGCAGAAAATCGTGTATGTGCCATACACTGTAAAAAAAAAATATTGTGGTTTAACTTAATAAAAAAACAAGTAACCTGGTTGCCTTAAAATTTTAAGTTGATTGAACTGGAAAAAGTGAGTTAATACAATGAAGGAGATTGATTTAATCATTAGAAACTCAAAATAATAAGTTATCTGAACTAAATAAATTATTTAAGTTGATTTGACAAAATAAAAAATGTAGTGATAACAAATCTTGAAAACAATTAAAAAAAAGAATTAAACTTATAGGCTATTCAGTGATTCAGCCCTTCAATTTCTCATTGTGCTAAATGTCTTGTGTTACGGTTTGTGTCTCGTTTCCTTCTCTTTGTGATGACGTCATGACTGTTTCTTTTGTGTGTCTGAGTTACTGATGGGTCTGCACCTGTGTATCATTACACACCTGCGCCTCGTTGGAGTCGTTCCGGATCCACAATAATAAGGACGCTGAAGCGGAGTGTGGCAGGAGAGAGGAGAACCAGCAAACAAGTTTTCTTTTTTTCTTTCTTTTCATTTCTTTTATTTAAATTTCTTTTTCTTTATTTGTGATGCGCGTTTCTTGAGTCTTTAATGCTTGTAAAAAACTGTAATTGTCGCGTAATTGAGTCTCACGTGTCCTTTATGTTGTGAAACCCTTACGTAGCCATTGTTAACAAAAGGGTTTGTAACACTTGGCTTTTAACCATATATGGTTCTATGGGCTACCATGACAGAAAGCGAAAAAGGCACACAAAAAAGAAAGAAAGATGACAGACAAAAAAAAAAAAAACACAACAGGTGCTTTATAAAGTGAGAATATCGTGAGTCGCCACTCGGTAGTACTGAGGCAATTCGGTCGGTACCTAAAAAGTACCGAACTCGGTACCCAGCCCTATTGATGAGTGTCATGTTGAAAATATTCCCACATGTGATCCCCTCATGTTAAAAATACCACAGAGAAAAAGGTTGAAAAGTTAAGAATACTTTCAGAGAGAAAGAATAGAATCTTGTTTGGTGCTGCTGGACGGCATTCACAGTGAAGCTTAAATCCTGGGAATATCAGATAATTCCACCCATTCTCTATCCGAGCCATTTGGCCACATCATTTTCTGCTCTTATCTCCGTCATAGCAGCCCCCTTCCCCTTCACTATAGCCTTGACCTCCAAACTGGGCCATTGCTCCTTGAACAGAAGAAAAACAACAGCAACCTGTAAGACCTTAGAAAGACTAGCACCACCTGTTGTATCTTTTTTGTTTACACTGAGAAGATAAAGGACAACTGACACAAACATATATTTAGCATATTTATGTCTGTATGATCAAAAATCGGCATAGTGTAGCTGGCTATAAAACACTCAAATCAAGTTGTTTATTCAGAGAAAATGCGACAAAAACGTTATACTATTCAACAACCCTCACTGAAAGCACATTAATGAACCGGTCTTAAATGGTTCAAAGCGATTTGGAGAACTGATTAATGTGGAAGTGTGAGAAATTACAGTCATCCATTAGGCAATCAGTGTCTTTTCTTTAACTAATGATGAGGCCAGGAAGAACCCACTTTGATTCATTAGATGGTGTACAAAAGACTGATTCCAGTGTGACACATATAACGCCTAGACTGTCATCCAACTCAGAACAGTTCAGCTTTGCTCCATGATTATATTGGATAGATGAGTTTTACAACATATGTTTTAACTTAAAGTAGTTAGAAAATAGTTCTACCAGAAAGACTTGGGAGATCAAATGATTAATTTATTGACATCATCAAGAAAATTTTATAAAATTTAATCAAATTTGTGCGCACAAAAAAAAGTTAAATAATAGAGTACAGATAAGAAATAATAGATTTACTCTTGCATGTGAATTTATAGAATCATGTGTGATTTGGTAAATTGTAAATAAAAATTTGTTTTTTTTTAAAAAAAAGTCAAATTTTCAACATCGAGATTTTTAAATGAGAAACTAAAAACTTTTGGATCTAAAAAAAAAAAAAAAAAACATTTAAATGAGCTGCCTAGCTGACTGGATTGAGCTGTAACAGATGGACGTTCTACCATTCTAGTTGGATTTCATCCAGCAAAAAAAAGCTGCCTCTCGTTACTCAAAACACTTTTGTCCATACAAACTGTCGAACCTCAAAGGCAATGCACATCTTTTGCATGTGTATTGGTGTGGATATATTCTGCTGTCTAAAGAGAAGTTTAAAGCTACTCTAAAAATAGTGTACAGCTTCTTTATCCTGCCAGAATCACTTTTAAGCTACTAATTTAATGTGATTCTGATCTATTACAGAAGATGCAACAACAGCGTGTTTCCGTTTTAATTAAAGAATAATTGTGGATTCCATATCTTACATGCTAGTAATTATGGACCGGGTTTGATAAGATTGATTTAAAAAATTTCCATTAACCACTGAAGCAAAATATAGGCACGTTTAAACTAATACCTTAAGGGCATTAAACGTGGGAGGAGAAGATGATTTTCTGGTTAAGACAAGTAAACTATTATGCTAATTAATATGTGAAAGAAACTTTTTGATATTAGTCAAGGTAAAACCGTTTTAAAAGGTGACTTATTTGCAGAATTAAATCAAAAACATTTTTGTGATTAATACATTTACGATAAAAGTGTGGTGAAGTTTCTTGAACATGACAATGAGTTGACTGTACTAAAATGGCCCCCACAGTCACCAGATCTCAACCCAATAGAGTATCTTTGGGATGTGGTGGAACGGGAGCTTCGTGCCCTGGATGTGGATCCCACAAATCTCCATCAACTGCAAGATACTATCCTATCAATATGGGCTAACATTTCTAAAAAAAAAATGCTTTAAGCACCTTGTTGAATCAATTTCACATAGAATTAAGGCAGTTCTGAAGGCGAAAGGGGGTCAAACACAGTATTAGTATGGTGTTCCTAATGATCCTTTAGGTTAGTGTGTGTGAATACATATAGTATCACTCCAGAATGCCTGCAAGAATAAATAATTCTAAAAACACCCTTTAAAAGACTGTCAGATTCAAGCAGTGTCTTTATCCTCCATTAAGAGTTTGTGGCAAGATGCCTTGACAAATGATTTCATGATTGCTTATTGTAGAATCAAATCTCCACCACAATAGACTTTAAAAGGTATTCAGCCTTTCCGCAACCTTATTTTACAATACAATCAATAGAAAACCTGCTGTCAGTCAAGACCATGGGCAACAGAGTGTAAAGGGACTGCAAAAAACCTGCAACACAATGGAAAACAGAGATGAACTTCCTGTGCACAGTGGTGGGCAGTCATTTAATTACATGTGAGCACAACATACATTATCAAGCCCAGCCAAAATGAAATTAGGTGCAGGGTGATTCAGATCTAACTCAGCTGGTATTAAACCCTAAATCAGAACAGCAACAATGGAAGCTTGAGACGTGATCGTATTTTCAATGATGTCGTTTCTTTTACAATGTTATTCCTTTTATAGTGCGATATCACAGTTATTAATGAGAACCCGTTTGTGTACATTCTCATGCCAGAGTTTGACATTGTTAACCATTCAGGTGTATCTTGGGATACGATTGGCTAGCTTGAACGGCCGAGCCTTGAGGGTTGTAACGGTTTGAGCCCTTGGAGTCGCCTCTAAATGAAACTGATGTGGAAGTGATGCTTCACTTACATTCGAGCAAGCAGAATTTGGCCCTCTGGAAAAACTGAACATAATGAGATTATCCAGACGGACGGGCTATGGAAAGAGAGAGCAAACAGCGAGTAACCTGATTTAATACGAACACATCGGATCATATGAAGAGAGTTCTATCACATACAACGCTAAATTGTCAACAGCTCTGCAAGGTAATGCTTGTGGTACCATTTTGAATTTGTCTGAGTTTGTTTTCTAGTCAATGCCACCAATCAAAGTTTGAATGAATCATTGATTGACTCACTGAATGACTCACTATGTTTGTCAAAACCAAGAGTGTTGCATGGGTTATTCAAGCACTACTTTCAAGCAACTATCTCCATTAACTTGAATTATAATTTTTGTGCCAACAAACAACAATCACAGAACCCATTTGGACCCAAACATGCTCACGTTGACAAAAAAACAAAAGAAATCTGAATCTTGAATCAGCCACTGATGTTTATAGCATTTCATGAAGAGGGCATGGATTTCAAATTTCTTGATTGAATCACTTCAATCCTCAAAACAGCGATTGTTAAAATTGACTGCTCAAGGCATTCATTTATGATAAGGAAAAGATCATTTGAGAGGTGTTTGAACAAAACAAAACAAAAAACATACTACTTATAAAAATGTATTTTTGCTATTTAATTTTGAGACTGATATTAAATTGAAGTATGAATATGAATCTCCTCCCCATCTATAATCTCATCAGATGTGTTTTTTTTTTTCAGTGTCATATTATTACCTCGGATAGCCTGTTTTGAATTCAATGTCTGGTTAACGTGGGCCACAACTTTCCAAGGCGTATTCATATTATTCACGCATGATCAAGCAGCAGGCGCATTGTAAACACCGCTACTAACACGGATAGTGCACACTGACCCTAAACTGGAGGAAAAAGGAAGGACATGGAGCATGGTAATGGAGGTTTCTCTCAAGCTGTGCTCTGAAGTGGCTTTACTCCCAGCAGGGTGGAATGGAGGGAGATTAGTGTTGGTGAATGTGGAGACGACCTTCAGCCCTCTATCTTTGTGAGGATGGATAGTGTTGTTTGTGTAATGATAGCTTGGAAAACCGTAAAGAGAAATGCTATGAATAAGGTGAAAAGATCGGTGCGGTTATCACGTCAGCAAGTGTACAGGGATTCGCACACTAATACAGCACCATTATGAAGGTCACACAATGCTCTTTTCAGTCAGTTGGCAGATTGTGTGAATGCATAAGCAAAACTCACATGATTTGTGTTTGATCTGACCAGGACACGCATTTGAAACTAATCATCCAGAATAAAACTATTCTAATCTCCTGTACGATAGACTCTCATTAATTTCACTATTCTGAAATATGACATTCTGAGATGCAGACGGAAGTTCAAACCTGTTGAATCCTAACTGACAGGATTATGAGATTAAAGCAGGAAATAGGAGATGGTGTTTTAACAAAGTACATCCAATATTTCCCCAGGGTAACAACAACAAGCTTAAAACACATCTCTATAATCTCAAACCATGATGAGTTGAGTGTTTGGGATTGATACTGAATACCACAAAGGTGTGAATATGTATGATTGCATGAGAGAATGAGAGTGTGTTTTATAAGAGGAGATATAAATTCCACAGAGAGAAAGTGATGGGAAACTGAGTGAACTGGATTACTAGAGGAAAGGGGGAGTAAATAAGGAAATGAAATTAGGGAAATGAAAAGGAAACTCAACTTCTGCCCTAACGGTCTCTGTGGACAGTCTACCAACAGCTGGAAGCTCCTGATAAGCAAAAGAGCGAACGAGAGACAGACACAGGGAGAGAGTCTATACAATAATTGTAGAGTATTTCTTAAGTGTGTGAAGGTAGAGTGAATTGAACATTTCATCTGTACATTACACAAGAACTAAGAAATAATTATGTGTAATTATTTGACGTGTGTATCTAAAGTTTGCCCAACAAAGCAGCCAATTTTCAAATTATATATCTACTAGTCCATTTTTTCTTAACACCTCATTTCCTTTTTACCACTAAGATTATTAAAAGCCAAATCGTTCTTTGTATGGAGTCTTTTGTTTTGTTGTTAAATAATAACTAAGAATTTTGCACAGAAACCCCTTAAGAAAAACCTAAATTTCCTTACAGCATTCACCCCAAAATTGCTTTGCATTATTTCTTCTGGTCTCTCTCGCTCTCTAAAACTGATTTACTACTAAATGTAAGCTGGTAAGTTTATTTTTCGAAAAAAAAAAAAAAGGTTTGTTTATTGACTGCTTTGAATAATTCAAGTCTTCAAAACCACATTAGGCAAATAACATTTAGCATTGCCACTGGCCAAAATAATCTGGTATACCTCTCCTTCTGCAACTGGCAGAATAAATAGTAGCCATTTAATTCATTTTTTCACTAATAGGATACACCTCCCAGCAAACATTTGTCTGTTCTGCCAAGAGAAAAATGTCTGATTCCTCTCCCAGCTGTAATATTTTTGACAGAATATCTAATGAACCATGCATGGCTCATCCTAGTAAACAAAGATGAATAATTAAAGAAACTAAGTGGTTAAGCATGACACTCCAAAGCTGCCTTTTAATCATTTCTTTATAATAATAACACCAAACTTTCATTCACATGGCAACAGCAATCTGCAAAAAGAATTTAGATTTGAACTATGAAAGCTAGATCTAATTACAGTTCAATTTACAAAAGTAAGGTAGATTTTATTTTTAACAAAGAAAGTAAGAATTGGCTAAATGTAGAATAACCTGATTTTTTCTATATATTTAATTATTTAACATTTATTATTCACTTTACTGTTACATCAATGATGTATGTTTGAAAATAATAAAATATAACCATCATTTTGTTTCTCAGACCTAATCAAAACTCAAAAAAAGAAGATTACATCTTGAATAATCTGTCCACTGTCACAAAGTTGGCACCTTTCAGAAATGTGACTAGAATTCAAACTATCCATGTTGTTTCTTGGTGTCACTTTGACCCCTGCAAAAATGCAATAAAAAGTAAAAATAGAAAACTGGAAAGGTATATAATTCAGATAATGTTAGCATGTGACATGTCTCTGTAGTAATTCATGTTTTATACTGTATTAAAATGTTCCATGGAGGACAAACAGAATACAACTGTTTCTAGGTTTAAATTCCGTTTATAATAATTGCTGCAATACATGTTATTTCAATGTTAAGTACATTTTTTGAGCTATTCAAATGACTAACAGAATATAAACTAAGAGGGTTAAACAAGAACACATCAAGAAAAATGTTTTGTTTTCAATGAATCCTTTCCCTATTGTGTTCTTAACAAAATTCATCTACACAGTCAGTAAGATAATACCCTTTCATCCCTGTAAAGCCTAGTTATCTGCAAGTCTTTGATAAATATTTTGAGACTAAATGCAAATGCACACACACACAGAGAGAGAGAGAGAGAGAGAGAGAGAGAGAGAGAGAGAGAGAGAGAGAGAGATATTATGAGAGGCTATGACTGAAATCTGTCAGAAGGTTATAAAGTAGATTGTGCTGTCAGCTCACATTAGAGTCTTTTTTTAAGCTCCACCATGCTGCTGTGGTGATTATTTTTTACTCCATTTGGAATTATTTTTTCTGCATGTGTTCAATAAATCAGGTAAAATATGTTCTGAGAGGCAACAGTAAAACATTTAGACATTTCTGTAATGTACAGTACATAATTAAATTAAAAATGTGTTAGTACATTTAGGTGAACATTTCAAAGGTAAAATTGTAATTACTATGCAATGAAGATTATATATATATATATATATATATATATATATATAACATTTTATTCTGATGACATTCTCATCTATTCAGTGATGCATTTCAAGATTAATCTGTAAATCTAGCCAATGGTTATGCATGCATCCACACCATTTATTAATGTTTTCACATTTGAACAATACCTGGAATCGGTACAATTCTCCAGCGTGAATACAGTAAGCAATCAATATTCAAAAGGGCATACTGCACCAATTTTTTGAGGTGTCACTAGTGACACTCCTGGCAGATTCAGTGCACTAGACGAACAGTGATTCCATTAAATCAAACATTAAGTCAAGTGGAACATAATTTCATTGAGTATCTTTTGAAAATATAAAAATATATAAAAATATAACACTATATAAACAACTATAGTTTTCCATTTACATAATTGCAGCTCTTGATTGTTAACCAACCCGATCGCAATTTGAACTGAAATTAAAAGTCCTTAGAAATCTCACATTATCACTGTTATGTTTTGTGACCATATTGAAAACACCTGCAAGTTGAGGCAACTGTTACCCATTTTTAAATTTAAATTGTTTTTCCATTTCAGAATTCCCAACAAGCTGTGGAAATTCCAATCGTAGTTTAAAAGCATGCTTTAAATGAAAAAAAAAAAAAAAAAAAAAAAAAAAAAAAACCTAAATCACCCATTACGCTTTTGGACCATACCTCATACAAGTATTTGACTAGGCTCTTTAATTAAAAGTTGTGAATTTTCTCCTGCTTATTATCAATGCGATCATTTTTATCCATGCAGAACTAATGCCAGAAAGTTTTTTTCATTATAATCATAATAAGCTTTGCTTTTTGTTCTCTACCTTTTATCTGAGCTGTGGGGCTTATAAGCACCAATTACTGACTTTTGTTGTTGAATGTGAGTGCATGTGTGTGTGCGATTTGTGTGGGAGGGGTAGGATGTGATGAAAGTGAATTGTCGTATAGATATTATTTATGCAGTTATATCAATCTTGTTTGATTACATTAATGATATTTGCCTAGCTTTTTAGATTAGTGAGGTAAATATTAGCTTTCTCAGCCAGAACCTCCTTAATGCAGGATTGGTTTAATCACTGGTTAGATTAATGGTCTGGTTCAGGATATATATATATATATATATACTGTATGAGAAAAAGAGACTTCTGAACAGTATCATAAAACAATATTAGCAGTGACGCCCTCTAGATTACTTGAAACGGTGGAGTTTAAATTGATTCAGTTCACTGAGTCTACACACAAGTTTCAATTGTAAAATTGAGAATATAAAATCTAGTTCTATTATTCAGTAGCCTGACTTCATCATACTCATTTCTATTCAGAATGCGAGTCTGATACAGCTCCAGGGCTTTGATTATGAGGCGTGTCTTAATCGAAGCAGGACTCACTCAATTGGATAGACCAACAAACAATCAGAACAACTCAGTAAGTAACTGCACGCACTCTGGAAAAAGTATTTAAAAGAAAAAAAATGAGTGTTAACGACCTTTGCCGGTGTTGCAAAAAGGATTCGCGGAGTACTTGCAAACTCGAAAAACATTTTTGAACAAAATAGAAAATGTGAATGTATATACAAACAAGTTCTCCGTTTAGGATTAGATCTCGACAATAAAGCCAACAAATCTGCTTGCATTTATCGGACCTGTCTCAACTTTATAACACAATTGGAGCGCGACTTGACTGATTTTAATAAATAGAGAGACGACGAAAGACACCAGGCTAAAGAAGCGTGTTGATTTGAGTCTTCAGAGAAAAGAGACCGGGAGCCAAAATGATGTTTTAATGATGATTTAAATACAAAATGATGAGTAGCATCATCTAATTATTATTATTATTTTTTTTTTAAATCCACCGCTAATAAGAGATACAGTGATTGCATCGCCGTGATGCCCATTTCGTTGCTTCTTTTACCTGGTCTTCCGTGAGTGCGAAAACAACTGGGTTTTCATCGCATCCCATCATCTTAGCGATCATCAGAGCCAGCTGATAAACTAAACTTTTGCTGAATCCTGTAGGAGGACGGCAAACACTTCATCTTGACGATCGACAAATGCCTTTATTGCAGTTTGATTACACCTTTGATTTTAATTATTAGTAAATGTTGAAATGAATATTAACTAAGATACATGCTGAAGCAGCATTATTTTTTCTTAGTTCATGTAGTTGACTAATAAACCTTATTGTAAAGTGTTACCCAACAGCTATTGTATTCCTAGTCACTTAAATTCCTGAAATATTCTACGTTTTTCCTCGGTTTATACTTCTTGTACTTGTCAATGAACTTGACATATCGATTTTTGGCTGGCCTCTAAGAGCTTGCCTTGAGATATAAGCCTAAAAGACATATTAGACCATCTTCATGAGGCGGTTTTCTATATTCATGTAGAGCCTCCTGCAATTGATCAGTAACAGTGACATGTCCCACAGTGTCTTTGTTTCTATGGATTTCTTAGCCGAAGGGAAGCTATTGATGGAGATGACAAATCAAACTAAGTTCCAAGCTTGTATTATTGTTTCTACCAGAGGGGAGAGAGAAACATCGGTGCTATAAGACATAACAGGAGCAAGAATTAGCTCTTATTGACTTGTTTTGCCTGCATCAAGGTCACTGTTCAGCTGTGCAGACAACAATAAGGATGGCCTTGCCACTCCTTGAAGTCACTCTGGCTGAATCAATTAAATAGTTTAAGAGAATATAATAAAGCATAAGTTAATGCAATATTAATCTGCTTTGCAAAATGCCACATTGAGAATCAAGGTGAAAAACCTGTGGCCTGAAATATTTCAAAGTATGTATTAGAGCAGCTTTGTACACAACTGACACATTCAGGTGTGTACAGCAAAATAATAATAATAATAAATGAATAAAAAAGCTGCTAAAAAGATTTATAAAATGACATTCAACAGATTTATTCTACTAACTCCAAGTTACAGTAAGTTTAAGATGGAATAAATATGAAATTAATCATAACCAAGGAGGGCACTTGCATGTTCAAACAACTGCCTCTTTTTCAGTACAATCATTACATCCTTTACTATAATTATCAAGAGCACTTACTATTGATGAACATAATTAAATGGTTATTGAATCTAGTGTTGCAAACAATGTCCTCCTTTCAATGACAAAAACCTACTCTTTACCTTGCAGCATTTTATATTTTTTGGACCTCTACAGTTTGTGAGTTTTAATTTCATGCACTGCATACCACAATCTCATCTAGCTGCTGCCAGTTGAAATGATTTGCAATTAGACCATGTACAGTACGCTTTTCTTCATTGTCTAAAGAATCTCTCGACACATCATAGTTGCGCAAGCCCTTGACCAACATGTGTAGATGCTACAAATCACACAAATGGAACCTCGTACAAACAGCGAGGGAAAACGAGAAAGGTTAACCGATTCAAATAAGACCATTACAATTCCTCAAAATATCTCTGTTTCACGGATTTAAAAAAAGGACATATAGGTGAATAAATAATGACAAGATTTGAACATATAACTCCTGACCAACATAGCCATGCAAGTGCAATACATTTCTTAATTAGTACTTTTCAAAACAGTGGACATTTGGTGGCTACCAGTCACAGCGATTTTGTCGAGCAAGACAAAATATGTTGATCCAGGAACAACAATCCTAAAATGTAGTCCTAACCCTATCCCTGCTTCATAAACCCAACACTACCCATAACTTACTGTATCTCTAAATTCAGAAGGAAATTATAGGTGGATAACACTAATGTAGAAGTACCTAACCCTGGTTGTAAGCCTAAACTTACATTAAAACCAGGGTTTCGGTTGTCCAGTAATTACCGGACATTGAAGTATCTGTACTTGCATGCATCAACTAAACATTTTTGCAATGTTAACTCTTCTGCTTCTATAATGATGTACTCCCAGTGACAGAGCCTCATATCATTTGGCACAGCAGACTAATTCATTCATCAGATGTCAGAGTAACACTGATAGAGTTCCTTAATTAGATATAGCTCATAAATTTCTCACAATTAATTGCCCAGTGAGATGGTTTATGGATCTGTTGAGACTTTGAGAGTAAGTATGGATAAAGGTAAGAATTGTCAATATGAATGTATGTACAAAATACAAAACAGAGGGACAAAGAATTTTAATGATGGCATGAAAGATCACATTAATTAGTACTAATTGAAGAGACAGTTGCACAGGTTCAGCCATGTGCACAATTGCTAACAAGAGAGATTTGCTAAAGGTAAACAAGGTATAAAATTCAATTCAAAACTTTTATTTTTCTTAGTTAAAATTGCATTTCCATAGACCTTATTCGGAGCAGCGCCATGACGGGTATGAAAGTGAGGCTGTGAGGGACTTACCGTGTTTCCAATGGCATCCGCTGTAAAAATCCGAATAAAGCTCCTAGATTACTTACAATTTTCCACAGCTTATATTGTCGGGAGTTTTTTGTCAACTAAAATATCTTGGAAAGATATTTTTTCAGAGTTTCATGAGCAGAACAAAACGAAAACACATTAAATAACAGTACAGCCCATTGAAGCATGTCTATCCCTCACAGCCTCGCTTTCATTCTCATTAAAAATCAAACCGTGAATAAGACGTATTGAATTGTAAATAACAACACTGATAGGGTTATGCAAACCTTATGATGGTTGACTGAGCTTCTTTGTTGCACAAAAGCACAAAAATTCTGAAAACTTTATTAAAGGATAGTACATAAAAACATGCACAAAAAGTTCTTTGGAAATAGTATGGATATATAGTAGGGGGAAAAGTGTTTAATGGCTTGAAAAATAAAAGTAAGGAAACAAATAGGCTAAGGCAGCCTTTCTCAAAGTGGGTGCCGCGGCACACTGGGGTGCCCCCTAGCTGTGTCAGGGGTGCCGCCAAAAAATTACGTAGGCTAAAAAAAATGTGAAAAAAAAAACAGAAAAAAAAACAGCTGACATTTCATATATAAATATATTTGAATTTACATATTTACATTCTTCTTTTTAAACATATGAACATATTAATAAAATTGTAAATTCATTTTAGATAAATATATAAAATTAATCCGTCTCACAAGACCGAAGCAAAACACACACAACTTGACGCAAGTGACGCAATCCATAGCAACGCGTTATAGCAACACCTCAGACTGACAGAAACGTAAAAATAAACGTGATTTTAAGCCACTTTAGTTACAGCATTATGGATCGTTTTTTGAAAAGAAAATCCCCACAAGAGCCGGGGATTTTTATTTTATTTTATCTGCATCCTTTACTTCAGTTGAGTTCTCCTGGTCTGGATTTGTTATTGGGTTCTTGTATTGGGCAGTCCACCTCTTACGGTTTTATGGCATTTGTGTCTCTGATTAATTATTTTGTGAATTACTTTGCAAACCTGTGTTTTTAAAGGTGCTATAAAGTTTTTATTATTATTGTTATTTACAGTTCATATTATGCTCTGTTCATTACTGTTCTGTCTAACTAAACAAGACATTTGCATTTAAATTTGGGTTATGCAGTGTTTTTAAATTATATTTTACACTGGGGTGCCTTGAGATTTTATGCACTTTTGAAAGGTGCCCTGACTGAAAAAAGTTTTAGAAAGGCTGGGCTAAGGTACAGATCAAATAAACTATAAAAACTTTTTTGGTATTCATACATTTTTGACTATTGAGGGATGCAGAAGGATGAAAAATTAAATGCCCCAACTTCGTTCATATTAAATAATGCTTAGTATGTGAATTAATAATCGTGTTCTAAAGTTTTAGATACTTTCCAAAAGAAAAACATCAGAAGAACGTTAACGTGAATATGCTAATTAAAACCAAAACACATTGATTATGCTGTTTTTCACAGGATATTGCACTGAACCACAACTAATCAAAATACAACGATTTCATTTCAGTTTCCATTTAATTGTTGTTAAGTCATGTATTCATTGTGCCATAAAATTGAAGAAAATTAAAAATTGTTCTATTTATTTGGATCTTTTGCACAGTATCTGGATTCAGATGAAATCCTTCTAATAAATTATAAAGTTGTAAGGAACTAAGCTAAAAGGCAAACAAGTATTTGTTCACTGTGTTGTCCTATGGCTAAAAACAGCCTATCAGCTTTCCCTTCATCTCAAAACACCACAAAAGCTGTCGGCACACATCAGTAACAGCTGACCACAATAATGCAGACTGGCATTTACATGTGTACCTGTCTTGGGCTTAATGAAACCGCACACAGCAATCTTCAACTGATTATTTCAAGTCATTAAACATCTTATCTAGTTGCATGTTTGTTCTTAAATTGCCAAGCAAATGTCATTTTTGTTTTGACATTTGAAGAACTTTTTCTCCAGCATTTGTAAATGCAGCATCCATATTTATGACACGCATTTATATCGTGGGAGATAAGTTATGACTTTCTTGTTATACCATTTTGAAGATATTCAAAGGAACTTATCACAATGCATTTGCTTATTATTGTTGTGCAGTTAAGGATTTACTGTTTTACTTCAGCCATTTCCCTGATAAAAAAAAAAGTTTAATAACTCCTTAAATGCATTTTAAGTACTGCATTTTCTGTACTTTTTTTGCTACTCAGACAGGAAGGAGCAGAAGGAATGCCGAGATAGCTTTGAGTAACAGGATACAGAGGCACAAATGATTATAATGGGAATCATAATGTACGCGACATCTTTATTGGAGTTCTCAATTTCCCCACGGCCACAATAAACATGATTCTCAAGGGACTCTCTTGGTTAATGTGCAGGCAGAGCAGCTCGGAGCCCAGGTCACAAAGAAGTGCTATAAAACTAAGATGCAGAGCTGTCTTAGAAGATGAAAGGACAATGTAGAAATCACAGAAATGTGTGCAGCACTTCTGCAACTCTCTGCTGTATCCCATAACACATCAGTCATTTCTTCATTCAGATAGTATTGTGCATTGGAGTGTACGGGTGAAAATGAATTATCCACGACCTTAATTGTCCCCCTGCTGGATTGAAATGCATATGAAACTGCTGAGCCCACTAGATGATTAAGTCCTACAAGGGCATACATTTACCCCCCAGTGTATTTGAAGGCTTGTCAGGCAGTAATTCTATATTGCTTAGCCAATTAAAAGATCTGATTAGATATGGAGTTTTTAATTAGAATGCCTTAAAATGCCATCAGGACTTTTTGGAATGGCTGTTCAAGTACATAAAAGAATGAAAAGGGATCCCGAGGCTAGTTGGTGTGGTGTAAAAACAATAACCATCAAATGCTGGACTTGCTCAATGAAAATGCATTTACCAAAATGAGCGTTTCACAATGGGCACTCATTTTGGACATTATTTTACAACTAAAACTTACAATAGTCTGCTGGAACCTCGTCTTGCGAAGCCAAACTGTCGACTAAATAAAATTAATGTAACGCCACAGCCGTCATCACAGCTATGCATAACTATTATTCAACACATGCTCATTGGAAAATGTACCCGTGGCAACATTTTTGCTCAACGCAAAATACAAAGTACATAATGCTGCAGTGTCTAAAAGAAATGAACACCAGACACAGTAAAACAGCAAGCACATTTAACACTTTTTACAAACAATTATGATTACAGGGGCAGATTATGGATTACGTCACTTTTTGGAAATAGGCTCATTTTACAACTCCCTCAGAGTTAAACAGTTGAGTTTTACCGTTTTCGTATCCATTCACACGATTTTCTGATATTTAAAAGACTATCAGTAACCAGACAGTTTCTGGTCCCATTGACTTCTATAGTAGGAAAAAAAATATACTATGGATGTCAATGAGACCAGAAACAGATATTCTTCTAATTATCAGAAAATCACGCTGAATTGATTCTAAAATGGTAAAACTCAACAGTTTAACTCTGAGGGAGTTGTAAAATGAGCCTATTTCCAAAAAAAAAAAAAGTGGAGTATCCCTTTAACCAGCTCCATATGATCAGTTTTACTGACTTACTAAGCTTGCTCAGTATCTCAGCTGGGACAGATTTATACTTGTGATACAGATAGCTCGGGTATAAACCCTGTGAAAGACGAGTCACAATGCTCAAAAGTTAAAACACAAGCTAAAATGTCATTTTTACGGTTGCGTTTTGGTGTCGCATTTGCTTTTGTAAACACTCTCGGATAGGTTTAGTGTAAGTATACCTCATTTTAAAACTAAACTTAGCTACACTCACCGGACATTTCAACCCAGAACTGCAGAGATACAAAGCCAACAAACTCAATAAAACATTTTATATATATATAAACTTTCTAATTATCTTGTTTACCAGGAACTAGTGCTCACTTTATCGACCTAGTGCCAGACGGACAGATTTACTACTTTAGAATCAAGCATGTTTAACAGTCTTTAGGATGAATGCTTTTATACTAACAATTAATCAACATTGACTGAAAATCCACCCTGCTCCCTTCATTCCCTGAAATCATTCAGTGCTTTCACAATTCAGTCCCCTACTTGCAATGGCTCCAAATGTTATTGTCATGAAATCATGGACACTTTATCAAGTGAGCAGAGTATTTTACCTGGTTTCAATCCAACGCATTCTCATCCCAAGGTGTCATATTATGACACTTTTGCCAAAGCGTAGACATCCAACGCACATGGCACCCTTTAGCGTCAAATGAGATGCTTTGGTTATGGTAGGTCTTGGGTAGGGTTAGGGTTAGACCACTAGGAGGCGCCTTCTTCCCCATATATATATATATATATATATATAAGCATTAAAAATATTTGATCTCTTGCTAAAGGGTGCCATGTGCTTTGGATGTCAACGCTTTGGCAAAAGCGTCATATATGATGCCTTGGGATCAGAACAGGCTCTTCAATCCTAGAATTGTTAATGCACAATAACCACGCAGGTTCTCACTTTATAAAATCCTCTGGATTATCCACAAGTTTCCTATGCCCCATGAGACCTTGCGTCAAAAGTGGGCGCGACTTCCGGTTGGAAGTAAACAAAGCGCAACTTGACATACTTCACACTCGTTCATTCAACAGTTGACAGTCATTCAAGTTATAGCGATCCAAACTAGATAACGATGTGGGAACACAACCTCAACGAAATTCAAAAGGGTGAAATAACAGTTACCCTCCGCAGTAGTTATTGGGAGTATTATAATATTAATAATCAATACTCATCAAGGCATGGTGACAGACAGTTGTGCGAGCTGACAAACAATTCAAATAAAAAATACACACTTAGTCATTGTGCTTTGGAGTTTATTCAAAATTATAAATGAATGTGCTGCTTGAATACATTAACTGGCACATTTGGTATTCTGTCAACACAGGCTTTGATCCTGAGTTTAGGTGTAACATCAGTAGCGAACAGCCAATCACATGCTGATAGAGTTTATAGAACATTAAGAATTTAAACAAATGTACACAGGAAGATTCGTCGTCTTTTGGGAGGTGATGGAAACTACAGTCGTTGGCAGGATCAGAGACGGGCTCTGGCAGGATCACTGTGATTTCGTTTTCAGCTTATGTTCAAAACAATCCCGTTTAAGCCACTAAATTAGTTTAGTCCGGTTATACATACAACCGCGAACATGTTGTCCCTGAGCTCCGTAACGACATCTCTCATAAAGATTTGCGTCTTTAAATAGTAAAATAATTCTCCGGAAAAACAGCTAGCCTCTTCGCTAACTAACACACAAAATACCATTGGAATGCTACTTCCGCCGCGTCACCGGAAGTTTCACCCACTTTATTTTTTACAGGAGCGCCCCTCGGAAACTTGTGGATATACAAAAAATATTAAGTATCTGGAAAAGTGTCATAAAATGTCAGGCTCAGACAGTGTGACTGAAGCGAGACCTTTAAGTAAAACGATTAAAAGGTATTAACATGCCAAAGGTGAAATTATAGGCGAGAGTTTGTGTTTAGCTAAGAGATATTTTCATGCAAGTTTCCTCAAGGAAATACTGTAGCAGTAATTTGGCTGTTACTTCTCTCATTTGCATAGGCTGTGTGGTGTTTACAATAGAAGAAATACTACCAAGGGCATATGCTCCTGCAAGAAGCTTTCATTACAAGTATCACACTCAGGCACCCGGCAGCCCATTCTTGTGCGTGAAAACCAGTCATTAAACTCAGAAAGTGTGTTTGTCTATGTGTGTAGGAGAGAGATAGTGAGAGCGAGACCCACCGGACTCAAATAAACTTTCATCTGTGCCCATTTTGACTGCATACTGTCCACATTTATCTCTTGATGCCAAGCGATTTCGCTAACAGTGCTGCTGGTTAGACCACTCTAATTGAGGTGAGGACGTTACAGGTATATGGCAAATTAACAGGCAGAACTTTGTGCATTCACTCAAATGTCGCCCTGAGATTCGCGGAGGCTATTTTAGGTGGCAGTAAAATTAGAATGCATCTAGTTGTCACTGCAGAACTCTGGCTGTTTACATCGGGATGAAGGCCAGCAATGAATAATGAAATGTCACAGCAGACAGCATTAGCAAAGGGCCAAAAAAGCCCTCGTAGGAATTAACTTCTCTGTATCAGCTAACGCATTAGCTTTCACACCATTACATCAAATTGCATCACAAACAAAATCACGGCAACATCAATCCAGACCCACTGACCCATTACGGAAAATTGTCGTGCTATCATGATCCCATTAACTCCAATTGCACAGGACCACTCGATAAAATCTCTCAGCAGGATTAAAAGGAAAGATTTGCATGAAAATTAGTATAATTTGCTTAAAATCTGACACAGGTACCGCCAGCTTTTTTGAGATAGGATGAGCAGTGTGATAGACCCTATATGTTTATTATTATGCTCCAGAAAAGGAAATCTGAGGACAGGAAATGAATCTTCCTTTTCCAAGCTTCAGTTTCAGGGCTTTGCTTTAAAGGTCATTTCCCTGAAGCTGATGCTGATTTATGGATTGAAGAGAGGTGAAGGTTTTATAAAGTAAAGATGCCGCACAGATAAAATATTAAAGATGTTGAAAGTTTGCCGCACGGCTCGGCTATCAGTTGCAGACGGTTGCTTGTGCCTATTCTTCCTTTCAAATGAAAAGCGATTCACTGAAACTACTCTCTTTGAAAAACAACTAGGTACTCGTCCAAAACGTGGGAGATTATTCATGAATTTTAGGATGAATTTTCAGTCGCAGATAATCATGGACAGAATTGTACAGCCAGTAGCTATTTGAAAGATTAGGTTTTGCATGTGTTTAGCCGAAACCTGTATTAAACTTGTAAAAAAAAAAAAATAATAGAAGAGCTGAGCATTCAATAAAAAGGTCTTTATCACAAGCTGGCAGTCATTTACTGACTCTTTTGTTGACAACGCTATGCTATTGTGTTATTAGAGACAATATTGCTGAAGGCTGTCATTTCCCATCATCCTGAATGCAAATAGCAACAACATCATACTATACACAGACAAAATTTCAATTTAACTAAATAAAACTAAACAGTGTTTAACATTGTACGACATATACAGACAAATAAATGTTTGCACTTAAAGGTCAAGTATGTAGTTCACAAGTGGCACATAGAAGAATTACAAAAATAAAGCATATTTAGCTTCACGCATCATGCCTCCCCAAACTTAAACATCCCAAATTCAGTTATTATGGGTCGACAATACACATATTTTAGAGTATTCAATGTGCTGCTTGTTTATCAGTATATATATATACAGCTATTATTGTCAAAAAAGCTGGCAAAAAAGTGAGTACACCCTAAGCGATAATAGTTGTACGTCATTTAACCATGCAAAGCCACATGTCCCATTCATCATGCTCATGTTTTTGTCTGCTTGACAGGACCATACAATTGGTTGTATCTTGTATTAGAGCAGTTCAAATTTGTGATTTGAGTCAAATTCTCTCATACTGACTACTGGATGTTCAACATGGCCCTCATGGCAAAGAGCTCTCTAAGGATTTGAGAATTAGAATTACTGAGATGGCCAAAGATGGCCCTAGGCTATAAGAAGATTGGTAACACACTGAAACCGAGTTCCAGTACAGTGGCCAGGGCCATACAGAGGTTTTCCAAGATGGGTTCCACTCGTAACAGGCCTTGCAAAGGTTGATCAAAGAAATTGAGCCCTCGTGCTGGGCGTCAGGTGCAGAATCTGCCTTCAAAAACATTGCTTTAGAGGTTGCAGAAGCAGAAGGTCAGCACTAGACCATATGCCGCACACTGCAACAAAACGGTTTGCATGGTCGTCGTCCCAGAAGAAAGCCTCTTCTGAAGCTGGCTCACAAGAAAGCCCGCAAACAGTTCGCTGAAAGCAACCTGTCCAAGAGCATGAATTACTGGAACCATGTCCTGTTGTCTGATTAGACTAAGATTAACTTGTTTGGCTCAGATGGTGTTAAGAATGTGTGGCGATGCACTGGTGAGGAGTACCAAGAGAATTGTGTCTTTATTTTGTCTTCATGGTCTGGGGCTGCATGAGTGCTGCTGGTACAGGGGAGCTGCACTTCATTGAGGGAAACATGGATTCCAACATGAACTGACATTCTGAAGCAGAACATGAAAAAATTTGTGTGTGTGTGTGTGTGTGTTTGGGGGGTTGCGACCAAATAATTCATTGGTTTTAAATGAGCTGGAGAACGGTTAAGAGGAGATAACGACTGCTTGCAAGGGCGTAGGTAGCTGGTGCCTGCTTACATCACAGGGCACCAAAAATTTCAACTGCAGTAGCCACCATTCAACCTGAAGAGGGCAGCACTCA
Source organism: Pimephales promelas (assembly GCF_016745375.1). The sequence goes on from NW_024121222.1 coordinate 9,143,864, forward strand.
GACATTTTTACACTATATATTGTAGAAATTAAACACTTTATACCCAAATGTCCAAATTCAATGAACAGCAATAATAATGCCCCAGTCTTACAGATCATTAACTAAAAAATTTGGTTTAGGGTTTACCCTTTAATGAAATGTATTTTGAAAATATTTTGCATACCTGTAACTAAAGCAGGTATGCAACATAATATGGTATAAAACACCATATTTATTTATATTCAGTTTGCACATTTTCGAGTTGTTAAACAATCTAAAAAAATATTTCTTATTAAACTGTACGTATACCTGAAAAGGTCACAGTTATGGTCACAGAAATGTGGTTTTGAAATATGTGGAAAAGCAAATAAAATGCAAAAACTATTACTTCTGAAAAAGTTTTATTTTATTTATCTTCCCAGAAAGGTTCTAATTTTGAAAATGTCGTGGAAAAGAAAATAAACAGATTTTTTTTTTTTACATTTATTTTCCAAATGAGAAATAAAAGCCAAATGTGATTTATGTAACATAAAATTTATCATAAATGCCCAATGTGACATATATGTAACATTACAGATATTTGACAAGGAGTGGTTGTATTTAAAAAAAATAACAGCAGACACATGTTTTAATTGGTCCATTTTTAGTCTACTGTATATGCCTCGAAATTTTCCTATAAGGGGAAATTGGTCCGGGTTCTTATGGGTTAAAAATGTACTGTCCCCATTTTTTATTTATTAGATCATATTTGATTTCAGTTATATTTTGATCACTCAAATAAATGTCCCCAGTTTCCATTTCAGAAATCTGTCACTCCAGTGTAAATAAAAACAAAAATATTAAGAGAATATTTTTGTAGTATATAAAATAAGCCCCCCGGGACCTAATAAAATTAATACCATGAACGCAATGCCACTTAGGATGAATCCAAACATATGCACACAGTAATACAACAGGAGGACCTGCAATGGAAAATCCAGTGCAAGCAGGGCCCATTTTGAGCAGATTCTCTCATCTGTGCTCTATAGTATATAGCTGGACAACAGCCTGTCAGCCTTTACACTGAACAGGACATGCTTAGAAGAAATATAGTAGGTTCACAATGCCTGTTTATCACTACTTTTATGCCAGCCTGGTTCACATCTGAGGAGCACTCTCATAACTTAAGATCAAGGAACGTAAACAAACAGCCTTTTAGTGACGCCAAAAAGATGATCAGACAAACACAGTCTAGATATCCATATATAGAGCTTGTATATAAATAGAATTTAGAAAGGGCATCAGCTGATGCATAATAAACATAAAATAAAAATAACTTATAAAATAATCATAAAGTGTCTGCTAGAGTTAGTTTTCTCTAAATTATGATCAAACGGAGACTGTTGAGAGACATGTTGAATAGAGAGTCTCTCATCAAGCAGAAAAGCCGCTTCAAGCATTTGGCACAGTGAACAAGGGCCCTTGTGTTTGTGTGCACCAACCAAATTTGGAGAGATTTGTATCGCTCATATTGTGGGTTTTGGAAATAGTTTACTGGTTAATATAATTGCATTTCAAAACAATGCAATAGCACACACTTTTCTCTTACTTAGGATTTGGGAAACCTTTTGTTGACTCGCACAATTCAATGACTAAAATTGTTCGGAAATATGCAGGAGGAATCTTTAAAAATAAATAAATAACGATTTTAAAACAATTGAAAATGAATGAAATGCATTTTTTTTTTTTTTAGTAGATATAGATCATTCTCAGATACAAAACCATTGACCTCAATGTGAGTCATATGTGGGCTGAATTGTCCTCTCACATGTCCCCAACAGTCCACTGATTAACATCCGTGTATCTAGAATAGGCAAATGCAGGTGCACAGAACGCTTGACACTCATTTCAAAAGGCACATTACATTATGATCTACCCACATCTGGCTTTGATTGCAAAGGAAAAATGCATGTTGCCAGAGACATGAGGATACATTTGTTGCACCATCCTTAACAATAGTTTTTGAAGTGGCTGATGCAATTCCAATCTGACTCATAGCATGGAGTGGGTGTCTTTGGACATTTTTGCGATTATTGTAATTATTGAATTTTCATTTGCTTCTTGATGTACATTATTAATTATTGCTGTGTCTGTTTTTGCTATTTTCAGATAACAGATGTTTATCTTTATAGTGTTGAAGGTATAAACTGAACAGGAATTTTTTTAATAGAGCTTTTAAAATGTCTGACATAATTACAGACTGATTCAATACATGGAAATATAATAATTAAAATAATCACCCACTCATTAAGGTCTAGCATTATTATTATTATATGTGATTATGTAAATGAAATTTGTTTGTGCTTGTATGTATTTGAGCAGGTAGTTCTGAACTCAACATTACTATAAACTGAACAGGTCTAATCTGAATTAAACGGTTTATTGCCAAAAACAAACAAAAAAGCCACCGAATTAGCTATCGCTGAATCCGAATGTATGGATGAAGCCCGCAGATTTGAAGAATTCAAGAGGTGATGTGAAAAGAAGAGATAGCGAGTGCTCCGTTTTGATTATTTGGTGGTAGATGTGTTTGAGGGGCCTGAAGTGTCATAAGTGAATGAGAGGGAGACAATGAAAGCTGCAGTATTTTACGGGGAGGCGTTCCACAGTGTGCCAGGGATTTGAATAGAGCTTGATGTTTAGAGATGAGAGGATTTCTGATGTTTGTGAAAACCATTAAATAACCCACAGATTGAAAGGGCTGAGAGCTCAATACATCTCTCAGGTTTGTAAGCACTCCAGAACCAGCCTCTGGTGTCTTCACAGGAGAGAGGAAGAGGAGGAGGAGAAGGAGGGGACCAAATAATTCATTGGTTTTCAATGAGCTGGAGAACGGTTAAGAGGAAGAGGAGTCTAAGCATCTGCTGGTTTCCATTTGTATTTTAAATTGTTCTCTCACTTATAAAAAGGGGAAGGGGGCGGCAACAAAGAGGGATATTCATATTGCCATACATGTAGATACGGTAATACATACTACAAGCACAGTTAAATATATAATTGGATGTCTATTGGTTTGTTAAATGAATGGTAATCATTGTATAATCTCTGTTGTTTTAGCATCTGATTGATGCTATGTACCTGGACGCAATTTGCTTGGGGTAATTTCTTATTTCGCATTCTTATTTTACCTTTTCTAAGAGGTACGTGTCTGCAAATGGCAAAATTCCTGCATGCTGCAGATAAAAGCAACGGAGGGCCACGGGATGTCGCCGCAATCCCCCAACCGCACTGAACCTCGGCATTGTTTAATTACCCTAGATTACAAACACTTCTTTGTGGAAATAATGGCGCTGAGTCATTACACTGAATTTCAGTATTTTATGCATCTCTCCAGGTGTCGCTCTTCAAACTAGTCTCCGCTTTAGGCATTATTTCCAGCATAACTACACACACAAAAAATTGACTTTAAGCAAACATGCTCAAACATATCAGGAGTTTGATAACAAGGCACATTTGGAGTGTTAAATAAGGTAAACACTAAATATAGTGAACAAAGAAAAAACTAAGTAATTTGATTATGCATTACAAGTAATAAGACCACCCCAAAGGCCCCTTTTTAGCAATCAAATCCTAATGCAAATGTATGCGTTTTTTTCCCCGTGATGCTCATTTCAGAAGAAGAAAAAAATATAAAACAAAAGGCAGAACAGTTACACAACACTTACTTCTGTTTGTCATCCAGTCTAGGAAGCATGAATAAGGAATGCTAAATTGGGCTTCTGGCAAAGGCTGTGAAATGGTCATCTTAGTACATCTGACAGCAACATCTCTCTCATCGAGCCTGTGAAGCATTCAGCCGTGGCCTTCGGGGCAGTTTTCGTCTTTTAATGTACTTTGAGCATTGCCTTCACATTTTCATATTTTTCCATCTTAAGTTGCCAGCGGCAGGTGACAGATGCTCCACATGCATTTCCATATACATTTAGCTGTCTCATATGATATGAAATATCTTTTAACAGGCTGCTGAAGGGATACCAGCAGTGCAATGGAACTGTGAACATGTCTTTGTCTTGGATGGGAATTTGTCGCTTATGTAAGTACGGTGTAGACTAGAAGCCCATGCAAGCCTTGAAGGAAGAAACTCGAATTTGACCTTTGTTAAAGTGCTACAGTTGTTTGACAAGTCTGGTAATCCATCCAGATACATTATTCAACACTCACCTATATTCATATTAAACATACTGTATGACATGCTGACAGTGTAATTTTCTCTCAGTGTGACTTCTCTGATGATCTATTCTAGGATATACCCTTCATAAGCCTATATGTATGCTAATACCTCATGACACTACGTCAGCACTATTAAATGACTCAGCGCAATTGTCACGACACCACAATTTCAGTAGTCAATACCAATGAGGGTGAAATTAAATAAATCGGGTGTGGTGATGGCGCAGTGGATGAGACACATGCTTTTGGTGTGAGAGACCCGGGTTCGAATCCATTGTGAGATTATACCAATGTGTGCCTGAGCAAGACACTTAGCCCCTAGTTGCTCCAGAGACGTGCGACCTCTGACATATATATAGCAATTGTAAGTAGCTTTGGATAAAAGCGTCAGCTAAATGAATAAATGTAAATATTTATATTTATTTTAACAAATTATAAGAAATTTAAATATTAAATATAATACTATTTTCTAGAGCATATAACAATATAACTTTTTTACTGCAGATTTTCCAATTATTTAGGTAAACAGTCTGCAATAAAGAGCAAAACAAATATATATATATATATATATATATATATATATATAATGTATTGAGCTTTTTTTATTTTTATTTAATAACACAAAATGTAGCTGGTCTACAATTATACTGCAGTAATTAATGGACAATTCTTATATTTTGAAAGGTTTCTATTTTTTAATTATTATTATTTTTTGTCCAACCTGTTAATATTCTCCTAAAATAAAATTTCAAGACCAATTAGCAGAATTTTTTTTTTTTTGTAGAACATTCAAAAGTATTGATAGATTTTACTAGAAATAGTAGATTTTAGTAGAACATTCAAAAGTATTGATAGATTCGTACACTGTAAATGCAAACATGGTATTTAATTAAAAATAGTAAATTGACCTTAATCAGTTATCATCAACCTGCTATTAACACTTGCTTTTAGTAAGTTACTTGTACTGTGAGGCTACCTGAGATGGATTAATTTAGAAAAAGTTTATGACCTGTAGTCATGCACAGATCAGTTCGCTCTACACAGCGATATTTACAGGTCCTCCCTGACAAATCGGCTATCCTAACCTAAACCACTCGAGGTGGAATGCCTGAAGCCTATAGTTCACACTACATGATTTTAAGCCCGATTTAAGTCTAATTTGCAAATACTCTAGGCTACAGCATGTGATACAATTTTCAAAAGTCTTGTGAAGAAATAATCAGTATGGGTTTTATGATCTTATTTCAGTGACAAATTTTTTTTTTCACAAACCACGAATAAATGTCATTATCTCAAAACTACAAAATTTTACATACATGCTGCTGACATATTATTGTAGCAGAGTTTGTTCTGAATACAGTGTAATAATAATTTAGCCGTGAAAATGTCACAAGTAACAGAAAAAAGCACAAATGTCAGAGCATGTTAGAACACCTCCAGGACCCAGAGAACACCTCAGACCCTAAAGATGTTCAATGATTAATAGCTTGATAATTAGATTTTTGCAATGATTTTGTTTGTCCTATAGCTCTGGTATTTCAAATTTGATACTGCATGTTAGTGTTAGCTTTTTGTGTTGCTAGGCTTGATGCTAAAATTATTTTTTCTTTCTTTTCAGATTTTTCAAAAAGACAAACCGTTTCCTATGCAGTGGACGTGTAAGTACTGCACATTTTGTGCTGAAAAGATGGGCTACTTACTTCAGCATGACCGCTTAAAACACCACTTAAAACACACTTGAATATCACCAATACCATGCCTTCATAAGGAGGAATACCTATGCACATTTAAATCTTTCAATGCACTCAAAGTCCACTTATCAACATGGCACACTCAAAAGGACCAGGGAACGTGGGTGAAACTGCTTTCCACTGTCAGCTGTGTGACTTTGTGGAGCCTTGCAATGAAGCTGACTTTTTTTTACTCATTTACGAAGACATTTGAAGCAGAAATAAAAGGTTTATTGTCCATATCAAGCTTAGCCTATGCATCCTTATCAAACTTTTCAGAGCAATGTTTATTCAACCTTTAATGCACATAAAAGCAAAGAATATCAAGACCACAATAATATGGCATTCAAACCTGACTTGTGTCACATAACGAACTTGAACTTCCACCTCATATAAATATTCAACCAGAGGAAAGTGCCCCTGAAACTGATGAGGTTGAGTTTGAGGCTACTGAGCTCAGTGAAGATGTGGAGAACTTGGAGAGTCAATTTGGAACATAATGTAGCTGCTCTTTTTCTGAAAATGTCATCAATTCTTAACATCTCTAAAAATGTTATAGAGCAGATCAACCAAATATATGTGCTTTCACAGCCATTGTGTATACATCTGTTATAAAAATATTAAATCAACATTGTGGATATGTTGAGAACTCTTTAGTGAGTGAGATAGATAGCTAAAGTATTTACTGAGAATAATGTATTCCTGAAATTTACTTTTACTGGGGGGTGGGGGGGTTATTGTCTACAACTAGCAAGCGAAACATCATACATTTCAAAAGAATTCTCAGTAGTAACACCTGTTGAGTTCGTCCTAAAAAAAATGCCAGGCAGACAGTTGTCTATATCCCTATACTAAAAATGCCGCAGACATTACTAAACAATGGAGACATTTTAGATAAAGCCATGTCACCTTAGACAAATATGTCACACGGATACAGATCTCACAGGGATGGTTCCCGGTTTAAAGACAATTCTCTCTTGACAGAGGAAGAATTCAGGATTGCTCTTTGCTTGTACATAGATGATTTTGAGGTGGCTAACCACTTGGGAAACTCCAGAAAGAAACACAAGCTACTGTGTACTTGGAAATCTACACCCTGAATGATGAATGATTATGAGTCAAACAGTTATCAAAATAGACCAGAGGTTGTTGCTGAGAGTCATCAACGCTGAAGATGATATAAGGAAGTTGGCTTTAAATAGGAGACCACAGTCCATTGAAGAATTCAAAGTGCCACTGGTGGATAAACTGTCACTGTAGTATGACTTTAAACTGCAGTATGAAGATCAAGACTTAAATAATGCACTCTGCAATTTGACTGAAATAACTGATTTACCTGAAAGAGAAACTCAAAATCATCCCTCTTGTGACTCTCCATTTAACAGCATTGTCATCACCCACCACAACATCAGACACTGAGTGCAGCGCAGCAGACGCTAAGATCCTGTCGACTGTAGGAGCATCACCATAGCTAAGACAACAGTGGCCAGAGTTCTTTGACATACCCAATTTCTTAGTAGATGTTGAGTATAGGCTCATACAGGCAGATCGTGCCTTTATGAAAGATGATGCACGTATGACTCTACTACGAGATATGAAGCATGACATACTAGAAAAGCTTTCTGAGACAATGTACCGTTTAAAGGCTTGCCCTGAAGATGATGACTTCAGTAGTTTTGCAAAAGCACTGATAAGCAAACATCCCTGCCACACTGAGCCTGGACCACACAAATGGTATAGCTGGAAAAACAGCCTTAAATTGAAGATGGCCAATTATCGCACAAAAATTCGAAAAGCTGGTTGTGAGGATGTAGCAATCAATGGAGCCAAAAGAAGTAAAGGCAACCCAGAGGGAGAATCCTCAAGCAAGAAGATCAAACAGCCAAAAAAAGGTGAAGCAAACTACATGCCTAAATTAACTGAAGGACATGACGAAACAAGCCTTGAAAATGCCAGAATGGTTCTAGTGGAAGAAATTAAGACAAAACAACCAAATGGCAATTTGACCCCCTTTTCTCCTTCAGAACTGCCTTAATTCTGTGTGGCATTAATTCAACAAGGTACTGAACGCATTCTTTAGAAATGTTGGCCAATATTGATAGGATAGCATCTTGCAGTTGATGGAGATTTGTGGGATGCACATCCAGGGCACGAATCTCCCATTCCACCACATCCCAAAGATGCTCTATTGGTTTGAGAGATCTGGTGATTGTGGGGGTCATTTTGCATGTCCAACTCATTGGCATGTCCAAGAAACCAATTTGTAATGATATGAGCTTTGTGACATGGTGCATTATCCTGAAGGATGGGTACATGGTGGTCGTAAAGGGATGGACATGGTCAGAAACAACGCTGAGGTAGGCTGTGGCATATTTAAATGCCCAATTGGCACTAAGGGGCCTAAAGTGAGCCAAGAAAACATCCCCCACACCATTACACCACCAGCAGCAGCCTGCACAGTGGTAACAAGGCATGATGGATCCATGTTCTCATTCTTTTTATGCCAAATTCTGACTCTACCATCTGAATGTCTCTTCAGAAATCGAGACTCATCATCAACGGTCCAATTTTAGTGAGCTCTAGCTATTTGTAGCTTCTTTTTCTTATTGGTAGTGGAGATGAATGGTACCCAGTGGGGTCTTCTGCTGTTGTAACCCATCCGCCTCAAGGTTGTGCGTGTTGTGGCTTCACAAATGCTTTGCTGCATACCTCGGTTGTAACGAGTGGTTATTTCAGTCAAAGTTGCTCTTCAATTAGCTTGAATCAGTCGGCCCATTCTCCTCTGACCTCTGGCATCAACAAGGCATTTTCGCCCACAGGACTGACGCATACTGGATGTTTTTCCCTTTTCACACCATTCTTTGTAAATCCTAGAAATGGTTGCGCATGAAAATCCCAGTAACTGAGCAGATTGTGAAATACTCAGACCGACCCGCCTGGCACCAACAACCATGCCATGCTCAAAACTGCTTAAATCACCTTTCTTTCCCATTCTGGCATTCAGTTTGGAATTAAGGACATTTTCTTGACTAGGACCACACCCCTAAATGCATTGAAGAAACTGCCATGTGATTGGTAGATTAGATAATTGCATTAATGTTAAATTTAACAGGTGTTCCTAATAATCCTTTAGGTGAGTATAAGCAAACAGTATAATGTATGATATGTATAATAAGAGGTTTGGAACAACATGAAGGTGAGTAAATACTGACTGAATTTTCATTTTTGGGTGAACCAACCCTTTAATGCATCGGTTCACATTTACAACACTGCATGTAAGCTGTGTAAAAATATTTCTCGATCCTTGCTTATCTGAACAAAAACTGCAGATGCCCTGTAAACACTACTTTATTAAGCATTATTCATTGGAACTTTGATTGACCAATTTTACGTAGCTCAATACTGAGCCAAGCATCATTGAATTTGCACTTGCCTGACATTGAGCAAGTTAAATAGCTCCATGCTTCTCAAACGTTCATCAAGCAGGGCTGCCTGCACATGATCACAATCAATGCGCTTTTTTTTTTTCAGGTTTTTCCTGCTTTCACGCCAATCAGTAGCGCCTTTTCCTTCTGGCTTTAGTAGCGCATAAAGCCTCATTTTTGTAATAGCCCCATACTTTCCAGTCCTTGAAGCCATGTGCCTGAAATTCAAGTAGGCCTACCTTCAAGAAGTGTGGAAAAGAGGGGGAGAGAAACCAGTTTATGGTGCTGGTGGTTTTAACCAAAACAACAGAATGTGCTGTTCACAAATAACTTCCTCTGAAACATGTCTTATTTCCTGTGTCAGTCTCAATCCCACAATCTAATCTGTATTGTCATTAAAGTATTATGAGTCATGGACTGCTCAGTTTCCACAGGGAGAACGAACAGTGCTGAAGTCTGTATTAACACCATAAATAACATCTAGATTCGGCCATATTGTGCCATGCTCCCTAGACTCTTCTTTATTACAGCCCCATTTTACAACAGCGGCCTGTTTGAGCTAACACAAGAAAATGGTGGAAGCCTCTGGCAAGGAGGACTCAACTTCCTCTCTCTCCTTCCACACTGGCCCTGGGCCAGTAAACACTGTGACTGAAACATTACAGGCTGATCAACTCTGTCATTTCATCCCTGGTCTTCAGAGCCCCAGGGTCCGGGACATCAGACCAGCACCTGAAGCCTCTGAGCATCCGGGACGCTACTGAACATTGTGTTTATCTTGGACTGATGAAATGCACAATACACAACCACTAAGACCACAAATATAGATTGAATTGTGGCAGATGTTTCTATGGAACCACAGCAATACCACCAGAAATTGGAAGTAGCACTTGAATTGGTAAACGGCAGTAAAGCATGTCGGCTACTTACAGAGTTAATCATACATGAATAAAATGTGTAGTCCCCCGGGCATTTGTAGGTTTTTTTTTCATGATTGTAGTTGTTGACATGAATATGTACACAGGAACAAAGAGTATTTATTCGAGTTCATATAAGACTTGTCAGCCTTGTCCAAATGCATCCATACGGATTTAGAACAAATAATCGGCAAAGTTGTTTCCCTTTGCCTGTTTTCCACTTCCAGTCGCAGTAAAAATCACTGCAGAACACACACACGTTAAAACCATTTGAATAGTAAGAGTGATAAAAAGGAGCAGATCTTATACATGCACAAACAGATACATTGCCCACTAAAAGAAAAAAAAAATTAACATTTCATTTCAGGATATTCACCTGGCTGTAACCCTTGAATACTCCCGTTTTCTTAAAGGGTGGATTTGAAATGCATAGGCCAAGTAAAAAGTTAATAATTTTAATTAAGTTTTGTACAGCAATTTACAAAAACAAATAAAGCCTTGGTAATGAATGCATTGCAATATGAGTAAGCATCACAATCCAAATTATAAATACAATACGAGTTGTAAATATAATATCATGCTCTATCAATTATTTGCAGATGCACCTGGAATAAAGCGGAGCCGAAATGTAATTGTGTAATCACATAATTACAGCAAATTGAAAAATAGATATAACTTCCCAGCACCTTCGAAATGCTCATCAAATGTGTACAGTCCTGTATCATTTTAACAGGCTTCCCTAACATAAAAATATGCTCTGTTTAAAGTCCCCGTGAAATCAAAATTGAACCTATTTACTTTGTTAGCGCATATTGTCTTGTGGTGAACAATTAATCCGTGCAAGTAATTATATATTAAAAAATGTTTCTGAAAAGTTACTTCTCGTCTGGAACGGTTTCTTTTTCTGATGACGTAGGTTTCACAGCCTGGGTGGGGAAACGCTTAACCACTCCCCTCAAACCGTTAGTTTGCTATGAGCGAGACATAGATATATACAACACTAGACCTCACCTTGGGGTTCTAAGCATGCGTCAAAACTGCCGCCATCTTGGAACAGGGATCTTGTCATAGGAAGTAGCTAGATAACGCTGCTATCTCTGCCTTTACGTCGAATTCATTGATGGTGGGGGACTTTTGTGCAGTGTATGATGTTCACAAATGAAATCTGAACTAGGAAGAATGTTTTTAAAAAAAAAAAAAAAAAATTCTTTCTGGAATCAATGATAAATACATGTCTGACCGTTGGAAAAAAACAAAAAAACAAGAAAAATCGCATTCATGATGATTTATGGTGATTTTTTTTCCGTTAGACCTGTGTCTACTACATTGACGCTTATGCATTAAAGTGGAGGGGCTCCCCTGTTTCAAGATGGCGGCTCTATTGACGCATTCGTTCCAATGAACTGCCGCATCCAAGGTGAGGTCTAGTGTATATGTCTATGTGAGCGAGAGATGGAGAGGAGGAGCGCTGGAGTAAAACCCTGCCCTCTGTTCAATATTCCGTATCACTTGGAATACGTCACAGCACTGGAGAAAAATCGTTTGCAACTTCCGGTTCACGGGGACTTTAAGGAAGCAATAATCTGAGGCTCTTCCCCTAATACTGTGTTAGATGACAGAATGTACTTTTATTTTATTTTTTTCATGGTGCTATGGACAGCCTACAAACCTGACAGTGTAATGACACTACTCTTATGATCTAAGGTTGGGTGCCAGACAGATTAAATTAATTCCTGAAATGACTGCAAATACTCTATGGATTACTGAACCAACTGAAGTCTTTTATTCTCAATCTAATGTTTTTTTCTCGATCTAAAATCCTTCACAGCTTATCAAAACACAGACATAACTGACATTTTTAGTTAAATCAGGAGAGATTGGTCTCCAATGAGAAGATCTATAGAGTTTAGACATCTTATCAATTGTCAATAAACTCATGTGCAGCTCATTTGAAGTACTTGCCAGAACAATGCTTAATTTATTTCAATACCATAAATCCTTAATCCACTCCCGACTAAAGCCTGAATTTTAATAAAGTAGATGGACATGTTGTTATAATTGAAAATAAAGCATGATTATTAATTGGCTGGTACATGATTTGTTATTGTACTGTAATGGTAAATAATGCATTAACAGAAATGACCAACACGTTGATATATAGAAACATCTTAATGAACATAAAGCTTGAATATTTCTGGCCTCAGCAATTCTTTTTTTAAACTGAATCATATCAATCATTTATATGCATTTTAATTTTCCAAAAATTCATCCAATCTGCTTTTGGCACAGTTGTATAAACAATTCACTCATTTATTATGTGGCTATTCTGAAAACCACAGAAAGCAAATGAGATCATTGAGACATCTGAGCTTTTTTTTTCTCCAAATGTATTCAGTTTTTTTGTAGACAAACTGATTTTTTGCATAATAACTACAACAACCAATGTGAACATATCAGCAGTCTGAACAGAACAAAAATAATTATATGATATTAATGATTTTATCCCATACCCATCTGAGAATACATCACTATGCATGAAGGAAACACTTCTAAAACACAAAACATGGGTGGAGGAAATGTTAATGTACATTGCCGAAATTATTTGGAAAAGTCTTTGGATATTTCTCTTAAATACTTGTTAAGAAAAATGCATTGCCAAATAATAACAGTCTAACAAAACTGTGTCAAAAATGCACTTCAGGGTTCATTCAGAAAAATATGGCCTTGCAGTCATGTTGTATGCTAAGCTCCTCACTTCGTTATGCTGAAATGAACTGCAGAAATGCCTTTATGTTTCAGAACTCAAATAATTCCTTCAAAGCTATTTTGATCATACCAACAAAATGGAATGATTCCGGCAATTATCTCTGAATAAATGTATTAATGATCATTTCCTTTTTTTCCACATAATTGAAGAATCCTGGCTTTGCCAACAGAGCAATGAAATACTGCAAATAGCTTTTTAGGCTGTCCTGTTAAATTCATTTTAGGAACAGAATGTTTATTAAATATTCAAGGTTTTCAGTTGCATGTTTAGATCACTGGAGTAGGCAGCAATATAAAAACCCTGTAATTGGGAATTATTTGAAATAAATACAGTCCATGAGAAGATAGAAAAACTTTCCAACATCCTATTCAATTTAAGTGCCATTCAATGCAATATAAACTAGACTGTTCAGACCGCTTAGGGTCAGTAGGATTTTTTTTTAAAGAAATTCTAAAAAAAAATATTATTTCTTTATTTTAAATATTACTTCAGCACCAAATTGGCATTTTAGAATATTTCTGGAGGATCATGTCACACTGAAGACTGAGAAATAATAACTGTATTTTGATCAGAACACTGTGGTCATAAAGAGATGAACATGGTCAGCAACAATCCTCAGGTAGGCTGTGGTTTAAACAATTTGGGTCTCATTTGGGCCCAAATTGCCCCGAGAAAATATTCCCGTCACCATTAAACCACCACCAACAGCCTGAACCATTGATACAAGACGGGATAGATTCATGTTTTCCTGTTGTTTACACCAAATTCTGCAGTAGAAATCAAGACTGAGTCATCAGACCAAGCAACATTTTTCCAGCTTAAGTTTCCTGTTCTTAGTTGACAGGAGTGGCACTGTTCTTCTGCAGACCTCGGTTGTAACGTGTGATTCTTTGAGTTACTCTTGCAGTTCTATCAGCTAGAACCAGTCTGGCCATTCTCCTCTGACCTCTAGCATCAACAAGGCATTTTCACCCACAGAACTGCCATTCACTGAATATGTTCTCTTTTTTCCTGACCATTCTCAGTCAACCCTAGAGATGGTTGTGTGGGAAATCCCAGTAGAACAGCAGATTTTGAAATACTCTCAGACCAGCCGGTCTGGCACCAACAACCACGCCATGTTCAAAGTAACTTAAATCACCTTGAACTTCAGCAAATCGTCTTGGCCATGTCTAGATGGCTAAGGCCATGTTCGCACTCTCAGTCCAATTTTTTTGTGTATCTGATCTAACATTTTGACTGTCCACTAGGGAGGTCATGGTACCAAAATTCCAGTAGTCGGTGCTGATACCATTAAAATGTTACGGTTCTCTTTACCACAGCAAAACCAGTTAGAACTATTTTATATTTATATATACTGTATATATATATATATATATATATCCGACCAGAGCATTCAGACTGAAACGGTTTTCTAGATATGCACTAAAATCGGATGTGGAATCGGAGTCTGAACATAACCTAACTGCATTATGTTTCTGCCATGGGATTGGCTGATTAGATATTTGCAATAATGAGTTATACCTATTAAGTGGTAAACCTGTGTACCTAATAAAGCGGCTGGTGAGTGTATCTGCATACAGTGTGCACGTATGCAAGTATAACGGCCTCTCCATTCTTGACAACATGATTCACAGTTAACATTACTACTAATCATCGTTGTCATGGGAATATGATTTTTTGCTGCTCTTGTTCTCAATCACTGATCATCCTAAATGTTTGTATGGAGTACTTTGCAGTCTGTGTGTGTAGAAAAAGCCTCTTGTGGATGCTGCTGTTCACATAATTTACACTGACAGACTCAAACAGCCTTCGACTCACAAGAGCCCCTATGGCATCTCTCATCCCGTCTTTTTGGCTCTCTCTCCTCTCCTTAGCACCACGCCATATGACTTAAGTCTGTCAAGAGCTATACTTTATTGGCCATTACATCAACCACAGACCTTGGAGAGGCCCTAAGTCAAGTTATGAGGCTGAAAATGCCTCCAATTCCTTCAACAACGGCATCGAATGGTTCATATTTATGGTAAACAGTGATGGGCCATGAAGCAATAGTTGTAACTGATACTTATAGCTTTGGCTTTGTTTTAGTTAAGACATGCTCTCCATCTGTAATGACAGCAGAGATCATGATGGAAATCTGAAGACATCTTGACTGTGGCACAAACGGATGCCATTCTAAATGGGAAATGTGTCTGCAGCTAGATGAACAACATGATGCATTAAAAAAGCAAAATGCGTCATTATCTTACCTGGTGCAGAACAAAAACTGGAAAGTATATGTAGGGATGCCGATGTGAATTATTGGCTTTCAAGGGACATTGACGAATTTCATTTTAGGGCTGAGATTTATTGGTTGTTACAGAAGATAGAACAGGATTTTCTCCACTGAATGTTTATGCTAGAGGTGACAAAGTGCCGTGTCAAAGAAAATGGGAGTCAGCTCGCAAGTGCACTGCCACGACACACGTCAGCCAATGCTACCCATCACTGACGAAATAATTGTAATGACAAGAGCAGATAAAGACTTACAAATTCCATACCAATAATATAATTGACTAAACCACCTAATCATCATCAATGATAACAATAATAATAATACAGTATCTTAAAATTATTTTGCAGCTGATAGTTACCACGATCAAACGGAAATAGAAGACATGACAATTTATAACATGCCAAACACATATCACATATTCACCATTATATATATATATATATATATATATACACACACACAGTATATATATATATATATATATATATGCATACATAGTGTGATATATATACACTAATATATATATATATATATATATATATTAGTGTATATATATATAGTGTGATTGTATATATATATATATATATATATATATACACACATTTAGTGTGATATATATATATATATACTGTATATACACACACACAGACACAGTGATTATTTATTTTTGTTTTGTCAATAATAATATTTAATTTTTTATTCTATTTGAAAACAATTAAAAAAAAATATTTGGAACCTAATGCGCAATTGCGCAGTGCCGACTGTTTATTTGCTTTGAGCCTAAGATACTCTAACGTAATTTAGTCGATTTTTAGGCGAAAATTTCAGGACTTCAGTCGACCAAGATTTTACAGCCCTACTATGCACTTACACATATAATTCATACTTAATTCAGACAGAAATATGCTGAGCTTTTTACCTGTAGGATTCATACAATGATCTCCAAGAGAATCCCTGCGTTTGAAGTGTGGATTAAAATTGATCCATTTTCTTCTAAAGGGCATTTGTAATTGTAAAGCCAACCGACTCAGACAGCCAGCAAGGACTTTCATTATTAGCCCATGATATGAATCTCTTTCTGGTGTCTTTGTTCATAATATTCTGGGCAAATTCACCTCTTGTTCTTGTTCGTGACTGTTTCGACAGTCACAAGCCGATGGCTTCAATCCTACCATTAAGTCTGACAAAAGGAGATAAAAAATAGTGCTTTGAAATTCCACTTTTATGATTGGCTTTACAACTGTGCAGCCTGAGCGTAAATATCAGGAGATAATATTCTTATTTAAAAAATGGTCATCACAGAAAAAAAAAATATTATGCACAATATGAATGACAGCAGTAAATGGCAACTGCAGTGTCTATGTAATCAAAAACATTTGTGAGTTTTCTGCTTGCTCACATTAGAAGTTATTTCTTATTGCAGACAAACCCTTCCTTATTTACCCTGCCCATAGCCCTCTATGGCTTCCTTCACAGAATTGAAAATCCTGAATAACATCCTCTGCCTTAATATAACACCTTAACAAGCCCATACAATACTGTTATAAAAAAATAAAAGGAATCCAATGATTAATAACAATAAACTATAAAGACTGGAGCTAGACACCCCAACAATAACATTCATTAATTGAATCTAATAAAGTTACAGAGATCTGGAACATTTTGTACATTTTACAATCTAAAAAGCCACAATTTGTTCTCTAATGCAACTAATTTCCAATACAACAGATGAGGGTGAGATGACAAATCTGACCTCATTCCCTCTAAATTTTGTGGAAAGTCGTGGACACACCATCACGTTTTTAGAGCAAATGAAGATGCAGTTCATTTTAAAAAAAATTTAGTTGCTGTTGTTTACCCAACTATGACGACTTTGCAAAAGTGAAAAGGGTCCATACATCACTCACGGATGACTGCGTGACAAATGTGTCATCTACATTGTTCTTCATACCATTTTCGGTCACGTTAAAGATTTCCTGTCGTTCAGATTTATGGGAAGAGAGTTAAGATTTGTAAATAATTAGAGGAGAAGACAAATAAAACAAATGTAGAAGCACTTCATGCTGTGTTTAGTTGTTTGACCCTACAGGGTGCGTCTCATTCACATCACCAGCTTGAGAATCAGAATATCTTGTATACAGAGCCGGTGACTTAAGAACTCTGGTTCACCAGACCATGTTATTTTTAAAAGTAACATTTTTCATTTTTCATGTTATTTTTATGCTGCTTAAACTCATTATTTTCCATATATTTTCAACATATTTCAGCAAAATTGTATTTATAAATGTTAACAAGATGTGTTTACTACCTGTCTAGTGATGTGTGTTTATGATGAAATACCCCCCCCCCCAAAAAAAAACACTTTTCATTCAAAACTGTACTCGTCTATCGCGTGTCATATTTATTGAGTTAGCTTGTGCATTTAATGTTTTGTGCTTCAGAAATGTGACGTAATTCCCGGTAAGGGAGCATGGTGAGCATCAATGCTCCTTGGTTTTTGCAGTACATTGTGAGATTTTTTTTAGGGAGCAAACGATAAAGTGCACTGAAAGGATTTTCGATTGAGACAGCCTGAATGTTTTGGTTATTCTAAAATGCGTGAACAAAGTCTGTCGTCAAAATGGTTCGGTATAATTACCTCCAAGAACGGTCTTACATGACTGCGTTCCCAAACATCAGGCATACGCCTCCGAAAGCAAGATAACATGACCGCAATTACTGCGTTTTGTCTGCATCCGCTGAAGTGCAAGTCATTTATTATATATACAAAAGTTATTATATATAGTGGCTTTTCCTATTTTTCTTAGTGAAACTTAGAGCCACTTTGTGACAGAAGTGACAATTTTGTTCTTTTCAACTCACTGGATGGAAACAGTGATCGCAAATGTTTAATGCATTTTTCCAATTTTTCGCACAATTAAATTCACAACTTTAGATGGAAACATAGCTAACGATAAGTTGGCCTTTGGTAAAATGATTGCATCCTCCAAAACAAAGAGTGAATTTTTGAAACAAAACAAATCGTGTGTGTAAGAAAATGGCATTCCCTTATGAGAGTGTGTTGATTCAGTAACTGTGCAAAACACCAATGAATCACATCAGCACAGTGTTGAGCATTTGTTTTTGCAGCTACATGCATTGAGCAGTGATCACAAATAAAGCAATAGGATTCAAAAGTTCAGAGGAGACCGTCTTTGAAAAAATAAAAGGAAGTTTCTTTCTTACAAGTGGCACAATTTTTGCAAATGAAGGGATGGTTAAAAGAACTACCACCCAAATATCCTTTCGTAGATTTTAAAATTAACTTAAAAGAATCTGGTTGGGCCTCTGACTCATATTCCTTGTGTATTCTGACAATCAGAGACAATGCTTCACAGGTTACTAGTAGAAGCAAATGTGATCACACAGGAATATATGTGCAAATGGCCTCAGAGATCTTGGACAGGAAGAGCAAACAGAAAACATACCTCTGAAAGTCGGCCTGATCAGAAGCTGGAAGGTCTTGTGAGCCCGACTGATTTTAGAATAACCGGCAGCAGAACTGACAGAGACGGATTCGGTGCGGCCCGAGCGTGGAATTGCTTTTCCATTCCCTGGAACCACAGCAGGAAATGTCTATAGCAATGCCCCCATCACTTGCAGCCAAAGCTTCAGTGGCTCTTGAACCATCACGGAAACCTGAAGACGAAAATGGAACAGTTCTTCAGATTAATAAACTCCAGTCATCGAACAAAATCTCTACTTATGTCTTTCGTGAGTAGGTTAAGTGTCGTTCAGAATAGGCCTTACATTTTGACATCAAGTGGTGACCCAATACGATACCAAACCTTTAACTCATTTTTATTGCAGTCAAAGTCAAATTTTCTTATACCTTGTGAAACTTTGTTGGTTGCTGTGTGCTAATGTTATGCAAACTTGTAATTGCTTTTTTTGACTACAAACTGAAAGATTTTGTTTTTTTGTGCAAGATTGATTGGATGCATGATCTCACACATGAACAACAAAATGAATGCCTTCTTTCTTTTTCTTCCTTTCAACCCATATATATTGTGCTATTCTAAGTATGCATAATTATATGGTTTCAAATATTTTTTTTAATATTGTCTATGACCCTATCAGAACAAAAATACAACCAACTTTGTGACTTGTGACCCACAAGTTAAAGAGAACTGGATTAGAAAACTCTACTCGAGTCTTGCTTTCTTTATTTTGTTTGTTTCACCTTTGTGCAGTTGCCATGTTCCATTTGATACAAAGCTTACTTTACAACATATAGAAACGCTGGTAATAGTTGATTCCTTTATGTTGTGCTAGAGGTCATGGGTTCAAATCCTGCACAAGCCACCAATTATGTCGAGGCCCTGTTCAAAGGCATAGCAGTAAACAAGAAAAACAAAGAGTCTACAAAGTCAGGTAGAAAAGGTTTCAAGCTTTATTTTATTTTAATTGGGTTATTTTTTGGACATTACTTATACATAACAGCTCAAAGTCAAATGTGCAACGCAACCAAAACTAAATATCTACTGTACTACATTTAAATAAATTAATAAAAAACAAACAAACAAACGTCTATACCGTTCTTGATTTACCACCAAAATAAGCTCACGGTAAAAAGAGAAGAGCTAAAATCAAAAACCATACTTTTATATTCTAATAAAAACACAAACACTTAAGGTGAAAGTTAAACATGGGAAAGGCCATGTTAACATACAGTTTAAAAGCTTTAAAACTTAAAACAAAGTCAGCCGCTAACAGGTATCATTTGCAGCAAGTACTGTACAACGGGCCACATTCACTAAAAGTTGCGTTCAAGATGCGCAGAAAAGTTCTGAACTCGACCGGTGCACACACATATACTCTTCCCTTTGATATTGTTGATGGGTATATCCGAATTGATGTAAATGAGGCGCTTGGCGTAAAACACAGATAAACATCTCCATAAAAGCAAACAACCCTACGCCTCTTTTCTCGCTTGTGCTCTCTTCCCTTATATATATATATATATAAAATGAAAAATAAAAGTAACATAACATTAAATATGAATATAAAGTAGCACTTGATAGGCAGTGAGGGAGACCCCTATAAGCTATAGCCCACCTCTCACCACCAGCTGTCCTAAAATATTGAGGATGTGGAGAACAAAAAGGTGAGCGAGACCCCTGGGTATTTACAAAGCATTTTTTGTCCTCTGATTAATTATGATTAGCATTATAATTTGATAGTGATCAAATATGTAAATGTGGATGAATGTCATTAAAGTTGTTTATTTTCATTTTGAACACAGCCCCCTTGTCATCAACAGATGTCACATGCTTACCTTTAAACAAGCATTCCATTGTTTCATTTGGATTGTGTCATTACATGCATGAATGCTGAAGAACAAATCTTAAAATAAGCCAACAAAACAACAATACAAACTAATTAGGTGAAATAGTTAAATTACGTTTGACCTTTACCTGAATTCTTTTTAAATTTACTTTGTCTAAATCAGATTCCATTAATTGTGTACTACATGATCTTTATCAAGCTATTTTGGCTTTTTACAGATTCATGAGTGATACCGCAAAGCCACATTTCAAGTGAAGTCCACAGCAACCTCCTCTCAATGCAACTAATTTAGGTACATTTTAATCAGTTAGTTTATTTGAGCTGGGCTCTCAGAACGTTCTGTGATGGACAGCTGAAGCACGTCACACATTAAATCAATCTCTGTAGGCTATTTCACAATTGCTATTCATAGGGCTATTCCAATCAATTTAGGCATAGCGCATGAGTATTAAAAAAATGTGTTAGCTTCCATGCAAACTAGTTTGCGATTTCATTTCACTTTAAACAATGATTTTTGCATTTTTGGTTAAACTATTCCTTTAGAAAAAAAGAAAAAAAAAAAATCAACTTTTTCAACATAAGTGAATGTCTTCTGAAATGTGAGGATGCCAAATGGGAGGCATCCCAGAGACACAGATGGTAGCTAAGCTATCTTGCAGATTTCATGGCATGTCTTTGCCTCATTCTTCAGTCCACATGACTGACTGCTTAATGGATGCAAAGCTGAAAATCATCCCTCTGTCTTTTCAAAGTATCTGCTTTGTCATCCCATTTATTTCTCCAGGATTGTCTGTCAGTCTTGTCAGATAGCAGGTCTTAAGTAAGGCTACTGATGACAGTTTGGTCCTTTTGTTTTTGAATGAAAAGTGTTTTTTGGGGGGGTTTTTTGAGTGAAGTGATAGACAGCTCATGACAGGGTTTCCAGTTCTTATCCACTCCATCCTTCCTTAAAAATTTCCATGAATGTCTGCAAGCCAAACCCATGTTCAGAATTTAATGTACACCGTTGTTTGTAGTTGTTTATCATCATATTTTAAGAAATCATGTCTTAATTTTTGGCAGCCAGATCTGCTAATGAATTCAAATTGAGTTCAGGTTTAATTATCGTTCTAATGGAATTACGTACTTCTAATGGAAGTATGTGTGTATATACTGTACTGTAAAGATATTCAATATCAATTCAATTGAGTTTTGGTGCAGAGCAGCAGCGACTGAGAGAGACAGAGAGGAAGATTATCACTCCTTCCCTTTATCCACAACTGCTATGAGGCCAAATCCACTTTAAAAGAGGTGACCTTCCTCCTCCTACACATGGGAGCACAGTTAGAGTGAGGTAAGAGAATAAAGAGTGATGAAGTGAAGCAAAAAAAAACAAGTATAAATTATTCCTCTAATCCTGTCTGACAAGAGTCTCTGTAGGCATGTTACAAAGCAGCTCCTCCGTTTAGTGAAACCTGAAAAAAATCAAATATTAAAGAGTTCATGCCAAAGAGAGCACCAACTCCTCATTTAGCCTGTGTTGTTCCCCTCACACACACACCAGAATCATGCTCTGTCAGTCAACCATTTCAAGCTTCAACAGAAATTCAAACCGAATGGAAGGACATGCTGTTCCTCACCTCTAATTAAATAGTAAAGTAATGGCATAGGTCACCAGGAGGTGCTAAAATACGCCTCCACACCTAGAGGTGCCCAACCTCGACAGACACAGACCAATTTGCCAGGAGTCAGTCACACTGACAGACAGTACAGTCGGAATTGCATTGAACATGGCGTGATAAGGCAAAGCATTGTGGGGTAAGGAGCAGCAGGGAGCACTCCAGACCAGCACTATTGTATGTTACCCTCAGGGCACAGCAGAACTTTTTCGTTCTGTGAGAGCAAGTTATAGAGACTGGGGATGTCCTTTTTAATGGGGCTCAGTTTGGCTCTCGACTGAGGCCATCCTTAAAAATATTTTGGTTTGCGGTAACAGCCAAAAAAAGGGTTGGTAGGTAGGTCCATATATATTTTTGTTCAAGATTCAATGTAAAAAAAAAAAGGACAATTTTGGTCATGGTGATTACGTTGGTATGAATGTAAACACATTTGCATTTCGTGACGTCACTGACCGGGTCTTCAAACAATGCCTTCGGGCATTTCGGGCACTGACGCATGCGCACAGTTGAGGTTTGCGACAGCGGAAAATATGTTACTGTTTGAAAAGGCGGCAGTAAATAACAAACATCAGAAAGTTCCGAGAGTCGCCCGCAGATTGATAGCGGCTCGCTGATGACCGCAAATTATTTTTAAAATTATTCAAATCTCCCGAGCGAGTGAGCGCACACGACAGAGAGCGAGAGAACCCTTGCGCATGCACAGTAAAAATATAACCTGTGGGGAAAAAGGCGTTTTAAACCTTATTTTGGGGCAAAGTCAAACTTTTTCAGCGATTTTTATCATATTTTATTACTGCTTTTATACAAGCAGTTTTTATGTCCCCGGTGACCAGAGAAAAGTGCAGTTCTGAGTCTCGGCCCAAGATGGAGCCTGGTCTTGTTAGTCCGAAATAGCTGCCTGGAGGCGTTGCCAAGATGGCGGCTGAGTGGCATGACTTGCCTAAAGGAACTGGTTCCCTATTGGTACCCAAGCCTATCTATAATGCATCCGTCTGCGTATTCAGTATCTTCGCCCATATTTTAACTTTTAATATTTCGAAGGGCAAAAACATTAAGTTTAACATAAAATAATATCCAATTATAACTCACTCTCTCTCTCTCTCTCTCTCTCTCTCTCTCTCTATATATATATATATTGGTCAGGACACAGAGCTGCTGAATCTAATCTATCATGAAAGTCTGTGTATCTATGTCACATTTACCACGTTTATGAACCCTGACACGGTTCATCTGTCAGGCAAAATAACTATTTCTAATACATTTTCAGTACAAACAGACACACACTCATGTTCACAGTCACATGCAAACTCACAACCCGCAGTCGTTGCATAATGCAAACGAAATACATTTCGTGGATTTACTCTAATATATCGCGTCATATCCAGACAGCATGGTCTCCCATCACTAGCAAGAAATGCGCAAAGTTCTAGTACACGCGACACACGTAATTAATGCGAACTCAGTATCTCAGTAATAACAAAACAATGTAGTTAGCATTTCTCAAAACTCTGAAATGTCAAGAACATACTCTCATTGCAGCAGTGATGTGTTCATTACCTGATGGAGTACACACATACAGGACAAGGAACTGCTGCAACTCCTCAAGCAAGCGAAAGGGAAAAGCAATCAAATAATCGATCGATTGAGAAGGGAACAACAAATATTGTCAAAGAAATAAACTAAAAGAAGAAACTTATTGTAATACATTATACAAATACATTATTATACATTATTGTCACGTCTTGCATCATATATTATCACATATTTTTTCAATTATTTATATATTTTTGTATCCACATATTGTTACATCGGCCCATTGTCTGTTTTGAATTTCTTTGTGTTAAAGTGGAACTCGCAGGGTGTCCCAGTTTATTACTTTTCCCCACCACTTTAGACATAATTTTGTCTAAATTAATTTTGCAACTACATGTAGCAGCCTAAACTCATTTGATCATTAGTAGACTATCTGCTTAATATCTACACTTTATTTTGATGGTCACCACAACAGTCATTCTACTAAGTAACTTTGCAACTACATGACAACTGATTCTACCAACCCGAAGCCTAACAACAAACCTAACAGTCTGTCTCTGAGAATTAGTTGACATGTAGGCTATTGCAAATTAATGACAGTAATTGCAAAAGTTACTTATTTAATGGGTAATGTAACCCTCTATTTCGAAAAAAATAAATTAATTAATAAACACATTATTGTTTATGATATTGGCCAACACCACTCTGGAAAGCAAGTTATATGATTATCAGATAGCCTACAACAGTTATGCCGATAAATCATTTTTAAAGTTATTTGAACCAAGGCTTTTCATCCCAGCACGTCAGGTCAATTTCTGGTTTACGAGTTGTGCAGAGAACAAGAAGACTGTGACCCACAAAGCATTATTTCACAGTTTCGGGGGTGTTTGAATACTTGCCGGATCTATAACACTTTAATCAATACAGACTGTATAATTCGCCATTTGTTCTGTTGTCCAGCACTATTTTATGCCAGATGAATTGACCTTTTTATAGACTTGTCTTGGCTCGTGCCCAGAATGTTTCTAAAGAATTTCACCATAATCATTATGTTGTTGGAAAGTACTCATTTCCACCCGTATGCATCACTGGTGATGTATCCAATTAACATTTCGCAATCTGCTGTGCTTCTTGACAATGACACAGCTGCCCCAGTTGTCACTTTAAGAAATATTAGAGTATATATATTATTATTTTTATTACATTATGAACTACACTCATCTAAAGGATCATTAGGAACACCATAATACTGTGTTTGACCCCCCTTCGCCTTCAGAACTGCCTTAATTCTACATGGGATTGATTAAAAAAATTGCTGAAAGCATTCTTTAGAAAAGTTAGCCCATATTGATAGGATAGCATCTTGCAGTTGATGGAGATTTGTGGGATGCACATCCAGGGCACAAAGCTCCCATTCCACCACATCCCAAAGATACTCTATTGGGTGGAGATCTGGTGACTGTGGGGGCCATTTTAGTACAGTCAACTCATTGTCATGTTCAAGAAACCAATTTGAAATGATTTGAGCTGTGTGACATGGTATATTATCCTGGAAGCAGCCATCAGAGGATGGGTACATGGTGGCCATAAAGGGATGGACATGTTCAGAAACAATGCTCAAGTAGGCAATCCCCAATTGGCTTTAAGGGGCCTAAAGTGTAACAACATCCCCCACACCATTATACCACCACCACCAGCCTGCACAGTGGTAACAAGGCATGATGGATCCATGTTCTCATTCTGTTTACGCCAAATTCAGACTCTACCATCTGAATGTTTTAACAGAAATCGAGACTCATCAGACCAGGCAACATTTTTCCAGTGTTCAACTGTCTAATTTTGGTGAGCTCTTGCAAATTAGCCTCTTTTTCCTATTTTTAGTGGAGATGAGTGGCACCTGGTGAACCCATCCACCTCAAGGTTGTGTGTGTTGTGGCTTCACAAATGCTTTGCTGCATACCTCGGTTGTAACAAGTGGTCATTTCAGTCAAAGTTGCTCTTCTATCAGCTTGAATCAGTCGGTCCATTCTCCTCTGACCACTAGCATCAACAAGGCATTTTCACCCACATGACTGCCGCATACTGGATGTTTTTCCCTTTTCACACCATTCTTTATAAACCTTAGAAATGTGTGTGCGTGAAAATCCCAGTAACTGAGCACCCCTAAATGCACTGAAGCAACTGCCATGTGATTGGTTGATTAGATAATAATTGCATTAATGAGAAATTGAACAGGTGTTGCTAATAATCCTTTGGGTGAGCGTACTGTCTTTCAATTGACTCCACATCTCTACTTCTAATTTCTTTTCAGGATGTGTTTATTGATTTTGAGAATTATCCTGCTAGCACTCAATCAAAACAAGACTGAAATCCTCTGGCTACTAGGAAATAGTGACACATTACAATAAGATTTTGCACTGTGAACTGACATGAATTTTTTTTTTGTATTTTTTAACTAACATTAACCAAGGTTAATAAAGATGTAGGCTACTATTGCTCTTTGATAGTTCATGTTAATGTTAACAAATACCTTATTGTAAAGTGTTACCAAATAATATAGCAAGAACATAAGCGTAAAATGTAAACAAAGCCATGCGTCAGCTAGAAGTAGCCCTAAGAAATGTTACATGATGAAATGCCTCACTAAAGTTCACATTCATTTGTAGATAATGATGCTTGGCTGCAGTTGTAAGCTAAAGGCGGGCCAGACATTTTTCCCCAAGAATTACTCTGTCTGTCAGGCTCTAAATGTATGACAGAGAAATAAATTAAATATCATCAGTCCCACCTGTATTGATGACCTTCTGTCATTGTGTTGCATACTGTATTGTCAGTTTCACTTGCACTGAGCACAGTGAAATAAGGTGATATTGTTAGACACTGATATTTGCATTTGACTCCATTCTAAATTCATGAATGCTTGCTGGAGTGCGAGATGAATCATTTTCAAAGAGAAAATTGTAAAGCCCAACCCATCAAAAGTTTTTCTATTTTCTCAAAGTTTTGACTTTGACAAGTGGAAACTTTCTGAACTTCTGCCCTTGCTTAAGGAGCAACACAGGCTCATTGGAAAAAAAAGTTCATGTGGCAACATTTTTGCAAAAGGCAAAATTTCAGTTTCTAAAAGAAATAAACACTAGAGGCAGTAAAACAGCAAGCACTTTTAACTGCAGTGATACGTACAAACTGATACGTAATATAACATTCACGTTAAAAAAATGAGCTGTAGTGCAGAGGTTAACAATGCAGAAATAAAACAGAAGAGAGTATGGTTTTATAATGGGCTTATGGAGTATATTAAAGTGCATGAATGATTTTCAATCAAGTGCTTGCAAAGAAGTTTTTAGAACATATTATGTGCAGTCATAATCCTCAGGGACAAATAAAAGTCAGTAAAAAAGCTCCACATTGTTGATCAATAAATAATCATTTATAATACTCACATATAACACTGTACATATATATAGACCATTTCACAAGATGTAAACAACACTGGTCCAGAAGCACTTCCTGTTTCAGTTTTTTAACACTACATAAAAGCTGGGATAAAATACAACCAACAGAACATTTAAAACTGAATCAAAAAGTTAAACAAACATCTATAAGATGTTTTCTTTACATGTGAAATAAAGAAAACAGTTACAAACTGAAACAGGAAGTGCTTCTGGACCAGTGTTGTTTACATCTTGTGAAATGGTCTATATGTGTGTGTGTGTGTCATATTCACTCACCAGGGCTGCCCTTTAATTTATTTTGTGAGAAAAAAAGTGTGCTTTTTTGCATTAACAGCGCAAGCCTCACTCGATAAATAGAGCAGCATATCTCACACAGATAGGCATAAGAGAAACAGATGGTGTGGACCCGTGCCTCATACAGCGAGCCATCGCTCTGTAACAGGTTGTGGAGATTCACGGGGTGGAGGGAAGATAAAGAAATGGAGGAATGGAAGTCATCCATGTGTCCACTGCACCTGGCTATCTGCCTCAAAGCTATGTGTACTCTATCTAAGCGCCGAGCTGGAACAACAGGCCGCTCTACCACCTCCGGGGAGCCCTGCACGTACAAACCGGACGAGATAAGGGGGCACATTCGGACGGCCATGGAATTCGTCAACCAGGAACGTCCAAAACCAGGCCATCTGGCTGGGGTCTCTCCTACCCACTTTACAAGGCACCGAACCGCAGCGCCAAGAAGGTTCCCCACCTGCTCTACATAGCAACGGGAAGAGATAACAGCTGAAAAGCAAACATTTGTTGCGAAGTGTGTGCAAAATACATATAGCAAACCTGCAATTTGCATGGAGAAGTCACACTTCAAAACTCAGAGGAGAGCACTGGCACTTGTTTGTGAGAGTTTAAGAACATCAACATGAAAACAGAGACTGGATAAAGATGGGAGAGACTGAGTGTCTGCAGTGTGACCTTTTCAAGGATAGAAGATTAGCATTTTTGGAGTGTTTGAAGAACCTCAAAGAGGGGCAAAATTACAAGGGTACGGGAATGCTTTCTTTCTGGAAAAAATTAGGCAACATTTTCTATTCTGAATTCTGATAGGATACTTTTTTTTTCTTCTAGGGACTGAATGCAAGGGGTTTAATGAATTTATTTATTATTTGCTTTACATTCCGTAATGTTTTTTTTTAAATAAGAAATGTATTGCAAGGGTTTTGTAAATGCTAATGTGATCATGTTCAAACGTGTTCATGCTTTACAAGAAAGCACAGATTCTAAAGGGGGTGGGGGTGGGGGGGCAATATATTTTAAAATGATCAAATGATATAACCCAAAATTTAAAGGTAGGCAATTTTCAGAGAGCTATAGCTTGGAAAGCATAAGATCCCACCCTCCCGTCTCCAAAGCCACCCCTCCTTCAAAACTCATGAACGCGTGTACAGTGTTACAGAGAGACTGTGTTAAACTACCTCATGTCTCAAAGCGCACAGCATTACAATAATAATGAACAATGATGAATTTGTCATGGGTTGCCATCTTTTCCACATTACAGTAGTTTTGGCATGAACGCAGCATAAGATCAGATAAGATCAGATAAGTTGTTTTGATTCAGGATGGAAGAGGTGGCTGCTGTTTGTTTGTGGCACTCAGTGAATGACATCTGTCTTGAAACGAGCTGATGAATTGTGACGTCTGCGCGAGAAGGGTGCATGGAGGTATGGAAATTCGGTTGTTAAGTCGTGACGTAATCACACTCTGTTTCCGGGTCCAAATGCTGGGTCCTCTCTATCTGCTTACCGCTTTTGCCCAAATTTTTAACATGCCGCAGTGCTGTGTCCCATGTTGTTTAAATAGATCGGAGTTAAAAAAAAAAACAAGTGACATTCAACTGTCATTCTACCGCTTTCCCTGTGACGAGAAAGAAAAGAGAAAATGGCTGCAGTTGATAAGGTAACTTACAATTCTTTCCTTTATCCCTAACACCCACTGGCGCTGAAGCGAAGCCAGTCCTTTAAGAAAAGGGCTTACTCTAACGTTATGGGTTGTAACGTTAAGATATGGACGAGCGGAGCGCTTGGACCCGGAAGAGGCTAAACGTCACACGTGACGTCAGACTTAACAACCGAATAGAGTGCCGAAGTTACGACGTCACTCTGTAGGCTGAAACGTGGAAGTGAGTTAGCATTTTAGCACTACGGTTCCCTCGCTCTAAAGCCTATGGGATTTTTAAATGGGTTTTTGCTAAATCGCCTGAAATAAGGTCTGTGGTGAACAAAGCCTCTAAATATTTTCACGTTTTGATCTATGACATAGAACACACGGACCTTATAACCTGCTTGTGTTTTTTAAAACTTTATTGTGTCTGTGTTTTTTAAAATCTTTATACAGGCTTCAAAATGTATACATTTTGGATTAACTTGTAAAGATAATAGACAAAACGTATAAGGGTCACAAACACAGATCTTATTTTTTTTTTCGATTTTCCAAAAGTCTATGGGGAAAATGCATTGCTTTTCGCCACAAAGTGACGTTGTCCTACAAAGTGACGTCATCACTTCGGCACTCTATACGAGCCTGTTCTCATCCCAAGGCGTCATATACAATGCTTTTTCCAAAGCGAAGACATCCAATACACATGGCACCATAGGCGGAGTTTGACATTCGAGTCAGGGGGGCAAAAAAAAAAAACATGCTAAATAAACACATATTTATTTTTATCCCAAGAAAAAACAGTAAAACAATACACTGATATTTTATTGCCTTTATGTCATTGTAAACAGCTAGAACTTCGCATTAACAGCCACTTCGCGTCGCATCTTCGTTATAGGATCATAAAATGTGGACCACTTTTGCACTGTTAAAATATTATCTTCAACCTTAAAGTTTTCTTTCCTTTTTTCAAAACACATTCTGGCAATGATAATGATTAAAAAACTAGTTAAATTTCGCATTTATACTTCATGAATCATTGAAAAAATTTTAAGACACGGGATTAGGCTACCTATTGGTTTTGATGAGGGGAAAAAAAAAACTTTACGAGTGCGGATTAGAACCTCGAACCTCCCGAGTCCTGGATCTGGACCATCACTGTATACACGAAAAAGGGAGTATATACTTTATATACTCACTATACACATGAAAAAAGTGCTATACTCTGACATTGTGCTCATTTTTATTTATGCAATAAAGGGCGTATATACTTTATACTCACTATACTCGGACATTGTGCTCATTTTTATTTATGTACATCAGGAGCTACAGAACATCGTCTTTCAAAACATGACCTACTCGAAAGAGAGAAAAAGAATGAATGCGTACCCAGCACTTGTGAAAATGCCCTTTCGAGTACGTCTCTGTCCCCAGCACATTTCAAATTGACGCCCATTTATCGCAGAAAAGCTTCTCTCAGAGTTAGATGACACAATCGACCGAGTGAGCGATAACTGTTTATAGAGATTGGGGTTGGTAGTTTTTTTACAGCTTTTTTAAGAAAATGCGATTACCCGTTTCAGCCACCGGGGGGGGGGCAACGCTCCCCCTGCCCCCCCGCAAACTCCGCGCCTGCATGGCACCCTTTAGCGTCAAATGAGACGCAGATATATATGGGGCAGAGGGCGCCTCCTAGTGGTCTAACCCTACCCCATACCTAAACCTACCATAATCGAAGCATCTCATTTGACGCTAAAGGGTGCAATGTGCTTTGGATGTCTACGCTTAGGCAAAAGTGTCGTATATGACGCCTTGGGATGAGAATGCGTTGGGAAATACATGCACCGTTGACAGGAAGGTAGGATGTCATATCATCGCATTTGGACAGAACAGATGATATATATATATATATATATATATATATATATATATATATATATATATATATATATATACCACTTAGTGATTGCTATCAGGATGTGAAGAGACTTACAACCAGCATAACAAAATATTTTTGGAACAAACCGCCTACTCTGCCTTTATTAAGAGAAATAACAAGTTAACATTTTAGCACTGTCGGTTCCGTCATCCAGAAGTCAATGGGTTTTTTGAATGCTTTTTGAATTGACGTCTGAATAACTCTGTGACTAAATAAATCTGTAATTACTTGCTTGAAAAAGGCTGTTGCTAAGTGGGAAAATGGACTATAAACATCATGATGCCAAACAGGTAAACACATCTAATCACTAGTACGCTTTTAGAGCCTCAATGTGTTTATAATCACGCTCATGCACTATTCAAACTCAAACATTCAGGGAAAATGTTTTTAATAAAGATTGAAAGAGTTGTTGTAAGCTTAATGGCGGTTATGCAACGCATAGCTTTTTACTTCTGCCGATTATTTAGGCTTCCAAATTCATAAGTTGTTCATTTGTGAAGAATATTATGATGAACAAAATGTGTAAGAATCATAAACTTATATGCAATAATCCAAAAGCCAATGAAAAAAAAATCTTACTAGATTTTTGTCAAAAGAACAATGGGTGATGGCAACTTAAAAAAAAACATGTCACCACTGCAGCACCCTTTGAAGTTTCTACTCAGTTTAAAGCTTCTTCTTCATTATACAGGGCACATTGGGCAGCAAGTGTATCCCATTTAATGGCGACTCCATGTCCTCCTTGAATGTGCTTGGCCAGGTCTTCTTCAGCCTTCCTCACCTGCAATTTTTGCTATATAGGCGTTGTTCCGATTGCCGAATGTAACCTGCCAGTTTGATGCGACTGATGGCTACCGTTCATAAAACAGATAGACCCGGTGATTCTGACTGGTTTTGTTGAGCACCTGTGACCTCATCGCAGTAGTATAACTGCACCACTGCATTTAAAGAGACAAAAGCTATATTTTTATAAAAGAAATAAACCCCATTACTGATTCCAAACAGCCATGAACAGAACAGCAGTGTTTCAATTATTTCACCAGGAAAAAAAAGCTAAATTCAGCTAATTGGTTTACATGAACCACTCAAACAAACCAATTGTTTCTCAAATTGTCCAATGTTGCATACAAGGGTTGGACAGGACGCTTTTAAGAGAGCCTTTTTTAATTAGACTCTCTCAGCTCCACTCAGTTATAAATGTGTGTGTAATGACATTAAAAATGGCAATGGAACATTTTATTCATTCTTTTGGAAAAAAAGCAGCTTGTTACTTTAAAAGCCAAGCTACTGTCATGCCATTGAAAAATGTTGTTAGTAGCATTGCTACTTTTAGCTAGTGACTCCTCAACACTGCAGTTCAGTATATATGTGCTGTGACAGAGGAGGGTTTTGTCCTCTAATTAATCTGGCATGTCTTTAAGCTCCAACACTGGATCACTTTGCAGGCCTGTTGAATAATTCACATCTCCCCTATGAGCTACTGTATGTCATAGGAGAAAGCCTGCGGTCTTCAGCCACCTCACATCCATGCCAGGAAATGGGGAGAATACAAAAAAGGAGGAAGTGAGAGAGGTAGGGATGGGCGCGGAAGAGATTGAGTTCAAAATAGACATTGCAGAGATAGAAAGAAACTGATAAGAACCACCAGACTGAGAAACCGACATTGAAGGAAAGGATGGGAAGGCAGACAGACGGTGGTCTAAAAGGGGTGAGCCGATCTAATGAATCAGCAGAGGCTGCGAGTCTATCCCAGAAGAGCAGATCTGGCTGACAAAACACAAGGATATGAAATGTCAGTCAGGTCACAGTCTTTATGTTCAAGTTCCATTTCCCAAGAACAACCGTAGCTCTCACTTCTCTCCCAGACTGCAAGATTATTTATTAATTATGGACTGCCTGCCTGCCTGCCTGGTAATGGGTTTTCAGCATCTGTAGTGTGTACACTGTTGCAAATGTCATGACTTTTTATAAACACTATGTTTACAATTCAAGCAAGGGATAATATAGAACTGGCCACTCAATGTCACAAATAAACCCAGACAGGGTGACCAAACAAATAAATCAGTGAACATAAAATATTGATTTGAGTTTCAATTCCTTTATTATCTTAATCTTACCAATAAGAAAAAAACAGACCATTGTAATGAACACAACAATCGGCCAAGCAACAAGACGCATACCGCAACAATATTAGAAATATTAAAGTAGTTCACTTTTGAAAAAAACTTTTGCTGATAATTTACTCACCCCCATGTCATCCAAGATGTCCATGTCTTTCTTTCTTCAGTCGAAAAGAAATTAAGGTTTTTGATGAAAACATTCCAGCATTTTTCTTCAGTGGGAACCAAACGGTTCAAGGTCCAAAAGACGGTTTCAGTGCAAACTGCAAACTCTTCAAAGGGCTTTAAACGATTCCAGACGACGAATAAGGGTCTTATTGAAGCCTACAGTATATAAAGTTTTTTAAAAACACAAAAAGACACAATAAAGTTTAGAAAAACACAAGTAGGTTATAACTGTGTGTTCTATGTTATAGATCAACACGTGAAAATATTTCGAGGCTTTGTTCACCACAGACCTTATTTCAGGCGATTTAGCAAAAACCCATTCAAAAATCCCATAGATTTTAGAGCGAGGGAACCCAGGGTGCTCACTTCCGCCTTTTGGCCTACAGAGTGACGTCGTAACTTTGGCACTCTATAATGTAATTGCAAGCAGATTGGGCTAAAGGGATACTCCACTTTTTTTTTTTTTTTTGGAAATAGGCTCATTTTACAATTCCCCCAGTTAAACAGTTGGGGTTTACCGTTCTTTAATCCATTCAGCGGATTTTCTGACATTTAGAAGAATATCAGTAACCAGACAGTTTCTATAGTCCCATTGACTTCCATTGTAGATTGGGACTTTCTCCTACTATGGAACTCAATGGGACCAGAAACTGTCTGGTTACTGATATTCTTTTAAATATCAGAAAATCCGCTGAATGGATGTTAAAAATGTATATACAGACAAATTGTAAATAAAAAAATATTTCATGATACCTAATGTAAACAAATATACTACACAAACACACAAGAGGTTGAACAAATGAATGCTCCAATAAGAAATTTACAGTCTTTTACAGAACATTTTATTGTTTGAACACCCCGTCCCACCCCAACCCTCAGTTCCCCATGAGATATATGCCTCCGTGTCCTCTTCCTGTCCCACAAACACATGGTCAAAAACACAGTTCTTTTTCAATTCATTCAGTATCATACAGAAACACTTGGAAGGAAACAAATAAACAAACTAAATGCACAAAAAACAAGGACCTGGCTCAACATTTGTCAAGAGTGGCTAAAGTCCTTCCTCTCTCATAGTGAGACACTAGGGATAGTTATGCGGTATTAGCATAGGTGACTACCAGTAGAAGTTGGCGTATGTCTTTGGAATGAGCATGGTAAAAACAAAAATAAATAATCCATTGGGAGGGGTTTAAAGTGACTGAATGGGCGACTTTGGAATGGCTTTTAGAGATCATTCTCAGCTGACTGAATATGTGTCAGATCTTTTGGCGGCATATTCAGGAAATAGTCTTATACAGAACAGTACATTCAACTCTATCTGTTACTTTTAAAATGGTTAAATCTGGCCAAACAAACTTTATTCACATACTATTCACAGAACACAAATATACATCTATATGTACACATACTTTCCACCAGGCACTTTCCATGAAAGTCCACAGGGGGAGGAATGGGTTCGGTGAAGAAAGTCACAACAGTGTCTTTGTAGCCTCTTCAATCAATCAATATTTTCTCTGACTCCCTTAGAGGAACAAATGTCAAAATGCCAAATCAAAACGTTGTTTCACGTACGAAATAAAGGATCTTGAGGATCAGTAAATAATGGCAGACTTCTCATTTTTTGGGTGTCCCTTTACCTAGCTTGTTAATATAACCAGGGATCCCAAGTGTGGACGGGGCCAGCCTGGCATCTGAGATGCTTTATGCAGAGTAATGTAATCATTGGGAAAACGCCTGCGGTTTGCTAACTTGGTATCTTGCCGATACTGCAATTTCACAGTTGGGGTCATGACAATTAAAGAGATGAGAGTGTAATACTGATGTGGATACTCTCAGCATTTATACTTAGTGCTTGAAGTTAAAAATAGCAAACTGTATTTATCGCCATTGAAATGTGTTCGTTTAATCACTGAACTGAGCTGTCAGTTGGCTGTCAGTTCTACTTGCCAACACTAAACTGTCTGGCACCTTCCACGAATAAGGTACAAAAAATACAGCCTGAATAAAGATTTTTTTTTCTTTTCAACCAATTGTCTATTGAAAGAAGATTCTTCAGCTTTTATGTAACCCTGTTACCAAGCATATCAAATCAAGTTTAAAAGCCAGATTTGTATGATTTTACAATGAAATGTCGAAATTAAATAAAAATGTGTAATCGTAGCATAAAACAATAAAATATACATCATAAAATAAGTTCTTGTTCAATAAGAGTGGAATAAAAGCTATATATGGTCTAAAAATTTCTGAGGTGAGCTAACATGGGGCTTGTGACACTGACCAGATGAATGAAAAACCTTCATGTACTGTATTCATGGAACGCACACTCGATGGTCAAACGATCAACCATCATCTGGAAAACAGCAGATAAAACCCCATCGGAAACTGAAATGGACAGTGAATGTGTTAACTTAAAGGGATGCTTTGAAGAATCACGAGCCCAGGATTCTGCTAGCTGTACACTCAAAGCTGCACAATTGTTAAACAAAATCCACTCAAAGAACACAAGTCAGTCCGATAAATAGTTACAAGTGAATAGAAGAAGATTGCCGGTGTTCGTTTTGGTCCCTTTCTTCTCACTTCTGACACAGTTTTGCCTCTGTTCCCTGTTTTGCAGCACCGTTGTGAAAAGACTATTAACTGCACTCTCTCAAAACCATTGAGTGAGAGGATAAAGGTCAGGGTGTAATCCACTGCAAGCTTTCGAATGCCATTACGTCTGCCCCTTGTTAATGTACTTCCTTTGCTTTAAGCACACAGGGCCAACTGTTTGCACTTGAGACTCGCACCTTAAGACGTCAGGGATTTCGAGCAGACGGTAAGTATATATACAAGTGAGAGGGAAAAAAAAAAGACAACAGCCACAACAAGATAGGAAAGCCACAGCTGGGCAACATGGCCGCCTGACCCTCCTGTCAATCTCCTCTTGAGACATATGGCACCATATATAGGAATAAACTCCGCCTCTGATGATACAAGAACCGAGCCTCAGAGATGGGTGAAAAGCGTTGCCAAGAGGCATCGACATCTTGATAGGCAGTTGATGGAAAGCTGTCTGCTGGTTGAATCAGTCTGTGTGTGTGTATGTGTGCGGATGTCAGCGTTTGTGCATGCATGTGTGTTTTGTCCTTTTGGTGCTTTTTAAGGGGCATGGCAGGTGCACGACTCCTTTTTGAGAGCCTCGGTAGAGACGCCCGACTCTCATCTCCACTGCACTGCACATGAAGAGATCTTCTCCAAGTGATGTTTATTTCTGCTCTTCAGTCCAGCCAGCCAGAGAGAAACAGGCAAGTGTAAAATAAAGCCGCTGTTTTTAGAA
Source organism: Pimephales promelas (assembly GCF_016745375.1). The sequence goes on from NW_024121222.1 coordinate 9,180,612, forward strand.
ACAGCCCACTATCTCTGCGAGCAGAGGTAAGCCAACCACACCAAACCAGGCTCTGGAATCGCTCACAGCTTGAGGAAAATGTGCTGAAAAAAATATACTAAACCGAAACAGCCATGACATAAAGGGATGTAACATATTTAGATGTTTGGGGTATAAAAAGAGAACTGGGACTCCTAATTTTTTTTTTTTTGTCCCATTTTCTTCCTTCTGGTTTTTGATCTGGGTAAGATGACAGAAAGCAGAGGGGAATGAGGGGGTGTAGAGCGAGCCTGCCGTTGGTCCTGCTCCATGCGGTGAGGTCAGCATGGGGGGTTGGGGGGGGAAACCCGCTATCTGACCTCCAAGCAGTCCAAATACTCCAGAACCAGCTCATAACAAAAACGATACTGCTCCTGCACCACACATAGAGACAAACAACACAATTAGTGCAATAATTCACTTTAAATATTTACAATAATAATACTTCACTTTAAATGTTTTTGTCTCTATTTTTTTCCTGTTTTTTTTGCATGCTCACCAAGGCTAAATTTATTTGATCAAAAGGTAATACTTTGGTTTGATGGTCCCTTTTAAACATTCTGTTGACTATAAGTAACTTTGCAACTACAAGTCAACTAACTCTCATTAGAGTATTAGTAGACTGTCGGTTTAATATCTGCTAACACTTTATTTGTGATTCTCCTCCAACAGACATTCTTTTGAATATAAGTAACTACATGTCAACTTAAATACTCTACTAACACTCTAATGAGAGTTAGTAGACATGTAGGTACAACGTTACTTATATTCAACAGAATGCATTAAAGGGACAATGAAAATAAAGTGAAACCGATCAAAAATACAGTAAAAAAGTAACTTTATGAAAATTATTATAATTTGCTGCTTGAGAAATATTTCTTATTATCACTGTTGAAAACCTTGATACCTTGATATTTTATTTTGATGCTTGATATTTTTGTGGACCCGTGCAACATTTGTCTTTTACAAGTTTTTTTTATTTTTTTATTTTTTTTATATAGAATATAAAGTTAAAAAGAACTGCATTTATTTGAAGTAAACATCTTTTGCAACATTATAAAAGTCTTCACTGTACTGTAACTTTTGATCTATTTGATGCATTCATGCTGAATACATTTCCATTTATTCATTTATTCATTTTTATCCAAAGCAACTTACAATTGCTATATATGTCAGAGGTCGCACACCCCTGGAGTAACTAGGGGTTAAGTGTCTTGCTCAGGGACACATTGGTGTCTCACAATGGATTCGAACCCGGGTCTCTCGCACCAAAGGCATGTGTCTGATCCACTGCGCCATCACCACCAGAATAAAAGTACTATATATATATATATTAACTCAAACTTTTAAATGGTATTGTGGTAGATTGGTATAATGGTATGAGCTGTCAGATTACATTTGGACTTAAGGTATTAATAAAACATTTAACAGTGATTTAAGAAAATGTATTTGATATTTCATTCTGCTTTCAGAAATCATTTATAATATTATTTTATTGTATCTGCATATTTTAAAAAATGCTTTACTACAATAGCAATACAAAAGCAAACCAATTTAATTTAGGAAACAATGACGATTTTGTTGACTTAAATATCACATTTAACATTTCTTTACACATAATATGTTTTTATATATGACAATTAAGCTGCCTTGTTATTTTAGTTAACGCTTCAACTCTTTTCCAGTGAAAGCGCTAGCAGTTGCAGTCGGAGGACAAATGCGGAGACTAAAAACGGTCCATCCTCTTGCATATCTTTTTATGTTTCAAACCAAAGAAGAAACAACCATATTTATCACTTCACAGCTTTTTGTGTTTTGAAGGTTTTCATAGAACAACTGGGGAGAAGTTAAATCATGATCGACACGTGTGAAGGAGAAAGCAGATGTTGAGATGTAGTGTTGATGCCGGTTCAGGACCGATGCCTTGACAAAACATGTATATATTGCACTTGATTATAATCCGATTTGCACATCATGCACTTTTATTCATTATTAGTATATCAAGTGCAATATAAACATGTTTTGTCAAGGCATCGGTCCTGAACCGGCATCAACACAACATTTCAACATCTGCTTATGTAGAATTTTTTTAACAAAAGCCACTAGATTTTACTCATAGCCTACAATCAGATCAATCATCTTTTCAATTTATTTATTTATTGTTTTTCGATATATTAACATTAAATGTGAGCAGTTATCAAGTGTCACGCCATTTAAATGGATTTTTTTTTTATGAAAGCAAACGTCAAGTATTTGTAACCTTTGTCCAATTTCGATCTTTTCACAGCTCCCTGAAAACTATCAATAACATAGAAAACATCTGCTATTCTTACTTTTGTCAGATATATGAATGACTGAGAGAAAACAAGTTGTGATTTAACTTCTCCCAGGTTGTTTCATGACAACACGCAAAGCTGTGAAGTGGTAAACTAGGTTGTTTCTTCTTTGGGTTGACATAAACATCATAAAAAGGTATGCACCAGGATGGACCGCTTTTAGTCTCCGCATTTGTCCTTCAACTGTGCTAGCGCTAAGCGCTTTCACCGGAAAAGAGTTTACCCTACTTCCGTTCTCAGTCGCCATTATGCGTGAAATAGGCCTATTGGGATCAGGGAAAAGAGAGATCCCCAGTGAAAAAGTCTTGGGCCTATATGAACTTTCTAGAAAGACCCTAATCAACTAATGATTTTTGGTATTGGGTATTTATTTGAAAGGCGAAGACTTTCTGAACTTTTGTACCTACCAGTGTCTCCACCATGTTGGGCTTAGCGTTACGAAGAGTCTTGACAGCGTAGAAGACGTCCACCATGTTCTGGTATTGGATCATCTCCATCAAAATGTTGCTGGAACAGTACATTCCACTCCGACCTCCGCCGTTCCTAGACACACACGAATACAAAACAGACATTGAAGAAAAAGTCCAGGCTTGTGCTGCATACTGATATTCAGTCTACAACAAAAATTTCACACATCCATTTAATATGAAACAAGCCTGCATGAGAGGCATACAAAGAGCTTTCTGAAGATCTTCTGCTGTGTATTGGTTCAGCACGAAAGCGGCAGCAAGATGAGGCAACGCTGAGATAATCAATCGCAGTCAGTGCTTTGGCAGCTCTGGATTTAGCGCGGAGAAAGGCCTGCGCTGTTCTGTATTAAAGCATAATTGATTTCATCTCCATAATCTCTTCTCTCTGCCTGTGGTTGGCAACACTATGTGACAGTTTTGAGTGATGTGCTTCTGGGCGGCGATGGGAAGGAAATTCGTGCCTGGGGTTCCGGATGAGATGGCGCGGTGGGCAAGAGTGAGACCCGGAGACAAAGACGCGGGGGGAAGTGGAGTGTGCGGTTAAAAGGATAATGACAATGTTAACACCTAGGCTAAGATCATCCAGGCTGGTTATGAGTGAAGTCCTTTTAGACAACGTTTCATTTCAGAACCATTTTGTGTTTAATTTGTTTACATCAGGATATTGTTCGCGAAGGTATACAGGAATTCAGTCTTTTGCATATAATTATCTCTTATCTGACTCACTGGCAAACAGAGATAGGTGTCTCAGGAGACACAGATAACACTACGAAGACAAGGATAAAGTGTGCTGTTCAAGGGCACAACGGCCATCACTCGGGCCGCTGCGAGGAGAGAGACGACACTTCAACAATATGCAAGGCCAGAACGTGACCTGAAGGACAGTCCACGTGCTCTTATAAAATGCCCTGACCATTTATCTGTGGGCAATCTGAGTTCAAATACAGCTCGTGTGAAATGTTCAGATCAGATCAATATATATATATATATATATATAAATATAAGAGAACATTTTGTGATATATATATATATATCACAAAATGTTCTCTTATATTTAGTACATACAGTATACTTGTCAACGAATGAGTGTTCTTTGATTAGTTCATTTACTTTCTGTTCCTCATTGTTATGACAATGCTTTTATCTTTCCCTTTTGATCTTTTATATTTGTTTTGCCTCATAATTTCTTTGAACTATTTTAGCTGAATATTATATGACATCATTCGAATTGAACTAAATTAATTCATTAGTTAGTTAATTTTATGATACTGCCTTTTATGAAATCAAATTTATATACACTACCATTCAAAATTCTGGGGTCAGTAAGATTTTTAAAATGTTTTTTAAGTCTCTTATGCTCACCAAGGCTGCATCTCTTGATCAAAAATACATATAAAAATACATTTTCTATTTTGATAAATTAAAAAAAAAGCTATTTATTTCTTTAAAGACAAAGCAAAGTTAAAGCAATCGTGTCTCTTCAAAAAAATTGGACTAAATCGCTCAGTTCATATGGATTATTTTTTCCGATCCGTTTCCGATCAAAGTGGTAGTTGCATAGCTGTCAATGAAGGGGTAGAAACTAGAAATCATTCAGATTTTTAAAAAATAATTTTCATTTGTGTTCTGAAGATGAACAAAAGTCTTAACACAAGAACACACCAAAGAACTAACAACAGTATTGTTGCCTGTGTTGTTGTCGTCGACTGAGTCTCGGCCAAAAGCTGTGCTTGAACACGCCAAAGGGACTAAAGGCGACTGTCTATTAGCATACTGTATGTTCTGTGCCTGTGTGTAAGTAAATATCTGTCTATATCAGTAGATATGAATAGTCTATTTTCTTCATTCATGGTGCTTGCTTACCATTTTGAATATCGATCATGTCGATCACTTTCTTAATTCAAGTCGGCTCATATTATTATGAAAATATTTGTACATTCGAATACTCAGGTAAGATGACAAAATTAGGAACTAAGAAAAAAAACTAAGCCAAAACTCAAAACAGCCCGATGGCCGACCGTCGGCTTGGTGTGTCCCGGCCTTTGGTTTGGAACGATATGAGGGTGAGTAAATGATGATTTTTGGGTGAACTAACCCTTTAACAAATCAATATCAAATAAAAATAAAAAATAAAGTCATTAATTTGTTTTTTATTTGTAATAAAAAAAAAAATGCTGAATAAAGTTTTAAAAACAAAAACAAAAAAAACAAAACAAAAAAAACAAACAAATCAATATCAATGTTGAAAAAAAGTTAATGTTTAATATTTTTGTGGAAGCGAAAAAAGTTTTCAGGATACTTCTTACTGACCCCAGACCTTTGAACCGTTAGAAGTCAGTGAATTCCGCTTCCTGTAGTTACAATTCCAAAGCTTCCTGTGCAGGCTAGCCAATTCACTTTACATTCATACGCATGAATTGAAAAGCAATACTTCAATTATAAAGAATAACTTCAAAGATAATAAAATCTCAAATGGGTAAGTCTTTTGAGATACACTGGCTCATGATTCTTCCACTAGCTGTATTACTGATGGAGAGTGACAGTGCACCTGCTAGACAAGACATCTCACTGTACAAGCAGAAAAACAAATATCTGTTTGCATCAGTGGTTTGAGGAAACATCAATCAATGACACGCTGCAGAGCACACATGGCAGAAGTAAAAGATGTAGCTGAACAGCAGAATCACATCATTAAGCCGATTTGATGTTTTTTTTTTGTCTGTACCTGATTAACTGTATAAAGCTTATGACATCACAGATTGTCAATGCTTAAGTTTACATTTTAATTACTGTTATTCAGTGTTGGGTGTAATTAATTACCAAGTAATCTAAATCCTGTAATTCAATTAAAGGGATTACTCTTAACTCTACAGTAATTTAAAGTACAATCTGATGTAATTGCATTAAATACTGCATAGACTACATAACAATTCTGTTTAAAACAATAGTGGATTTAACATGCATATATTTTTAACGTTACCTTCTCCCACACACTTCAAGAATAATTCATGCAATTGTATATTGTTCATTTTAAAGCATTAAAATGGCAGTTTCTTGTCTCTAATTATATATTGTTCAAGTGGTTGACATGGGGTTTAGAAATGAGTATTAAGTAGACCAATACATTCTAGAGATAGAAATTATTACATTAATCTAGGGCTGTGCAAAAATTAATTGCGATTAATCGCATCCAAAATAAAAGTCTGTGTTTACATAATATATTTGTGTGTGCTGTATATAATTATTTTGTACATATAAATACCTATGCATGCATGTATATATTTAAGAATTATTTGCGCTTAAATTCTGTATATATATATATAAAAATACATAATCTATATTATATAAATATTTTATATATGAATAACACATTTTCTTAAATGTATACATGCATGTGTGTGTATTTATATGTACAAAATTATTATATACAGCACACACAAATATATTATGTAAACACAGACTTTTATTTTGGATGCGATTAATCGCAATACATTTTTGCACAGCCCTACATTAATCTAATTACACTGTTGAAGATGTCATTTCTAGTAACTATTTTAGAGTAACTTACCCAACTGTTATAATATTAGAGCTGAAACTGGAAGAACAGTAGCCTACTGTATGTTATTCAACCTAATAATCTTGTAGGAAGGCAGAGGCTCGTAGGCTATTTTAGATATTTCCATTTACTTTACTTTGGGTTTTTTTTTTTTTTTTTTTTCCCAACAGATTCTGATGGTTATATCTGTCTTTTGGAGCCTCCTGTCCCAACAGAACCCAAGGCAGTTGTAAATACTCAATACACCAAAAATTATGACAAATTATAAAGTTTACTCAATCAAATGCTCATCTTCACAGGATGATGGGGATGAAGAAACAGTTTCTGTTGCCACAGAGAGGCCTACAGAGGTAATCTTGATATTATATATGTCTGCACGTCAAACAATCTACACATTCATATTTCTTTCCATTTGTATGTGGAGTAACCTACAGAATCAAAGTTTATATCCAAGTATAAATGGACATTCTTCAAAAAAAATAATGAGTTGGGATTGTGTGGAACATGTCGGCATACTACTCACAGGCAGTGGACCACCGTACGACCTTCACCACACTCCCTCTGCCACTTCTGTACGCTAGCCAGCAGGTTGAGGAAGGCCTTTTTGGAGTCAGGCACGTCACGATACGCAGACCAGCGCAGGAACTGGAACTGGCACACGACCAACTGACCCTCCTGCAGCTTTGCATGGATGAGATGGGGGGAAAAAGGAAAGGTCACGATCAGTAATGCATCGCCAGCTGTGCATTTGGGCTTGTTTATGGATGTGTACAGTAGCATAGGACTGTACTCCATGCTGAGGTCTCAGCAGTGCCAAGTCAGCAGTGTTTAGGTTGTGATGAATGAGTCTGCTGGGGAAGAAACACTATAAGGCTGGCCCTGATACAGTACATGCCTGCTTTGGCTTAAAACACGGGTGGAATTAATACAGAGCCCTGAGGCACACCCTAAAACCGCCCTAAGGGTTGCTGGGAGAAAGTGAGTGCACTGAACATAGCTGAGCGACATGCATGTATTTAACAAGTCTGACATAACGATTTTTCTGTCCAAATCTTCTTCCAAAAGATGCATTATTAAGTAATGTCCGAATTAAAGAACTGTTAAAGCCTATTTAAGTGATAATAACCGCCCTCATTGAATCTCATTTGTGTTCAATTAGAATATGGTGACTTTTAGATGCATTATGGAATCAGTTGTTGCATCTATCGTAACTCGACAAGCGTCAATTATGTATGCAGAATAGGAATTGTATTGACATTTAAGACCTAATTATAAATAAATGAATTAAATTAAATAAACCGACAATTTTACCAGTTTTAGCTTCCCAGAATGTTCTAAAAACATTACTTTTTGGTTCCCAAAGCAGACAATTTAACAGGTTTAAAAATGTTCCTCTGCCTCTATATTCCGATATCGTTTACCCTGATGAACTGTACATCAGTCTATTAACCATTTTGTTTTTATTCATTGTTTAATCAATCCTTAAAATTAGCCATGCGCATCATGGCACATAATATGGAAAATTAAAAGAATATGTAAGATTTCATTTAATCATTTTTCTGTAAGATTTCCTGGATAATCACAACACATGGCTGACACTGCCAAAAAAGTCTTCTTATAAGTGAACATGGCAACAACACAGAAAGAGCACACCGTTTAAAGCAGAAGCATTATACACTAACATTCTCTACCACACAATCTGAGTAATAGAGATGTCAGATCTGAATAACACATGCACCCACAATCACAAGCATCTCATCCACACACCCCCATAATTCTCTCTGTAGTGCTGACAATGCCTTTCCCCCCACTCGATCGCCTTAGTTTCTAATGTTCCGCAGACACGCAGTATGCCAAAGCATTAAAACACTGTCACATCTGTCAAAAGTGCATTGAACAATGAGGAAACTGCAGATGTCTATTAGCCAAAGAGCACTGCCATCAAACATTCGAAGAGAAAAACAGAACAAAATTAGTCCTTCCAATAATGACAAGCTGGGGCAAATTGAAAGTGGTAAAAATGACCTTCTGTGTCACGCTCATTAATGTATATTTCACATCTGCAGGCTTACGGAAACTTATTTCGCCATCTGTCTTTGCCTGCGAAAGTGGCGCCATATGAAGTGTCATGTGCTGATCGTATGAAAATGGATATTTTGAAATAGCTTTCCCTCTGTTCTTTAATTGCTCTTGTAGCTTTGCCTGACAAAATACATTGGACTGACAAACCCTATTTATTATACCACTTTATCTCGAAGTCTATTAAAGCGTGATATGAATGCAACATGGCATAATGGCCAACAGAGTAATATAACAGGCCACAAAATGCTTTTAAAGCTGTTCAAAGATTACATAAAAATCTCAATTTCCGCACTTTTTAAACGCAAGGAATTAAGCTGACAGTTAAATGGCACAACATAATAATCAACTGGTTCTAAGGTATGAAAAATGTATTCTTGCAGAATATCATTAAAGCCCTGTGGTGGTAATGAAAGCATTCTGCCAGGAAAAGAGCAATCGAGATTGATTGATCAAGTGATTTCAACTTAAATTACATAAAACTGACTTAAAAAAAAAATGAGTTGAATCATGCATAACATAAAAGTTTAAAATTGCTTAACTTATTTTGACGAGTTAAAGCAATTTAAAAACACAAGTTGTTATAACTTATTAATCATAATTTTTACAGTTTATGTATTTTAGAAAGAAAATTAAGAGGCTCAGTTACACAGCTGGATGACTTTTTACATTATGTGTACCTTTAGAGGCCCAAAAGAATCAGGTCAGTAAATTTAATTTGTAAATGCTGCTGTATGCTGTAATTTTGCATAATTGCTCAAAGCAATTTTCTGAAGTGAGTAAAATGATGATTAGGTGATCACCTATATTTCTATTAACTTAAAGGTATATTAAGTCTGCTAAGCTTATGATGTACAGGGGAAATATGAGATACATTTTTATGGAAGAGAATGAATGATTATTGATGGAACTCACTCTAGTCACATTTTTGACCCGGAAAAGACGGGTGATGATGTCCTCATCTGCAGACATGGACAGAAACTCCACTTGCATAGGACCGTACTGCTGAAGACCTGGTTCAGGCCAGTACTGCACACAAGGCTGGAGGGATAGAGAATGGATGAAGAAGTGTTTAGAAGCCATACTTTGGCATTACAAGTTCTTGCTTATTTCTGGATGGTCAAGATTCTTTCACAAATGTGTTTGAAACCCATTCACGCTTTATGTATTTTTAAAATAAAAAGGAGAGAATAATAAGAAAGAAAAGAAAATGGGTTCGTCAGGGAAAGGGATTCTAGGGAGAAACAGGTACAAGAGGAAGCAGGAAAAGTGTTCTGAAGTTCTAGATGGATTGTCGTTTTAGAAGAAAAAGGATTGTGGATGGAGAGGTTCCAGAGAGAAATTGTGTTTTAGGACGAAAAGTGTTTTTTAAAAGGAATGGATTTGAGGAAGAAAAGGGATTCTGAAGGAGTCGAGCAGTGAAAAAGGATGGATCAGTATAATGACAGTACATTGAACAGTATAGCTGTTGAACTTATTCAATAGCTGTATTATGATCATGCAAGACAGTCAGAGGCCAACCACCAAAATAAAATAAAAATTCTAAATTCTAACTTTTTTATACTTTGGGCTTAAACAATGTGATCTCAAATCTCATCACTATTTTGACTCCATTGTATGTGGAGTATATTGTAGCCTTAGAAATCAGCATCTATAATATGAAAGCCTTACTAAACTGAACTGAGCTGAAATTAAACGGGCAAAGACGGTGAGAACAGACAAAGAAAGAGGAAGAACATTAATGACAGCGAGGCAAGTGAGGTGATAAATATTAACACTTATGGACTGCAGAGAGCAATCATGCGAATGAAGAAGAGGGAGAGACGTTAATCCACCACGGAGAGAAAAACGAACAGATCGACTGCGAGAGTGACACTGAGTAACTGCCGGCGTGTTAGCGTACGTCAGGGTTTTCAGAGAGCCGTGATCAAGAAGAGCACCGGAACGCCACTCCGCAAACTCAAAGGAAAGCTGTATGTAAATGAGACTTGACTATAGGCTTATGAATATATAACACTTCACAGGGAGATTAAGAGAAGCCGGGGACAAAATAGCTTAAATGACTTCAAAGGACATGTGACGATGCGAATGCAAAAAGGCAACCGATAAAGATGTATTTTGAAGAAAAAACCCCAAAGGACCCAAAGTCCTAGTGGAAGTTCTGGTGGCTGATGTGAATGCTTTGGCTTACCCAGGCAGAGTTCGATTGGTTCAGCTGATTCAGCATGACTACAGAGGTGCAGCCGTAGTCAAACACCAGCCTCCAGAAGTCAGAGGTTGTGCCGGGCAGCGGGTGGGGGGTTACAATTAAAGCAGCGGGCCTGTGGAAACTATCCATCAGTGCTGCGTTAATGTAGTTGTTACTTTCGCCCTCGGTGGTCACCAGAAAGGCGAGGGCCCTGTCAGGAGGGAGAACGTCCATGCTGCGGTTCTTCTCGCGGTTTCGTGGTAACAAAGCGATGCTGCACTCCTCAACGTCCAGATGAGGTGTCACAGAGTTTAGCGTCTGAGGGAAAAAGAAATGAAATGATGTTGACGACGAATTAAGCTTTGCAGTGTTTGTGGTCAATGGGTTAGAATGAGACATTTTAAATCAGTGTTGTTATTGTTAACTAAAACTATTAAACAATTGAAATAAAGCTACATAAAATAAAACAAATGTTAGATGAAAAACTTTCATTTCAAAATTCAAACTTTCAAAATTCAAATGTCAGTCTTGGCAACTAATTGAAATAAAATAGGTTTTACTAAAAAGACTAAAAATAAAAAAATAAATAAATAAAGTTAAACACAAAGAGTAAATATTTGGATAAAAATTACAAAAATTACATAACAAAATTCATAAAAAAAAAAAAAATAGCTCATTCAAAATATAAAATTGTTTATCACTATATAAACAATACTAAAATAACTGTTCCAAATGCTCTTTTTGGACTGGGGAAGACATTTAGAGTTCTGGAAACACAAAATCTGATTCTTCATGATATAATAGGAGAAAAACAATGAGAAAATTAAAAAGAAACCACAAAAACCAATGGAAGCAAGTTTTTTGTAAATAAATAAATAATAATAATAATGTGATCACAAGTCACAATGAGAGATATAAAGTCACAATTACATGAAATAGTTACATTGTGAGAAACACAGTCACAACTGGGAGAAATTGAGCTGCATTTATTTTGATAAAGTTATATTTTTCATATAAATAGTTATTTTGTTTTTCACATTTTTTTTTTATAATTGCACTTTCTTAAAAAACAACAACATGAAAACAAAAAAGCAGAAGAAAGAAAGAGAACGAAAGATGAGAGAAAACTAGAGTGATTCCTGCTGGCACATTGGTGATTATGAAGATTTCCATTATGCACTAATAGTATTGTGCATCTGGTGACCGCAGATGTGCCTTCATCTCCAACAACAGCTTTTGAATCTAGCTTTAAAACGCATTATATGACTCCTCCACACTGTTACTGCTATTACCAATCAAAATTGCAAAATCAGGCCAACCTCATAGTAGCTACATAATAAACCCAGTTTCTATGAGTTTGTTAAATTCAGGGGGAAAAAAAAAATTGTGCTATTCAAACAGACATGCACTGTTCTTCCTTTGGAAACCAAAAGGTAAATAGATTTTTCTGTTCTCTTTAAGAGCCAAGGAATATTATAGCCATAATTAACACAAAAATATAGTTGTGATGTAGATGTACAGATCAAATTATAATATCCTCCATCAACACCTAAGAGTTACAGCACAATCTACACCCTGTAATCCAAATCTGCCTTTCTGCACTTCCTTCTTTGAAAGCCTCAACAAGAAATCGTTTATAATGAATGCATTTTTCTGACTTTACATTTCAGGTAAATTGCAGTGCAATGTAGAGGCAAGTGCAGGACAGCAAGGATACAGTAGTTCAGCCTGCCTTCCTCAGAATCAATTAAAGTATTCCCAGCAACACATTTGGAATGGTATTAAATAACCTTCAGTGGCCTTTCGCTCCCTGAGGGTCCGTGAAACACAACTTAATACTGCACACAATAGACAAGGAATGCAAGGTATTTCTAAGTTTTGCACTAAAACCTTTATTATTTATGTTTGGCAGTCTAGTAAAACAATCAATAGCCTTCTTTCTGCATTCACAATCGCAAAATTTAGAAAAGTTTTGAAAGTGTTTTCAACATTCTGTCATTTATTACTGTTTTCTCTAAATCAGTGTTACTGTATGCGTGTACGTAGGTGTACATGCGTTACAGAATGTCGGCGCATCTTGCGTTGGAGAGTTCCGCAGTCTGGCCTTTGTTTTATAGTTGAAACGTTTATTTAAATATCCACTGAATGTAAAGCCACACTCAAATACACATATTCAACAGTATTGATCATTAATCTATGTGGCAGCACATTTCACACTTTGTGTAGCTCAGCGTCTTGTTTGACTGCTGCTATCAAACTTGCTTAGCTCCACTGAGCAAATTTATAGAAAGTTATATACTTAGAAATTAGAAAGATGCCATTTCACTTTTTTCAATTTATGGTGTTAATAATAGTAACTTTCAGAACTCAAACTTCCTGCCCTGTTTAGGTCATTTATTGAAACTAATGTACAAAAAAATATAAGGCCCACAAAAACATCATATTTATGCTTAGTCTCTGTTTTAAGCATTATATGGAGAAATGGAGGTATAGAGCATCACAGTCCCGCCCACAGCCGGTCTCGGAAGTAAAAATTCAATACAATTTCTCCATAGGGGATTATCACGCTTCCGGGTTTCATGGGCGGGATTTGTCAACTTTGTGCATGTCCACTTCCGACGCAGTTCAACAATGGCTGAGACGAAGGCTATGTATGTCACTGCTCTGTTCCACTTTGTAAATCTAACCAACAACGCCAACCCTACTTAAGTTTTCATGGATTCCCGACTGAATTGAGTATAAGGAAGAAGTCGATTAAAACTTTAAAATAAAACAAGGTAGCAGGTTTATTTGCAGCCGGCACTTTAGTGAATCAGACTAATTTACCAGGGATGCCGTATAAATAAACTTAGTGTAGTCTGTCATCAGTTCGCCAGTGAGATTGGTAATTTAACGGAAGTGGCAGTGCACAAAGATCGCTGAATCCGGAAGTACTACGTATCAGCGTGATAATCCCCTATTGACAGTTGGGATATAAGCCATTAAAACGTAACCATACACGGTAGACTTAAAACCAACTACGGCTGTACTAAGTGATTGTACATGCTCATATAAATGGCAAAAGTTCATGGGGCACAAACTTTGTTTTAAGATAAATGCCTTTTATTTGCGATGTATTGGATAAGTACTTCATTACCCACAATCCTGAACAATCCCACAGTGATCAGTGATGCATCTGATTGGTGGAAGTCATGTCACGTGTCTGAAACCCTGTGAAAGTTCACGTGTCTGAAACTCTGAGACTTAAGATTGTGTAATGACGTAGGGCTAAGTTCATTCGTCGCGCCTCAGAGACGCCTCCGCGCTATTGGATGTGCAGTTGCCGCAGCACATCCTATGAGTGAGCCAGATGTTCAATGTTTTACCATGTGCATAATCTTCAGTAAATGGAGGGAAAAAGGAGTTTCCCTGCACATTCACTATATAAAATTCACTGGAGGAATAAGTTCACGTGGCCGTCGTCAGATTTGGAAGTCACTCAAAAGGCTTTTTCACTTTGGCTTCAGTCGACTTCATTGAGGCGCGCTGGTTTATGGGAAGAGTATTTCCTTTGTTCGGAAATGAAAATATGTACACATGCTTGTACCCTTGACTTTTTTTTACATTTTCTCTTCGTTTTTTCACTCGAAATGATATGTAGTATGCTTATGAGTTCAGCCGTAGCTGGTTATCCTCAGACATGCACTAATACTCTTTGGATATGGATTTTACAAAATGTCAATGGGAGAAATGAATGGGAAATTTACTTCCGACACCAACGCTCTCTTGGGCTGTGGGCGGGACTGTGACTGCCAATTCAATATTTATATTTCTCAACCAAGTTTTCGTGCATCACAAACAGTGCTGTGTCTACTACAGAATTTTCCTCCATTAAATTTGCACACAAATTATATTTTTGGATATTATTGATCAATGCTGGCCAGAGATTGGCCAAAATAAAACAAACAATTAAGATTGAGTGTTTGGAGCAAAAACCGGTCGGTTCTGATTGATGGTTCTGGAGCATCTCTATCTGTCGTCACTGAATGTGAAACTGCTTCGCAATGTGACACAACCACAGCCAATCAGAAGTTATATAATGTTTTAAAATGTACAGTCGTGTGGGATTTTGCACCAATGAGATCTCACGATCATTGCGTTGGGGAAAATTAGAAGAAAACACGAGAGAAGGAGAGAAACAAAGACCTGGAACTCCTCTCGAAGCTGTGAAGAGTTGCTCTGAGAATCCACCCGCAGCATCTCTTTGTAAGCCAGGGCGAACTCGTTCACAGGGATGGCCGTCTCCCCACACAGGCAAGCCTCCAGGATGGCATCATGAATGAATATATACTGCTCCTGTAGAGAGAGAGAGAGAGAGAGCAAAGATATAGCTACATACTTCTTGTGGTAGACTACATTTTGATTCAGACTTGACTGAAAGTCACAATGCCCGAGTGGGTGAGCCATTCGCTCTGTAATTACTCCATCCAGTTTGAGGCATTCCTGTGGATTTGCTGTTGTGTGAATGATTGGCATGATCATCCAGTCACAGTGACATGGAGGCACTGCTTCCCACCCTGTGATTTTTCACCTTTATTTCAAAATGAGCTCAAGCGAAGCCTCGGTCAGAAGCATCATCCACTGTTGTTGATGTTGGACAGTGTACTTTCAGAAGCTGTTTACAAGCAATTTAATCTGATATTTGATACTATTTGCTTTGTTTCGGTTTTGTTCTGTGGATTATTTTATCATCTGAAGTTTTGCAGAAGGCCTTTCACTGCCACCCTCGTCTCCTCTGAGAAAAAGCCATTGTGACAAAAGATCAGAACAGGAAAAAGTGGAATTGAAAAGAGAGCACTAGAGGAGAAAGAACGCATGAAAGATAAAGGACAATGCCGAGTAAATAGACGCCAGTAGCAGAAATCGTTTAACCTCCACGTTTGAACGCAAACAAAATTTGTGGCATGTTTCAAAGTGGGACTGCGAGTGTATACACCGCTCTACATAAACAAACACTTGCGGATGGATTTAATTAAAGCATCAGGTAAATAATTACTAATGTTTTAAACAGTCAAATGACTGTGGGATTTACATAATAAAGTTTGGATATGTAAATTTCGGAACATCTAAGCAAATGCACATGCCTCCGCACTAAGGACAGATGCAAGAGAGATTATTTATTTTGCATTTCCCACCTATCCATACACAATTTTCAGAACATTCCAAAGCTAAACATTCTGAATATTCATAGCAACACCCACAGAGCTTATGAACTTAGCTAGAACTTCCTGCCATGTCTGGGTACAGAGAGTTATAGGTAAACGTGTGTGTCGTCACCTCTGTCTGGATCATGTTGATTCGACGAGAGCAGAGGGTCTTCACACAGTTGTAGATGTCCACCACTCCTTCACACTCTGCCATGTCCAGCATCACGTCCAGCACGATATAGCAGCCGGTCCTGCCCGCCCCCACGCTGAAAGACGGATAGTAAGATGTTTGTCAAAAATTATGACGTGGGACAGTATTTTTGCTTGGTGAAGTTGAGGTAGTCCTGTTCGACCTGACAGGATGTCAACGTCAAAGTCCAGGGTAACAACAGTTGACAGTAAACACTAACAAAAAACTACCAAAAAATATTTAGACATGTCAATATCATGTTTTCTTATCCTGTAACATGATATTACCACGGCATTCTTTGAGGTTCATTGGAGTATTTGAAAGTGAGACAGCACAAGCACACTTTTCAAGTAAAACATTTCACAAACTAAAAAGAAAATAAGAAGTTTGTTTGGTTGTATGCTAAAACCCAATATATAGACCTTATGCACCAGAGAAACGTGGGCGCCGTCATCTTTAGAATATTGTCTTTGAACTTCCGGTTTTGCGGTCGCTCTGTATATTTCTATGGCATCGCTGTCGAGGAGTAATTAGCTCGTGAAGTGTATTTACTTATTGTAGAGTTAACAAAAATTTTCATGAGCATTGTAATGTTTAGCATGATCATTGTAAAGTAGATGTCTTAACAAACGTCGACCGGGAAACTACCCTCTCAAAAGTTTGGGGTCAGTCAGATTAAAAAAAAGGTACTTTTAGTACTTTTATTTAAAAAAAATGTTGATCAAAAGTAAAGACATTTATCTTGTTACAAAAGCTTTCCATTTCAAATAAATGCTTCTCTTTTGAACTTTCTATTCAACAAAAAATCCTGAAAAAAATCAATTTCCACAAAAAAAATAAGCAGCCAGCACAACTGTTTTCAACATTGATTATAAAAAATATTTGTTGAGCACTAAATCAGCATATCAGAATGATTTTTTTAAAGAATGAAGACTGGAGTAACGATGCTGAAAATTCACCTTTACCATCACAGGAATAAATTACATTCATTTTTTGATCAAATAAATGCAGCCTTGGTGATTTTAAATGGTAGTGTATATGGTTCAAAATGAAGCCGACACCATCTGGTTGTCATACATTAGCAGTTAATGACATAAAATAAGCAACTCTATACCTGCAGTGGACCACCACAGGCCCTGCGTCGAGTGGCGTGGAGGTTTTGACCCGGCGAATGAAGGCTAGAAGACCCGTGGCGTGGTATGGGACTCCATGCTCAGGCCATGATGTAAAGTGAAACTGACATACTTCGTGTTTGGCAGAGTATCCCCTCTGAAAGGCAAACATACTCCACACTTGTATATAATATCATATGTAATTTAATATATATATATATATATATATATATGAAGAGTTCAGATGCAAAAGCCTCCAAGTGCCATTTGAAATTTTCTTCTAAAATTATCATTTTTATCAAGCTTGTATATTCAAATTCAGTAATTTCACTTAAATGGCAATGAAGATTACCTATTAATTGTCATTTAAGTGAAATTATTGAACTTAAATACACAAGCTTGATAAAATGGTCATTCTAGAACAAAATTTCAAATGGCACTTAGAGGCTTTTGCATCTGAACTCTTCATATATACAATTTTTTTTTATTTTTTTTTCCATTTGCAAGTAGCCTGATCCCAAATTGCCCAGATGAGCATCTTGACTCAATGTGTCAGACCATGTGCGCCAACCACCAGGCCACGGCTCCAACATATGCTTGTATGGTTTGTATCTTTAGGTTACTAGTAGTCAACATCACGGTCAGGGGCGCAACTACCCAACTACCCACTACCCCCCCCCCCCCCCCCCCCCCCCCCCACACACACACACACAAAAAAAAATAAAAAATAAAAAAAAAGAAATAAATGTAATGTAAGAAATGAGAGCTAACAGAAAAAAAGTAAGTGCAAAATTGTCGTTTATTAACACAATTAAACTATAGCTACTCCACCTTGATGAACCCCCCTAAGAAAACTATAAGTTCCATTGGAACAGCAATACCAGTGTTTCTCACAGGCTTTTAGGTAAAACTGTGTTAGGTGGACCTCTGTTTCTCTAGGGGGGTTCGGGGGCATGCTCCCTCTTAAGAAAATTTTGTGTTCTGTAATGTTAAATTCAGCAGACTGGTGCACTTTGAGAGTTCAAAATTAAAAGCTCCAACCCATATTCAGGGTGCAAATTAAACAAAGAAAAATGTGAACCTCTTTTAGTTAGTGTCTGTCTACATTACACTACTACATAATAATAGTTATAATATTAATTCCATGATAGTAATAGCCATAAAGGCTATTGTAAAACAAATGCACAGAAAAATAAAGGAAACTTTCATAATTAGTTTTGCACTAATTTCTATACTTGAAAGATATAAGCGCATAATGACATGTTTCATGGGCCAGTTTGTCAGAAAAAAAATCTGAAGCTGACTTTTTTTTGACCAATGCATTACACCAGCACAGCGTCGCCAATTAAGCAAAAAAAACAACAACAAAAAAAACAAACAAAAAAAAAAAAAAAACAAATGTATGAGTTTTGTGGGCCGTTAAGACAAATAAATTAAAAAAGGATGAAATGTATTGGCTGAAAAGCACGTCGGCCCAGCGGGAATCCCCCGGTAGTCCCGATGGCCACAGAGATATAGATAGCCTATTTCTGGATGTCACATTTTAAATCCTACCTGTTGGCTTTCAGCAAAGCATGCAGTTATTTAGCTGCTGTCGCATCAATTGACATGCCATCTCCTTTTCTCTCTTTCTTTTTCTATTTTTAGCCCCACAGCATTTTGTTTTATCCATCTTTTTCGACGACAACTCACTACTCGTACCTGCTCGCTCAGCGCTCACGGCGCCCCCGCCCGCTCGCGATATTACCCGCCCCCCTTCTCCATGAGGGCGCCTACTCTAGCCTGGCTGTTAGTCCTCTAAAATTTTATATAACATTGAAGGAATGCAGAAATGATTTAGAAACGCACAACGGCAGCTACATATAGAAATACAATATAGCATATATATAATTTTTTATTTTTTTTTACCATCGCTTTGGCGCCCCCCATTGTGCTGCGCCCCTATGCGCCGCATATAGCGCATACCCACTTTTTGCGCCACTGATCACGGTCAAGCACCTTTTCATTGTGTGGCTCAAAAATCGGACTTGTTTGAGTCCCCTCAGAGTTTGTATACCTCATGGCTCAAAGACACCTAAGAGAAACCCAGATGAATTAGCAGATAGCGACAGACAAAATAAACACACAGCTCTGTGGTTCGTACGTCTGCTTGACAGGCCACTAAGAGACTTCCTATTACTGCATGCCAGTTGCTCATCTGTTTGGAAACACGCAAGTAGAGCTTCACCCGAAATCCAGTCTGATGGTTACGTGGAGCTTTCCAGACACACACGTACACACAGAAGCACATTGTTCCACCCACAACCCGTGTTTGATTGACAGGGACGAGGCAAGCACAAAACTCACATCAAAGGCTGTCGACAGAACTGCGCCTCCACAGGGCAGCAAAGAGGATGATAAGAGAAGACAGGGGGGTGAGGTGGAAAAGGTTAAATTCAGCTAATTTCAGTAAACGCACCCACATTTATCCCATTGTATCACAACGAGAGAGAGAGAGAGCGATAATGAGAGGGAGAAAGAGATGCTTTAGTTAATGTGCTTGCCATAAAAGCATTCTGAGATGAGGCAGCTCTAATCCTCGAACAGACAGCTCGTGGGTCTCTGCTGGGTATCAGGCGCTTCTCTCCATTTCAGTTAAAGGGCTGTCACTCCAAATTCTCCTCTAACGCACACACAATTCGCGTTCTACCCTAATCCTAGCAAGGAGCCAATCAGTATACAGTGTTTCTCAAACTAGGTCCTGCAGAGTTTAGCTCCAATCCTGATCAAACACACTTACCTGTGACTTTCTAGTGATCCCGAAGACCTTGATTAGCTTGCTCACGTGTGTTTGATCAGGGTTGGAGCTAAACTCTGCAGGACCGAGTTTGAGAAACCCTGGCATAGCAACACATTTTAGTATGGACAGGAATACTTGATTCTTCTGATTAGTCAATAATGGCATTCTTAAGGATGGTAACTATAACGATAATTATATTAGCATCCACACCACTGGATGAGATTGCTATGTTTACCATAAGTGCACTGCAGTTTTCTCATCTGCTCGAGCTCTTTAAAGTAGGATGGATTCTTATTGGCTGTCAATGTTTTTTTTAAAAAAATAGTTTTGAATGGGATTCTAATGATTTAATTCCTCTGTGCCATTATCATTACAGTTGTGGAGTGGATTCTGCTATTCTTTTAAACTTAGATTGATAGTTATCGCCCTTGGTGTGAACAGGCCTTTAGGTCAAATCATTTTGTATAATGATGCTAAACTGTACAGATGATAAAGAAAAAGTGCTAATTTCATGTCTCTCATATCATACGGATGTTTCTCCTCTTATAACAAAATGATTTCAAAATCAATAATTCATGAGAATTTATTTATTTATTTGGTGCATGTGAGTGTAATAAGCAGGGTAATGTGGAGTAACGTGATACGAGACCTGCAATGCGAGACCTGATCACCCTGTCTGTTTCCATTTTGCGATAACGGTCTGCTGACTGTACATTAATCCGTGCATGGCAGATCGCATCATATCAAATGGCAAAGCAAATCACACAAGCTTCTCTGAGAAATGAGAGCGTGTTTGAGCCGTGGCTTAGAGGCTCTGACACACTGAGCTGCGGCGCTCATGCGGGAGATGCAACCTTTCTATTCCCCAATATTTCCTGTCCTGTCTCTAGAGGAAAAGAAATGTTCTCGTACCCGCTCCAGGGCAAAAGTCCGCACTGTGTACTCCGCCAGAGTTTCTGTCTTCAGCAGCGTGATCTTTATGTCACCGTACATCTCTGACTCATCTGGCCAGTACTTACAGCATTTCACCTGAAAGACAAACCAACAAACTCAGGTTTAAACACTATGAAGCATGTCATTACATCAGTTTCATCATTCTTCATCATATGAGTATAAAAGTGTTTAAGACAGATGTTTAAGTAACAACTTAAAGGAGTAGTATACTTTAAAAAAAAACAAAAAAACTTTTGCTGAAAATTTACTCACCCCATGTCATCCAAGATGTCCATGTCTTTCTTTCTTCAGTCGAAAAGAAATTAAGGTTTTCGATGAAAACATTGCAGGATTTTTCTCCATATAATGCACTTTACTGGGCACCAAATGGTTCAAGGTCCAAAAAACAGTTTCAGTGCAAACTGTTCAAAGGGCTTTAAACGATTCCAGACGATGAATAAGGGTCTTATCAAGCAAAACGATCACTCGGTTAAAAAAAATAACAAAGTTTAAGTTTTATAAGCACAAATGTTTGACTTGCTCTGTTCTGTCCTGTTCGAACTCGTTCATCAAAATGAACAAATCTTTTTTTCGAGTCATTTGGTTCATTCAATGAATGAAATGATCGAATTGACTCGGAAAAAGATTCGTTCGAGTTCGAGAACGAGTTTGAACGGGAGAGTCACACAGAACAGAACAAGGCGAGCATTTGAGCTTAAAAACTTTAACTTTTGTTTTTTTTAAATGACCAATCGTTTCACTTGATAAGACCCTTATTCATCGTCTGGAATAGTTTAAAGCCATTTGAATAGTTTGCAGTTTGCACTGAAACTGTCTTTTGGACCATGAACCGTTTGGTGTCCAGTTAAGTGCATTATATGGAGAAAAATCCTGGAATGTTTTCATCAAAAACCTTAATTTCTTTTCGACTGAAGAAAGAAAGACATGGACATCTTGGATGACATGGGGGTGAGTAAATTATCAGCAAAAGTTGTTTTTTTTTTAAAGTGAACTAATCCTTTAAAGGAATAAAACTTCAATAGCAATAATGGTATTAAAGTCAGAAAATTTTATTCATTTTCATGTATCAGTACAAACTGGCTGTTTAACAATTGACCATATCGGCATGGCCTTTTTTCATATGTTAAAATGTTTTAATTATAGTATATGAAGAGGAAAACAATCAAATTTAATTATTTGTATTTGTATTTTATTAATTTAATGAAATACTACATCGAAAACAAACCTTGCTTCTTTTTTTTTAAAAACTAGATTTGTAAGGTTTTACTTCTTGCATATATTTTAACACTTGAAAAAAAAAAAGATAGAATGCAATAAAATAAAATAGATGTTTTTTAAAATTATTAACAATTATAATTAAATTATTAACAATCTGTGAGTATCTCAGAGCATATATATATTGAATATTTTCAAAAGGATCAAAAAATCCCTTTTATTTAACTTAATAGTTAAATAGTCTCTCCTACAGTGTACTGTAAACTGGGGTTATTTCTGCATGCTTATTATCCTTACACAAACTGTTAAGATTTGCTGTCAGACCTAAGCCATCATCTATTTATCCCTGCTGTTCACAGCTTTTATCATAACGTGGGAAAGCGTATTCTTCATAATAGAGCACCGATTTCATAAGAGGGCAGGGACGGGCAGTTAAGAGGACTGTTGTCAACAGACGCTGTCTCCGAAGCACTGAAGGGGCGATGCGGGTGTGGAGAGGAAAATGAAAGAGGAAATTATGTTGGAGGAAGAAATAGAGGCGGTTTAAAAAGCCTGGAACGAGTGGGACACAAAGCAAGGGAGCAGAACACATTACACGAGAGTGGGAATTATGATCGAACGAAAGACACTTCAAATCTTATTTTTAGTTGACAGCAATAGCATTTGATAATGGCACTGTACCATGGTATGGTGTTACCATGGTACAGTGAAGGTATCATTTGATAATATCACTGTACTTATATACCATATTGCCTGCATTAACAAAGAGTATCATGACAAAACTATCATATTAAATATTGTCTAAACACTGAAATGTAAAATCAATCAATTTAAATGTTAAGTGAATTTAGGCATAACAACATTATGAAAATGGATATTCATTAATAGGTTTGAGATTATATTTAATTGATTAAATTATTAGGTTAACATTAAGTGAGTGTTAAATGAAGTGCATGTTCTAAATGTAAAAAATAGTGAATATAAGCATGCACACTGGAATATCCAAAATCAAACCATTTCAATAAACAAAAAAAAAACAGCTGATATGCGTACTGATTTAGTAGTGCTTCTTTACATGATAGAACATGAATATGGTAATCAGTCAATACCATTGTATATATTATAGCAATATGGTAATATCATAACTAAACCATACATCAATGATTTTCATATTCATATATGATTCATGTCCAAAAAAAAAAAAACCACACACACACAAAAAAACCCCACAATATTTCTATGGTAATTCTTGTGTATACTGTAATATTGAAATATAAAACATAATATTTACAAACATAGTCCACTGGCTGATGAATGGAAAGTGATATTAAAATCATTTACAAATGTTCAAGCGCACATAAAAGTCACAGACCCACAAATACACAAACATTTGAAAAAGTGATATGGTCGAATGAAATGTGTAGGGTTGTTGTGAGCGGGAAGTGTCTTTAGTTCATGGGTTAGTGTGCAGATGAGGAAGGATCTAGAACATACCCTGCCCACCTCCACTAGCTTGGTGATCATGACGATACTAAAGCAGTTCTCTTGCCAAACCATCCTCCAAAAATCATACACTGTCTCCTGCTTGGGCCCTGTAAACAAACAGAAAAACACACATATACACACATTCAATCAAATGGCAGCCAATGCTCCAGTCAGCGGGTTTAATTTACCAAGTGTCATAGCATGTTACAAGGCAGTTCAGTAATCCACAGCCTCACAGAGAGTAATTCAATAGCAGACATTTCTGGCGAATAAAACCGTTTTTAACCCCAGCAGGAAGTGGCTCTCTGATAGAAAAAGCTAATTTCTCTCATCAATTGAGTCTGCCTCGAAATTCAATAAGGGGGAAAGACAGACAAACCACAAACATGCATAATAATTTATTTATCTGAAACGATGAGAGAAGAAGGTGACCTTGTTTTAATAGAGCTGAGAAAGGAATAGGGGTCGGTTTATGTCTGGTATTTCTCTCACAGTCTCGGTGGGGGACTTTCCATTGACTTTTGTTGTTTTTAAACAGAGCTACAGAAAGTTTTTTTTTGCATGGTGAGATTTTAAAGTGCTTCCACTCTGGGTTTCGAATATTATCAAAATATTGCCTAAAAAAAAATTTCTGAACTGCCGAAAAGAGTTCCAGTCTCACTTCTGTAAAATATTTACATTGGTTTGTAACAAATTTGCATAACACCAGCCTATGGTGTTCATTGGCTGCCTGTGAACAACGTCTACTTGGTACTTTAAAGCAGGGGTTCTCAAACATTTTGGTGCCAGGGACCCCTTTCAGGGGAAAAAAAATTCCAAGGACCCCCCTCATATTTATAACAGTTATTGAGCACAAAGTTAATGTGTGAGCGGCAAATGAAATATTTTTGCACAAAATGAATGGTCTCCACCTAGGGTACTATGCAGGAATTTCTAAACAGCCTACTGAGGTAACGAAAGTGATCTTGCTAGGAATCACTTAGGATCCCTCACTTTAGGAATTTTTGATGTTCTTGATCTACACATGTGCATTTTAAGGTGTTTTAAGGCCCCACAATTGGATAACTATAGATTTAGTAGAAGCATGTCAGTCAGTGGCATACTTTTTTTTTTTTTTTGTCAAGATGTCACGAAACACAATCACATATTCCAATCAGGAATGGCCTTAAAAGAGAAATGTTTCAATAATTAGGCCTATTCTGCACACAAATAAAGCCCATAAGCCTATAAATACAATGATAATGGCATTATGTTTAATAGGTGCGTGCGTTGTTAATTTGAGCTACTGTAATTAGCTAAAAAAACATACAGTATATGTTAAATATATGAATCCATAATGTTAATCTCATGGGCACATGCAGTATGTTTCTATTGACCTGCTTTTTCCTTTGTTAAAGTTGAGCTTGATTAATACTTTGCAAACTGATTGTTTCAGTCGTTTTTTAAAACTTTTATCTAAAACAGCTGTTTAGTTTATGTTAATAAAGGCCTACATCTTATCTCGCACTTTATGACCGTTGACTGAAACGTCGTGCGGGGAACTTTGAGTTCACTCCGACTCAAACATTTTGACATTGACGAGCTATCGTTGTTAGTCTGCTGAAGCACCTCAGACGAGAAGGTCAGTATCATCGCGATGTGCATCCTTGCAACCTCAGTTGTGGGTACGGCCCTGTCACTATGCACTTTTATTTTGATAATGATCAGACTTCTAATGTCAAATCTACAGTAGCAGAGATAGAACTGACTATTGTGCGCGCAATTACATGGGAATTTTTCCTCAGCAGTGGAAACAGGAATACTCTTATTTATGGTCATAGATAAGACAAGAGTGCATCTTCCGAAACGGTAAAGTGTCCATTTTTTTATTTGTGTATAGGCTACATTATAAATGACTACAAAATGTCATGC
This sequence comes from Pimephales promelas, assembly GCF_016745375.1. Next base: position 9,206,091 of record NW_024121222.1, read on the forward strand.
CTTTTAAAAATACAGAAAAGAACCGGATGCGGGTTCATGCCGTCTCTCTGTCTCCTTTCTGGCGCACGTCCCGCAAAATCAACAGCAGCGAATAGTCTACTTGACGCAAAGACATAGATTATCTATCTATAGAAAACTTTAAGTGTCTACTTTGTATTGTTTTATGTTAAATGCTTTATATAAGTTACTTAGGAATAAACAGCATGTTTTCAGATGATAAAGAAAACATGACTCATAGCATGGAAAAAAACGTTAGGTTGTAAATATTTCGCGGACCCCCTGGCTTTAGCTCGCGGACCACCCCACTTTGAGAACCACTGCTTTAAAGCATGTCGTGTTGTCGACATGTTGAGACGAAGGGCAATACATCCACTTTCCATGCACCGAGAATGAAGAATCAGGCTGGAATTGAAGCGGTAAAACGGACGCCATTACTATTGTTCGTATCACTGTATATACTACATAAAATCACTGAGGAAGACTCCGGAGCTGAAATTCAGATATAGTAATGGTCGTTTCCAACATGCACTGTAAGCGGTAGACTAATTGCAACAGACTGGGCTAACTGACCAATCAGAGCAGAGGAAGCTCTTGGAAAGGTGGAGTTTAGAGAGACCTAATCCTTTACAGAGCCATTTCAGGCACTGTGAGAAAAGAGGTGATACTGCAAAATTATAAATGTTTAAAATAGCATAATAGGGGCACTTTAAGTATTAACTTTATTATGTTCATGTAGCCCAAATTAGGTGATTTCATCTTTTACTATCTTTGTATGGACATTTGGTCACCACAGTATCTTGTTATAAATAACAAAATAGAGAGATGTTTATGGTTAAAGCAAGAGATAAAAAAAATGCCATCAGGAAACACTAAATAAATAAAAAAAAGGCATTTTATCCGGATGTTAAAATATTATTATTCAAGAACAAGACCAAAATATTTTATGAAAATAATTGCAGTGAACACAATCTGAGACTTCTATCCACCCAAGGTCTTGTAGTCATTGAGCTGGTGGTTTGCATAAGAAGACAGCAGATGGTAATCCCGATTTTGCTGCAGCATCTCTATTCACACACCTCTATAATTTCCTGGATCAGAACTCATTAGATTCTGGAAAGATCTCTGTGTTCTCAAGGTGTCAGTCTCTATCACACACAAACCCAAAGGCTCAGACTGAAGAGAGAAAAGAGGCTCTCCCTCTTGGGAATGAACACTGCCAGACAGAACCAAATCAACACACATCCACACCCCCACATCCACAATCCACCCCCCCCCCCCCCCTCCCCACACACACACACAACTCCTGTCCAGACAAAGATACTCACCCTGAGTGGCGATGAAGTGGTTGGATCGATGGTAACCCTAAAAGAGAGAGAGAGAGGTGACATGCTAGAAACTTCAAGGCAGGTGTGTTAAGGCAAGTTGGAGCTAAACTCTGCAAAACAGTGGCCCTCCAGGACTGTGTTTGGACATCCCTGATCTACTCTATGTAACGACCAATGACTGCAATCTTCATCTTACGTAGGTGTGCATGATTTTAAAATAGGAATATTAATTGATTAAAAAAACATTCATCTTGATTAATCAATTTTAGCTTGGTTCCATTAAATTTTATAATGTAAAATGCACAGAATAAAAAAAATCAGGTGTATTTCTCAATTATATAGTACTAGTACGATTCATTTCTTTAGAGGTAAACATATTTTAATAAGGAAAAAAATGACTGCTACAGTCAAGATTTGTAATTAGCTACCCTACATAAGTTACAGATAAAAGGAAGTTACATTGAAGAGATTTAAAAGCATTTTATCTGTAATTAAATAATTATGTTATTTGATTAAAGGTTTTTTTTTTAGCCTGGAACATAAAATGAGAATCTAAATTAGGATGACAGCAACTCTAAACACATTAATCTAAACCACAAATAAACCACTGAAATTAATGGTTCATGAATTCAAATGAACTGATTCACTAATGACGCTTTTCCATTACCAGTATCGGTTTGGCTCGATTTTCACTCCGTTTTCCATTGCAGACAGTACCGCCACAAATAGTACCCGGTCGCCATGGAGAATGAGGAGTTGACGTCATTTTACAGAGCCCCTCCCCTCTCCGCCATGTTGGTAGGATTCCCACGGCAAAACAGTATTGTTTACGTGTGTTTTTAGCTCGGCAGTAAAGGAGTTTCTCGCAATACCGCACTGTTTTACCATGCCTGGAAGTAACTGCTGCGTTAAGAACTCATTTGGAAAACATAGGAACAATGGAATACAGATTTTGGGGTTACAGAAATGGACACAGCAGGGAGAGTCTAACCTGACGAGAAGACGCGGATTGCTGTGTTTGCTGATGCCTTTAGTATACGATTTTCACTGTTTGCTGTGCCTTAAGGAACATATGCAAAAGTGTTGTTTGAGTGCCTTGTTCATTACTTTTTTATTTCATTGAAATAAATGTTTGAAACAACTTGATATGGCCTAACAATATTTATTGAGAACTGAAATATATAGGCTATTTGGACAACATAAGTAATAATAATAAAATAATAATACTGTTATTAGTGCAAAAGAACAAATGGTCCCACTTTATATTAAGTGGCTTTAAGTACTATGTACTTACATTGAACAATAAGTACAATGTATTATTGTGTTCCTGTTGTATTGTAAAACACTTTTGCTGCTATTGAGATGTGATACGGGTAAGGTTAGGGACAGGTGTGGTGGTATGGGTCGGTTTAAGGGTAGGTTAAGGTGTGAGGGGAGGGTCAACTGTGTAATTACAGATGTAATTACATAAAGTAATTATGGCTGTAATTACATGCTGGAATTTTAAAATATAAGTACAATGTAAAAACATGTAAGTACACAATAAGTCCATTGTAACAAACTATTAATTTCAATGTAAGTACATAGTACTAAAAGCCACTTAATATAAAGTGGGACCGAACAAATATATTGATGGTGCTTCTCCAATGTTTTGCACTTTGTGTGAGTTTGTTCCTGTAAGGTCCCTTTTCTTTCACCTTATCTTTTAGCATTGCTTTACTTTCTTCCTTTTTTTCCTCATATTCTTAAATCTGTGTCTGTCCTGCCAAAATAATAAATGCACGAAAATTAAAGAGCTCTGGAATGTTTGGTCGCGTCTATGGGTTCTAAAGGCGTTGCCCCTGGTAACTGATAGCGTCTCCTACCATCATGGCCGACCGGCTCAGACCCCGCCCAAATCGGCACGTGACTCCTCATTCTCAATAGCGACGCCTTTCGGTCCTCGTTGGCCCATCAAGCTCTCGGTGGATCCTCTCTTCAGCAACCAAACAAAGGAAAGTCTGCACCTCCTCGTTTGACCACGGCGTATTCTTCCGAGCTGCCATAATAGTAGTAGTAAGTTTTGTAACTATCTCTGGCCAAACTTTTTAAGAATGCCGGGGATATTCTGGATACTCCATCTGTCGCGTGCAATGATGACTCGATGAATGGTGACGATTCTCTCTAACCAATCAGCAGTCGGCATTGTTTTCATGTCACATTTTAGTATCGCCTTAGCTCGCTCAGAACCTCGCCTGAGATGGTACAAAAAGAAGTACCCGAAAGCAGGAACAGGTACAACTTTTACACAGTGGAAGCAGAGTCGAGTCGAGCTGGTACTGTAGTGGAAAAGCGCCATTAAATGAATCTGACCTCCCAACACTACTTAAGAATTTCTAAGGAGAGTGTGTTTAAATTTTGACAACAACTCACTGACATCTAAGTCCATTTTGCTGGACTTATGGGAAAAGATACCTTATTCCAAAAACTGAAAGCAAAAAAAAAAAAATGTAGTCAAGTAGATGTATAGTAACGAAGTAGAACTACTTAAGTGTATGGTGTATCTGTACTCTACTAGAGTATTGTTTTTTCTCATACTTCTACTTTTACTTCAGTAGATATTTTCGATGAATTTAATACTTTTACTTCGATACTTTTTTTAAATGTTCTGCTAGTTACTCGTTACAATTATAAAATTTGACGAATCATTCGTTGCAAGTTGGCTTTCATGCTGCCTAAATCACACGCCAGTTTTAAAGGGGATGGTATTGCTTGACACACACATTGACAACTAATGCAGGGGTTGTCTTGCAATGACATTTTTTGGCGGCCGCCAAAGAATATTTGTATCCCGCCAAAGCGCCTTATTTGATTGCTAGTTCAAACTTTTGACTGCTTTCTTTAATAATTACATGACACAATACTTGTACTTTTACTTTTAGTACTTAAGTAGTGAATTTTAAAATAAACTACTTGCAATACTTAAGTACAAAAAATGTTTAATACTTTAGTACTTCTACTTACTAAAGTAGTGCTTAAAGAGCACTTCAACTTCTACTCAAGTCACTTTTTTGATAGAGCACTTGTACTTTTACTCAAATCCGGGTTTCTAGTACTTTATACATCTCTGGAAATAGCTAGTGTGTGCTTTGTTACTCTCCAACATTATTAATGCAGCTAAGTCCACAAACAAACAAACAAACAAAAAGGCTTCTGCTAAAAAAGTAATAGTCATTTGCCCAAACATAAAACTCATCATGGAGGACATCAGCTCCCAACACAATTCCTCCAACAGCTCATGTTTGGAATGATCAGGGAGAAAGAAACTCATGGAACATCTCAAAACATGCAATTTATTCATCAAAGCTGAGCCTTTTCAAAGAACTACCTGGGGATGCTCCCAAAAACTGGATCTGTTTTCATTAAACAGACGTTAGCGGAATAATAGAGACATGTTCTTTATTGTTGCTGAGCATTTGCTGCTCCATTTAGAACACTGCAGACGCCTACTACATTTTAGATTGGGCCAAGCTATTTCCTGAACACTGTACAAACAAACACAGAAACAGACACACAGTAGATGAAGAAAAAAAAAATGGTGGGGGATGTTTGTTCCACATAAAAAGGATTCTTCACTCTATGAGGTTTAAAGGGGAAAAAACATTTGGAAGATAATTGTGGTGCAAAAGAGCTTTGTCCTGCTGATTCATAAAGTAGTAGCATGATTTTCTATTACTTACTCAAACATTTTTAATGCCAGGGACCCCCAAATACAAAGACCTTCTTGTCTAAGACTCCCCATAAAGGCAGCTATCTACAAAGATGTATTTACACTGTGTGAGCTTGCAGTTAATCTAATCATTTCCAACCTTAGAACGTAGAATGAAATATTACATTTTGCAAATGTGTTAAAAAGCTGTAAAAAAACCCCAAAACCTTATCTTGGAGCCTAGCTTTTATTCACAACAAATAAAACACTCTAGTCTTATGTATGTCTCTACATAAATCTCCAAATCTAAGACAACCATGACCAAAGAGCACAGGTCAGCCATATAGGTCTTCAAAAAATGACTAAACGAAGGTGCAGTACATTCCGCAGCAGTGCAATAGGATTTATAGCGCACTAACAGTGACCGTCCCGCTGGAGAAAATGGGAGGTACGTGTCTTGCTCAAGGACACACAGCGATAGGGAATCTCAGTAATGATTTAGTTCACAGGTCGCCCTATCTGCCATCAAATTCGTGATGATCATATCACAAGCCCAAAGCTGCAACTGCAACAAACCACTGTGGCTGAAATGCAGCTTTAATACGATTTATCAAGATGATGAAGTTACATATTTAATGGTTGATTTGAAAATAGAAGGAAAGTTTACAGGACACAGAGGCTCATTAAAGGGAGAAAAACAAACACAAATACTAAAAAGGGCTTCACACAACACTTTACAACACTTAGCAACTTAAAACGCGGAAATAACGCTATTAATGCTCTGCATAAAATGCTCAAGAGATCAAAATGCTTTCTCCAAAGGTCTGATATTTGATCCTGTGACTGATGATATTTTATCATTTTCGAAAAAACAAATGATCTTTAAAGTGTTACATATGTATAATGAACGCTGATTTATATTCTCATATGTTCATATTTAAAAAAAAAAAACACACAGCTACTCATCTGTTGTTTATTAATTACATCGTTTTATTTATAAAAGTTATTTATTAAGAGTCACCATGCTCTTTTTCATACATAGGTCATCAGTAATAATTATAAAACACTGGCTTAAACCAGCCTCAGATGGTTTGCTGGTCTTAACTGGTTCGATCTGGTCTAGTTGATCTCCCAGCCTGCCAAGTTGTTGTTTAGCTGAGTGGTCAGATGGTCTTCTAAGTGCCACAAACTCTTCTAAAAACCAGCAAATCGATTTTTTCGTTCAATTTGAAAGGTGAAATCTATTTAATTATGGGCTGCTTGTCTATTCTTCCAAACTTTTGACTTCCCGTCAGTCACCAACATATTTTGTCTTAACTTTAGGACATCAATGATGAAGATAAAGTTATAGTCTGCTAATGCCCAGGTGCAGTTCAGTAGTCTCAAGCTTTGATGGCCAAACAAAATCTGGATTTAAAGGGGTTTTGGGCACTTTTCAACTGGTCAGAATGGGAGCTGACCTCCACCTGAGCACCAACTTGGCCAAGACAAGATACAAAATGTGAAAAGATGATTTTGTTCTAAATTGAAATTGAAAACTAGGTATCGGTACGAAATAAATCAAAGAAAAGTAACAGATGGAAGCTGAAAGTTTTATGCGTTCACTTTTATGGACGAATATGAAGGAGATCTGTGTGTCACGGAGCCACTCTTCCTCATGTTTAAGTAATCCAAACAGAGCAATGCCATGAAACAAAAAGAGAGATCTATGGGGGGGAACAGAGGGAAAGAAACCAGAGAGAAAGAAAAGAAAGAGCAGCGAAGTACTTACTTCCCTGTTTATCCGAATCTACAGGGTCCAAAGTCGAAGAGGTGGGGAAGGGGGGTAGAAAAAGACAAGACAGACTCTAGTTAATGAGAGGCTGAAAAGAGCTAGAGGATTAACAGATCACAGACAGAAAGAGAGAGAATCAGAGGAAGAAAGAAAGAGAGACTTGTGTTAGCTGGCTAAGCTTCACGCCAGGGGAAAGACACTTAAAATGGAGGCATACATTTTGGATGTGAAGGTGAGCAAATCTTTGCAGACTAAACCTTAAAGTGTGATGTGTGTTATTTCTGTTCCTCAAGTGCCATCAAAAATAATCGAAAAAATAATTTACATAAATAAACACCCTCTCTCTGCCATTGGTTGGCCAAACTGATAGCCACGCCCCCAAACTCTCTCCAGTGGTTGAATCAGTGATGCAATGTGGGGCTGGTTGAAATGTTCAAAAATTGGGAAATTAAACAAACGGCCAGGCTTTTAGGCTAGGAATGTATTTTAAAGGAGTAGTTCACTTTTAAAAAAAAACTTTTGCTGATAATTTACTCACCTCCATGTCATCCAAGATGTCCATGTCTTTGAATTGACTTTGATTCGAACATCAAAATGAACAAATCTTTTTTCGAGTCATTTGGTTCATTCAACGAACGAAATGACTCGAAAAAAGATTTGTTCATTTTGATGAACGAGTTCGAACAGGAGAGTCACGAACGGGCATCACGGAACAAAGCAAGGCGAGCATTTGTGCTTATAAAACTTTTGAAATGACAGATTGTTTCGCTAGATAAGACCCTCTTTCACCGTCTGGTATCGTTTAAAGCCCTTTGAAGCTGCACTGAAACTCCCATTTGCAACTTGAACCGTCTGGTGCCCAGTAAAGTCCATTATATAGAGAAAAATCCTGCCATTATATAGAGAAAAATCCTGGAATGTTTTCATCAAAAACCTTCATTTCTTTTTGACTGGAGAAAGAAAGACATGGACATCTTGGATGATATGGGGGTGAGTAAATTATCAGCAAATGTTTTTTTAAAGAGAACTTCTCCTTTAAATTGCTCTGATTCTTGTGTAAGCTAGTTCCTTTATTGGGTTGATTCAAGAGATATTCAAAAAGAATGGAAAGAAATGAGAAAGAGTAAACACATTAAACAACAGAGCTGCACTCACTTTAATATGTTCCCTAATAGCCTCTACTTACTGCCAGTTTACAAAAACACTAAAAGAAGTCATTTTTCATTATAGGTCCTTTTTTGACTTTTGTGTGCTTTTCTACATAAGCCCAAAATAAAATGAGCGATAAAATGACAAAAAAAAAAAAAAATAAAAAATCAATTCTTGTTAAATTGGCCTTGTATAATGAAACAATGGCATTTCAAGGTATTTCGTGATGAATTGATATTATGGCCAACGATGAAAGATTTGGAGGAGAAAAATAACAAAATACCCCAACACTGCATACTGTATAATTACATGACTCATGGCTATTCATTCTCTTCCAGTTTCTTTCAAATCACTCAATGCAACACATACTCTGAAAAGCAGGTTTAAAGAGGGCATGTGACCCTAAAACACTTTGCCACACATGTTAGTAGGCTACGCTTCATATCTGACCACATTCTCTCCATTCTCCATTCTCTTTTGGGAGGTCAGATACACAAGGACAAAAATAACAAGCTACCAAACCTCACCCACCACAAAAAGGACAGTTAGAGGCCTAAAAAGTTTTCTTATCAAACTGATATGATGATATACCACATATGGTGAGAGTGTCCAAAGATATTGAATAAAGTCCAGGGGAGCTACATAATAACAGAAACAGTGTGAATGTTTGTGAGTCTAGCTGAAGAGAGTATGTGACTGCTGACTTACATCGATGTAATTGGCGTTGATATAGTCGGAGTTGGGATCACCTAGCAGCGGGTGCAATTTCACCCTGTGACGGTCATCTGGAACACCAACACAATCACATGAGCTCACTTTGGGGTTAAACAGCTGCATTACTTTAGTGCAGTAAACAAGTCTCCTTTCAATGCAAATTAGGTTTATTACAGGAAATGTGTTGGCATGTTAAAGCTGTTATCTGATTTACAAAGTTCCTTTAGTAAACTGGGTCCTATAACATCACAGATAGAATGTGCAATGCCATACAAACTGAAAAATTCTAAAAGGCATTACTCTTCAATTATGATATTTTTTAAAAGCATGCAAAAACTGAAAAAATGGACTCACAACCCATCAGGGTATCGTTTCTTCCCTTAGTTTTATCCTTCTTCTTATTGATATCCCAGCCATCAAAGAAGCTCTACAAATAAATAATCAAATAAAAAGAAAGAGAGAGAAAGATCATTTCTGTTAGTTGTGAGAGATAATCACAGTATTCTTAGATTTTGTTTGAAATACATTTTATTAAAAAGAAAATTTTTCACATAAACAGAATTTAGACCAGAGGGACTAGATTGCTTTGCAACCCCCCAAAAATGTATTTTCTGATATTATATTAAGCTAAATTAAATACAATTTCACTTTCACGAAGGATAAATATGATTTCATGGTTCTGTTGAACATAAAAGGAGACCATTTGAAAGAATTTTTATGTTAACACTCGATTTATTATGTGCAACTGCATATATTACTGAAAAGAGATGAACATATGACATTACACAGTGGACAACAGGTACGATAAAACAGAATGTTGAATCGGTACACCAAAACATTTCTAAATTAATTGATTAGCATCTTTCTCATCTTTTTTTTTTGCAGATTCTCAGATGCCTCCAAACCCTGACCATCAAATCTAGCATGCAATGAAATATAAATGTAAAAAAGAAGAACATTTTTACACCAAACTAGGTTTACTAGGTGTAAGCACTTCTAAAATGGGACACTCACATAAAGGATTAGTAGGAATACCTGTTCAATGTCTCATTAATGCAATTATCTAATCAACCAATTACATGGCAGTTGCTTTAATCCATTTAGGGTTGTGGTCCTGGTTAAGACAATCTCTTGAACTCCAAACTGAATGTCAGAATGGGAAAGAAAGGTGATTTAAGCAGTTTTGAGCATGGCATGGTTGTTGGTGCCAGACGGGCCGGTCTGAGTGTTTCACGATCTGCTCAATAACTGAGATATTCACGCACAACCATTTCTAGGGTTTACAAAGAATGGTGTGAAAAGGGAAAAACATCCAGTATGCAGCAGTCCTGTGGGTAAAAATGCCTTGTTGATGCCAGAGGTCAGAGGAGAATGGGCCGACTGATTCAAGCTGATAGAAGAGCAACTTTGAATGAAATAACCACTCGTTACAACCGAGGTATGCGGCAAAGCATTTGTGAAGCCACAACACGCACAACCTTGGGGCGGATGGGCTACAACAGCAGAAGACCCCACCGGGTACCATTCATCTCCACTATAAATAAGAAAAAGTGGCTACAATTTGCAAGAGCTCACCAAAATTAGACAGTTCAAGACTGGAAAAATGTTGCTTGGTCTGATGAGTCTTGATTTCTGTTGAGACATTCTGATGGTAGAGTCAGAATTTGGTGTAAACAGAATGAGAACATGGATCCATCATGCCTTTACCACTGTGCAGGCTGGTGGTGGTGGTGGTTTCTTGGCACACTTTAGGCACCTTTAGTGCCAATTGGGCATCGTTTAAATGCCACGGCCTACCTGAGCATTGTTTCTGACCATGTCCATCTCTTTATGGCCACCATGTACCCATCCTCTGATGGCTACATCCAGCAGGATAATGCACCATGCAACAAAGCTCGAATCATTTCAAATTGGTTTCTTGAACATGACAATGAGTTCACTGTACTAAAATGGCCCCCACAGTCTCCAGATCTCAACCCAATAGAGCATCTTTGGGATCTAAATCTCCATCAAATCTCAATCAACTGCAAAATGCTATCCTGTCAATATGGGCCAACATTTCTAAAGAATGCTTTCAACACCTTGTTGAATCAATGCCATATAGAATTAAGGCAGTTCTGCAGGCGAAAGGGTGTCAAACACAGTATTAGTATGGTGTTCCTAATAATCCTTTAGGTGAGTGCATATATATGTTTGGGAAAGTTACTTTTAAAAGTAATGCATTACAATATTGTTAGTCCCTAAAAACAATAAGGAATTTCATTACATCATTACTATGTAAAGTATTTTTATTTACCTGGGCTTGTTGTTTATTTTTCATAAAAAAAGTTCTATTCTGGCAAATGTAAATGCAGTTTTAGACCAAAAGTGAAATCAATAAACCTCAGGCTGAAGGAAATGCAAATTCAAACCTGTGATGTTTATATAGTAATTTTTGCTTATTAGTATGGTTAAATTGGTTCATCAAAGGCCAACAGCAAAGACATTGCTTAAAGCCACAATATGTATTTTTCTGCTTTAAAAATAGCAAAAATAACTGTATCTATGTTATATATTTATATTAGATGTGTACTTACATTATCCCGACAGTTTCCACCAACTTTCAAATACGGAGAAATTTATAGTTTAATTCGAAGACACGGAACGTTTCTTTATTTCCGTTTCGTCGCCCGTCTATGGCGTCATATAACCTTTGACTCCTCTCTTTTCTCTAACTTCCTTGCGGAACCCGGCGAAACCACCAAACACAAAGGGGAACACTGGACTACCGCCAATAAAGCTAAGAAAATGACGAAGAAAAAAAAGTAGTACGTATTTTTATGTGTGTAAATCACGTGCCCGCTCACGAGCGCTCACTCTTAACAGACACTGTCCCCGATGCTGCTCGCGCATAAAGCGCTCCCCGTTCACAGTAACCGCGTCGTATCATTCAAAACAGCCAACTGTTGCTGTTAGCGAGCCGCGCACATTGAATACTCTTATGAGTCAGGCTGCGAATGTACGTGCCCGCTTTAGCGCGCTCATGCTTACTAAATAAACGCCTCACCTCCGGCGCCGCAGTCACTACATTCCCTTTAGCCTTTAGCACATAGTGGATGAATAACGCAAACCCAGTCAAACGTTTGACTGCAGTATCTTATGTGCTTTATAATCCGGTGCGCCCTATATATGAAAAATGTTCTAAAATAGGTCTTTCATTGAAGGAGCGTAATATAAATATTTATATTCGTCTGTATTAGGCTATAGTTATGGACCACGATTACGCTTTGCCCGCACATTCTGCTACAGCCAGCTCAGTTCAGTAAAGCTCAAACGTACGGGTGAAAAATATGACCCGAGAAGGGTTTGGGACAGGAGAGGCATGACACAGGTAAACATTGGGGTTGCATTTAAAGCTTCTCGACAAGCTAAATCTAGAGAGAGATGCCGTATATCCGTATATTTTGTGAAACGATGATGTCATGTCATGAGCTGAGCTGGTTGTCATTGACAGCGACAACAACTCCCGTGAGCCCACGCTCTTTCCCGACGTCATCAAAGTACGTCTTTTGTTATTATTTTAAATAAGTGACCCCTGGTGGCCAAAAATCGCATACTGTACGTTTAATAAAGTGAGATTAATTGCAGGTTTGCATTTCACTTTTTATTCAGGAGGAATGAATCTGTTTTTGTGGAAATGAGATGAGTAAATGCATGCTGACATTTAGTCTAAAACTATACAACAAGCATCAGGTTTACACAGCACTCACACTCTCAACATGGGGACAGGAGACCTGTCAGTCAGGAAAAAAAAAAGTAACTGGCAGTACTTATTTGAAAAAGTAACTCAGATATTTTTTGTAAATTTCAAAGTAATGCATTACTTTACTAGTTACTTGAAAAAAGTAATCTGACTACATAGAGTAACTCACATTACTTTTTATTCCTTACCTCACACACTGTACACACGTGTGTGTGTTTCTTACACAGTGACCTCAAAAAGCACACAGAGAATTTCTTTGCATTACAAAAATGCCACTTGATATATTTTCAGGAAATACAACACAAGCACAATGTTTCAAGCAAACCATTTCTGAATATATATACATATTCACATGTATGTATATATATACATAAAAAAATGTATATATATATATATATATATATTCACAAATCTCCTAGGCCAAAAACTTTTGCGCTTTGCTTGTCGAACAGACCTCTACTCTCTTTTTTCCACTATCTAAACTAAAGATCCTGTCAATAAGCACTGATCAATGGACTGTACTTGTGGTCCGTGGGGAAATAAAGCTTATGAAACCTAGCCGGTACATTTGTGTTCCCTCTCAAACTCTGTGTCTCTTTTTTTCCGCTTATGAAGCACAAAGACACTGACCTCAAACACACACACACACACACACACACACGCATGCACGCAGTGTCACTATGTCCAGGAGAGTGCGTATTGATTTTTGAGCTGAATCTGTTTCACACTGAGGGGAGAGTTTAATGAGTCCACAAGCTGAGCTCTAGAGAGGCAGGCCAGTGGCACCACTCTGATTGCGTGGAGGGATGTTTTGTCTCGTAGCTCTGTGGACAACAACAGTTAGAGGAGAGTCAACAGCTCACAAGAGTGTGACGGTGAGAGAAGATGCTCAAGCCGCATTCTGAGGAGAGAAAAGTAGCTACGGAGGAAGGGATAGAGGGAGGAAAAGAGATGGTATGAGAAAGAGAAAGTATATGCTCTTTCTTTGTGCAGTAATGATGAGGGGCAATATGACCTCTACTTTCATCTCAATAACTGCTCCTCTATAATCCATGGGGGAGACATGTGAACCTATGCGTGAAGAAGGACTCAAGAAGCCACAGTTGTGTTATGTAATGTATAATGCATCAAGGTTCTTTGTGAACTGCTCATTTACAACATATACTCATCACTTTACGTCAGTTTTGTTTTTGTAAAATGGAAATATAACATGAAAAACAAGTAACAAATATGTTAAAGTAAACAAAAATAGTACAATTAAAACAAATCAAAATAAAAATATAATTTCAAAAAAACTAGTGCTGTCAAACGATTAAAATATTTAATCACGATTAATCGCATTAATGTCATAGTTAACTCGCGATTAATCACAATTAATTGCTATTAAACGCACATATTTATCTATTCTAAATGTCTCTTGATTTTTTTTGTCCCATTCTTTTTTCTCATTTTAATGCTCTCATCAACATGGAAACATGGATTGGCTTGCTTTGTGCAAATGTTTTTTTATTGAAAACAACATTGACATGTACTGTGTTCAATTTCACACATTCTCACTTGGAGCAAATAATCTCTCACACAATATAACACTGTCCATCAATAAAAGGGTGAAAGAAATACTGACTGAGGTCTAATATTGACTGAGGTCCTGATATTGACGAGGGGGCGGAGAATTTGCATCAGGTGTGTGTGCTTGGCCATCAAGTGTTATTTCAGACTAGACGTGCTGTGATGATGATCGCTCAGTCCACAATGACAAAACACACAGATCACTTTGGTCTTGTCAATGGAACCATTTGGCAACTTTTTAAAAGTAAACTTTCCATTCAGAATCAGAGCGTCTCGCGCTCGTCATCCACTCAAAACGTGACGTTAACCTACTATTTGGCCGGCTCGCAAGCCTAAAGAAGTGTGTGCAGCGCGCTTTTGTTTTGCGCCGGGTAAACGTCTTTGCTCGACGCAAGCCATTGAAATGAATGGGTTTCATAGCGCAGCGCCGCGCATGCAGAGTTCTGTTGCAAAAGCATGTGGAAAAAAAACTACAAAGTTTGCTACGCCAAAAAGACCGACAATCGCGCAATAAAAAAATTAATGCCGTAAAAATGGGTTTAACGCTGTTAATAACGCATTTAACTGACAGGCGCAACAAAAAGTGATCAAAATGACAAAGGCACATACAATTTTTAAAAATAAAAATGAAAACTGAAAATATAAAAATAAAAGCTAATTCAAATTATAAATAGATTTGATGCAGAGGTTTGTTTTAAAGGCCTGCAGATGGTGAGTTCTGGAGGCTGGAGATCTCCCAGACATCTGTTTGCACCGACAGCTTCCTTCACGCCCAGATAGACCGCACTGTAAGCTACACTAAAGCCCAAGCATATGTAAATAAATCAGAAAACCTGTAGTGGCAGCTGTGAAAGATTTTCATGATTCTGACAGAAACCTCTTGCTCAACCGATTTCAAAGATAGGCTATCAAAGCCTAACTAGCCCGATAGATGTGGTGGTTTCATCTGAAATAAAACTCAAAACCAGCCGGGTCAAACTGCTATTTAAGCATTTTTTAAACTACAGGTACACTACAAGGAACAGTTACCCCAATAACTCAATATTTTAAATCAGTGATTGTAAAGATACGTCTGGAAAGGTTTTCTATAAATGAAATGCAACTATTATTGTTCATGTATTAAAATAATAATACAATTCTTAAACTTATTGTTAAACAGTCATTATTCATGGACAGTTGGATTCATACTACACATAAAAAATGAAAATAAATAAATATATGAAAAAAATTAGGCCTGTCAAACGATTAATCGCATCCAAAATAAAAGTTTGTGTTTATATAATATATGTGGGTGCACTGTGTATAATTATTTTATATATATATATATATATATATATATATATATATATATACGTACACACACATGCATGTATATTTAAGAAAATGTTTTATTTATATGTAAAATATTTATATATAATATAAATTATATATAAATCTATATACAATATATACATGAAAATATTTCTTAAATATATACAAGCATGTGTGCATTTATATATATATATATATATATATATATATATATAAAATAATTATACACAGCACACCCACATATATTATGTAAACACAAACTTTTATTTTGGATGTGATTAATCGTTTGACAGCCCTAAAAAAAATCTAATAATAAAACAAAACACAAACCCACCTCATACTCCTGTTTAAAGCCGTAACCTTCTGCCGTTTTCATCTGGTTGATGTGTTGTAGGAGGTCAGCAACACGCACTGCCGGGTGAAGTTGACCCGTGTGATAGGGCGATCCTTTACGGCCACACCCGCGCCTAGGTGACCCACCCAGCAGACTGCTAGACTCATTCATGGAGCTCCGTGGATCACCTTGGTGAAAACGAACAAGCACAGGCCATATGTTTGCACACTATTTTTCATACAGAATAAACATATACAATAAACAAAGCATATGAACAGCTGAACCTGAAGTAAGCAGCTCAAGTATCTTGGAAAAGTTTCATTAATAACTAATAAACATTTTATAAAAAAACTTAAAAAAAAAAAAGAACAAAACTCCAAACAAGTATAATAGGGTTAATCTGAGAATTATCATCCCCTTATGGCACTTCATCTTCTGTGTTTATAATTGGTATTCATAAATATGATCAGGGAGCAATTATGAATTCATGACTAGGGCTGTGTATTCAAATAAATTAGCAGTCTGCTACTCATTTCTCAAAGGAAATAGGAAAGAAAAAACACAGACAGTATATTGCACACAGTAGACACTTTAAATGTAGCAAGACAGCTCTGAGTCATGCCATTAAAACTTCATTTTGATCAAGAGATCTCTCTCTTTGAGACATCAACTATTCAGTGCCTGCAGAGTCAGATACCTTTGAATTGGATATTATTTGCATTTCTCTCTTTCTTTCTTTCTTTTTTTTTTTTGTGCCTGCTCTAATTTTTTCCAAATTGAAATCATCGACCATGATGCCTTTAAGGATAAGCTTCTGGTGCAACTGATTGTGTTTTATTTTTTAGTGTTTTAAACATACTATTTGTTCTCTTCCTCTCCTACTGGTTTCCATGGATTGTGTTTATATTAGGATTTATAGTCTCATAGTCAAGGGAGACTGGGTGTTATATTAGGACGTGGAGAGCACTACATCGCATATTTAAGAGCTGTGAAAGATTGAACGATTACGGAAGGACTGCGGCTTTGATGAAGCTTTACACACCGACTACAAATGAGGACAAATTGACCCGAGTTTACCTACAGTAGTCCCTGAACCTCACTTTAACTGTGTATGTGACTGAAAGTCTCTAACCATTCATTTGTGCTCTTTGCCGTCAGCGTCTGGTACTCTCGCTTTTAGCACCTTGAGATTGTGAGGTGAAAAAAAAATTTGAAGAGTTCTAAGATCAGTACATTTATTATATTTGTTTGTATCCATTTTCTGTGAAGGTTTTCTCAAAGTTTTTTATTTCCAACTAGTTTTCCTTCATCCGTTTAATCACAAATTACGAGTGCTGGATTAAGTCTAATGAATTTTATGGAATAGTTTCCCCCAAACATTTACACATTGTCTATTTCATATTGAACACAAAATGAGAAATTTCTATATTAAATCTTTTTAAATTTCAAAATGAATTAAAAAAAAATTGCAAAACATATATATTTAAACAAGAAACTTTAACAAAAAGTAGTCTATATGAAGCCATGCTCTGTGTGAGCAACCTGAAATCATTATTCACTGACAAACCAAGAGCCTGATCATTCAAAACAGTTTTGTGAACTGAATCAATTGATTCACTGAAAAAGATTCGACTTAAGAGAAGAATTGATGTCAAAACTCAGAGAGTTCACACAGTCAAGATTTTCAGTGAAAAATGACTAAATGTATGACTGTTTCTCACACAAAGCAATAGCTTCAGAGGACTTTAATCATACTTTTATTGTTCCAGGTGTCATTTTGGAGCTTGACAGCTTCAGTCCTCATCCAAAGTGATATTCTTAAAAAAAACAAAAAAAAAACTCCTTTCATGTTTTATGGAAGAAAGAAAGTCAAACGTGTTTGGAATAGAGGGTGAGTAAATGACAGAAATGTCATTTTAGGGGTGAATTTCCTTAACACTTTATAGCTTAAGTTTAACACCTACTTCAGTTCCCATCATACAATGCGGCATTGATCAGTTATATGGTTTACTGTTTTCTGTTTTCACTTATTCTGTTGTTGTTGCTCCCTGTTATTCATCATGAGTATTAGCTCTGTAGTCATTGTTTCGGTGGATGTAATGCAATGTGCAAGTTTATTTCCCTTAATCCCTGTGCGGGCCCTGAGGTCTGTGGATCAGAATTTGCTGATGGCTACACACACTCATTTTCATACTAGAGGTGACCGATCCTTTCAGGCTGTTGCTCCTAGCTCCTTGGAACCATCTTCCACCCTCTTTGCGCTCTATTGACTGTGTTGATACCTTCAAGTGCAAACTAAAGACTCATCTATTTGTTCAGGTTTCAAATGAGCTGCTTTTGGGTTGATATGATTGTGTATTATATTATGTTTGATGTATATTATCTGTTATGAAGCACTTCTGTCTGTGAAAGGTGCTATGGAAATAAAGCTAGCTTACTTACAATTTAACTGGATTGAATAAGCTGAAGCAAAGTAAGACATACCTATTTTTTTCATGTATTGATTCATAAAAGCAGATTATATGAAGTTTAATCAACTTTCTACTTTTACACATGATAAAACCACTTTTTAAGGCACAAATTAAATTTAAAAGAATGGTTTACCCTAAAATGAAAAGTGAATTGTCACCCAGTGTTGTAGTACTCGAGACTCGGACTCGTCTCGGACTCGGTCTCGAGACCATATTTTAATGGTCTTGGTCTTGTCATGGACTCGTGTCCATTTGGACTCGGAATTGACTCGTACTCAAACATTTTTTTTTTCAGGACTCGGACTTATTCCCGAGTCCACTCGAGTTCAATTAAAAATATTTTTCATGATTATTAATGTATGTTAATAAAATATTTCTTTAAATTGATTGACACTCCCAGTGATTGGTGATTTTCTAGTGCAAAACTGCGCATGACAAATTGTAATAAAATTACTTTTAACACCACCTACTATGTGGCCTTTTTACCCTAAACTGATCATATTTTTTAAACTCTTAAGTAAATTCAGTAAAATAAAAAAAGGATTTCTCGAAGTAAATAAAAGTAAATTAGGTAATCAACCCTCACTGGTCTCGGTCTCGACTCGGACTCGACCGTCTCTGGTCTCGGACTCGACTTGGACTCGACTCTCTATGGACTCGGTCTTGACTCGGACTCGACTCTCTCTGGTCTCGGTCTCGACTCGGACTCGAGTGAGGTGGTCTCGACTACAACACTGTTGTCACCAATTATTCATTCTCATTTCCTTCCAAACTCACAAAATATCTAATTCTACAAAACGTGCATAAAGTAATCGAATGCTTTAATCCAAGCCTTCTGAAGAGACATGATCGTTTTATATGATGAACAGATTTAATTTAGGTTTTATTCACATGTAAACACTGATCATACATAGAGCCGTCATAGATGGTAAACAGAAGCTCTTTGCCACTTGATTCATATGGATATCTTTAACAAGAGATTTGGGTGAATAGAATTTCAATTGAGAGACATAAATCTCTCAGATTTCATAAAAAATATCTTTATTTGTGTTTTGAAGATGAACAAAAGTTGAATGGGTTTGGAACCAACGTCTTTTTCTTATTAAACTCAAAGGGAGAACAGTTGCTCTTTGTTTTAAGTGAAATTCCAATGGTTTTTGTGCGTGTGTGTGTGTGTCATGTCACGTCTTACTGCGAGTGCTGCACGTATGGGTGTCCATAAATGACAAGGCCATCCTCTCGTCCTCCTGCAGAGTGCTCTGATCAGTGAAACTGCGCTCCATGGAGCCCATCATATTACTCTTCTCCTGTCTGTAGGTAATGGGGGTCTTATTCATGTTCACCGGCTTCCTACTGAGGAGGCAGAGAGAAGAGGACGAGGACAGAAGGGGGGTGGGGGTTAGAGATATGGAACGTGAAGGAAATGAGAGAGAGAGATGGGGCGAGTTAGGGGAGTTGGTGAGAGAGAAAGAGAAAATCATCACTCTGCTGCCACCCCCCCTCTCCAAAAAGCACACACAGAAAGCCATGAGAAATGATGATGTGCAATGGAGAAGAAGCCACTTACGGATAATAAGAGTATGAGTAGTAATCCCTTCTGGAGAGAGAGAGAGGAAAAAAAAAATAGAAGAAGAGAAGAAAGGGGAAAAAAGAGAACAAGAAGAAGAAGGGACATGAGATGCAAGCACTGGCAGAGCTCTGATTAGAGTGAAAAATGGCAAGCCGTCAGCAGCTTGCATTTGCCACGCGAGTAATGGGACGCATGCAGATATGCACAAAACCTCAGCCAGAGCGGGAAATGGCGGCCTAATCAAATACGTCTTGTTGCTTTTAACGAGTTTAACAAGGAGGCCTGCTGAGAGGGACTTTTATATGCGCTCTCTGCAATGGCACAATCTAACCCAATATCCGCTAAATTTTCCAATGAATTGCTCGGAGAACACTTCCATCTGCATTCGCATTACAAACATTCTTCAACTCCGTTTTGGGGTGCATTTGGATTAAATGGCTTAAAATGTACTGTCTTACACAAAGGCCCGGTATCTCTCTTTCCATTTTAGTGGGAAGGACTCCCATCGCTAACTGAAGTAGGCGCGTTACTGTGACACTTTATCTCCGGCTAAATGGCTGAGCTGAAGGTTTGCTGCACTCAAACGTTTAGCTTACATAAACGTTTTTTTTCTTCTTCTTTTTCCCAGCAGTCAGAGAATGAAAAAAAGAGAGTCTGAGGAGGAGGTATGTTCTGATCATTTTTTTTATGTAAAAATGCAAACAATTTTAAAATACCACATAAAACTCTAGCCAAATGTGGTCAATATGGTTTGTTTCTGGCAGCTGGTTAAAAGATGGATCCCCTCCAGCTTAACCAATGTGGTCTAGCATCCCTAAACTACTGGTAACAAGTTTGGAATAATTAAGTTTTTAGGGTTTTTTTTCTAATGTTTTTGGAATTAATCTCTTAATATTATGTCAACAGAGGCTTACAAATAAACAGTAATAGTCTGAAATATTAACTGAACATTGCTGGTTTTCTATTCTAATTTATTCTATAATTTAGCTTTACCATTATAATGTTTGTGTTGTGGATTATGTGTCAATATGCCTGTATTGTACAACAAATTGCCTTTCGGGAACATTAAAGTTTTCTAAGTCTTACAGAAATGCAATAAATCACATTTTAAAATATATTAAAATACAATAAAAAAAATCTATTCCAAGCATCTGACCAGTAGTGTAAACATGTTGAGGGTCCACCAGGTTAACCACTTAAATCAGCAAGGAATGCATCATATACTGTATAGTTTTTGGTTGACATTAGATTTTTTAAGAACACTATTTTTAGACGAAATGGTAAAGTATATTTTATTTAATATATTTTCTAATTGTAACAACAACAAAAATAATACTTCATTATTATTATTAATCTCACCCCTGCTTTCACAGAAAGGCTTAAGCTTAGTCTCAGACTAAAATGCATCTTTGAGCTGTTTTAATTGAGAGCAACTTGCAGTGATATATTTTAAAATATGTCAATGCCAATGTTTTGTCTCAAAACGCTCACAAGTAATGTTTTTTTTTTTTCTAAGTCATATTTATAAAAGCTACTTAAATGCCTTAATTAAACTAAGGTCTTATACTGGCTTAATCTAAACACTGTCTGTGAAACCAGGTCATCATTTTACTATTGGTATAATACTATTTCTTTAGACAAAATATTATATATATTATACAACGTTATATATACTGTACATTATAATTTATATTATATAATATTATAATTTCTTAAGTAAATTGAATAAAAATAATGATCAGCTTATCATGCAAGACTAAACAGCAATAAAGTGTAAAATAACAGCCTCTAGGCAATCACTATTCATGCATGTGAAAAATTCATATGAAACACAGAATGTGAATGTTTTTTATCGGTTGCTGAAGATGAATCTATGAGATGACCATTGCGTAGATTCATCTCCAGTGATTGAGGAACGAGAGGCCCATGTCTCTCACTCGCCACGAAATCTGATGACCTTTTGAGAACCGTGGGCTAATTATCTCTGAAAGCACACTTTTTCCATCCCAATTACGGGCTCATTTCTGGTTCAGGGCGGCAGCGGGCAGGGCCTAATTAAGTGAGTAATTGAATTGCATTTCTCTTTAATTAAATATTTCACACTCAGATAATCTCAGAAGATGAAAACCCCTGGCAATCTCCCCACAGATGCACATGAGAAAGCAGGGGAGTACCCTTCGACTGAGCCGAACAATCGAAGCCATAAACTGGAATGGGTAGGTTTAAGTTAGTCATAGCTGAACACACAATAGCCTGGTCTCTCAGGAACACATTAAAGGATTAGTTCACTTTTGAAAAAACTTTTGCTGATAATTTACTCACCCCCATGTCATCCAAGATGTCCATGTCTTTCTTTCCTCAGTCGAAAAGAAATTTAGGTTTTCGATGAAAACATTCCAGGATTTTTCTCCATATAATGGACTTCAATGGGAACCGGATGGTTCAAGGTCCAAAAGATAGTGTTAACAGTTTCAGATGCAGCTTCAAATGTCTTTAAACGACACCAGACGATGAATAAGGGTCTTATCATGCGAAACGATCGGTTATTTCAAAACTTATTCCAAAAATGTAACTTTTCTAAGGACAAATGCTAGCCTTGCTATATTCTCTGAGGCGCGTTTGTAACGTCATGTAATACGTAATTACGTTCAAAAGGTCACGGGCGATGTAGCCGGAAGTACAGAATCAAAATCGTCCGACATCGTTGTTTTTCCTTTTAATTCCTTTTTTTGTAAACGGTGTTTGAGCTAGTTTGCACGTTCAACCTATGCGTTCAACTTGTAAACACTGACTCTGTACTTTCGGCTACGTCGCCCGTGACCTTTTGAACGTAATTACGTAATACGTGACGTTGCAAACGCGCCTCAGAGAATATAGCAAGGCAAGCATTTGTCCTTAGAAAAGTTACATTTTTGGAATAAGTTTTGAAATAACCGATCGTTTCGCATGATAAGACCCTTATTCATCGTCTGATATCGTTTAAAGACATTTGAAGCTGCATCTGAAACAGTTATTAACTGTCTTTTGGACCTTGAACCATCCGGTTTCCATTGAAGTCCATTATATGGAGAAAAATCCTGGAATGTTTTCATCAAAAACCTAAATTTCTTTTCGACTGAGGAAAGAAAGACATGGACATCTTGGATGACATGGGGGTGAGTAAATTATCAGCAAAAGTTTTTTCAAAAGTGAACTAATCCTTTAAGTCTCATTTAAATAGCACCTTTACAAGAAATATTTTAAAATAGCCCACAGGCTTATAAACTCTCAGCATCTATAACATAAAGGCATAGGAAATTTTGAAGTATTATGTAATATTAAAATGTACTAATGTCACTGCATACAATGAAATATAATATACATTTTTTTATTGAAATATAATTTAAAAACACCTTTTAAAAGTTTGGGGTATGTAAAAGATGAATGTTTTTGAAAGAAGACTTTCATGCTCACCAAAGCTGCATTTATTTGATCAAAATACAGTAAAAACAGTAATATTGTGAAATATTATTACAATTTACAATGAATAAAAAATGATTACCACTGTGAAAGTTCAAAAGAACAGCTTTAATTTAAAAAATAAACCTTTTGCAACGTTATACATGTCTTTACTGTCACTTTTGATCAATTTCATGCCTCTTTGCTGAATAAAAGCATTCATTTCTTTTGAAAACCCCCAACATTTTTATGAAAGTTTTATGAAACCAATGACAATGAAATTGCATGTGAAATTGCGACATTAAATGTACAAATACGTTTTGCATCACAGCATGCTTTGGCTCTCACATTTTCATTCTAACCAGTAGAACTCACCCTTTTTTAATGATTATGATAATGGCCCCGAGTAGCAGTATCAGGACCACCAGCCCACCAGCACACACTCCTAGGATGAGCCCCATCTCCTCTGAGCGCTGAGTGACCTCAAGAGCTCGCTGATGGTCTTTACAGGCGGCTTAAGAACACACACAAACATAACTTTTAAAGACAGCAGCAACTGTTTACATGCAAATAAAAACAGCATTAATTAACATATCAACCAGCAAAGAAATCAAAAACAAATACATTCAAAGGAAAGACATTCAAATGGAAAATAACAGTTTATACTGCGCCAGATTAAGATGGTCACACTGATCACAGCTATGTTAATCATGGTCTCAACACTAAAGGCCCATTCACACAATAACTATAAGAAGATATAAGTTTTAATAATGCTATAATAATTGGGCAGTCCACACCACAACTAAAACAGAGGAACGATATAATTGGAATCGCTTTCAGAGCGATTTTTTTTTCCCAGCTGATGAAAGATACAAACACTGGCAGACAATCAGAATCCAACTCGAGCATTCAAAGTGGCAGACGCCACAGAATTGCAGTGAACTCTTCTAAAAAAAACAAAAAACAATCTTATCATGTGTTGGCTGGATGCTATAGTTGTCATTATCTTAATAGTTATCGTTCCTTAGTGTGACTTAAGAGATAACAGGGCTAAAAAGTGGTTTGTTGTCTCTAACAAGACAGTGACGGGGTGAAGACAGAAAAATGAGATGTTTCGAGCAAACGGATGGTGCAGCATTGACAAGATTAAACCAACTTGTACCAAGCTAGAAACCGTGTAAAACAGAAAAACAGATTTTAGCTGATTCTTCTGAAGGTTTAAACATATTAAAAGTGAAAAACAGAAAACAAGAGACCTATGGCTATCCACTGACAGATTGTCAATTTTGGCTTGCTTCGTGCACACTTTCTGAGTAAATAGCCTCTACTATTATCTAGGGCTGAGTCTAAACCCAAAATGCATTCATGAGCCATGGTGAAAGAAATGAAAGATCTCTGGCAATTCTGAGGGGTCCTTCTATCTCTCATCATGAGATGTTTCTCTACTGTACCACGCAGATTGCACGCCTCTTCTGTGGCTCGAGTAACTACACCAGGTCAGCTATTTATCCCAGGCACCTGTCTCCATTGACAGCGTGTGGGCAGGGGTCATTTCACAATTGGAGGCTTCTGGGGAAAGCATGACTCTGTCACAACAGAAAATAAGACTGTGTGATCCAAGAGAGAGCAAAGAGAAAGTGTGCATATGCAGAGGAGCCCGAGGCAAATTTCCCTGACCTGGACACGCAGCAGCTGGACTATTTATACGGTTTTCACACACTCATGCTTGTACGGGAATGTTTTCCATGTTTTTGTGGGTTTTTATGTGCTGATATTCTGTATATTTTGCTGTTTTTATAAATACAATACATCAAATTTAGTTATTAATAGTTACAGGATTTTCCAAATGAGGTTGTATGCCACATCCTAATGTAGAGAATCGAGGCGAATCAAACACAACTTAATCAAACTGATCTCTCATGGGATTAATTCACATGGCTTCAACACTCCAAGTTCTGGAGCCCACATTCCAGAGTCACGGAACGACTCCGTGCTGTCTGCAGATAAGGACTTTTATTGCCCCACAGGCCCAAGAGAGGGGCACTAAACAGGACGAACGTGTCAATATGGTAATTTTAACTAAGACAAATCAGCTCCAAAATGGTGGAACGAGATCTCACATCAAAGACCCCTCTGATGCCCTGACAGAGATGTTCCACAGAACACCTTTGCCTCGTCCCCCTTCGAGTTGAACTCTCAGTAACCTTACGGTTGAGATCGAAGATCTCACACATAAAATAATATGAACTCACCACAGAACAATTCTTGGACCTATAACCAATCATAATTAGGGCCCAAGCCCTGAAAGGGCGAAGGCCCTATTGTTTTCCTTAGGATTATTATTATTATTATTATTATTATTATTATTTATACGACTATTCGGGCACTTTTGGGGCCCTTAACATGCTCAAAAACTCTTGAAACTTTGCACACGGGTCAGAACCCGCGGCCATCAGGGCCGGGCTGAAGATGGTACCCGGGCGTGGCAGGGGGGCTAGACAGCGCCCCCTGGAACGGGGTCCGAACACTTGGTCCATAAATCAAACACGCTTGCATGTAATAATATGAAACTCGGTACACATGTTGATCTCATCGTTTCATCTATACCTCGTGCTTTTACTTTTTACCCCAGCCCAACAGGAAGTCGGCTATTTAGGGTTGTTCGTAAAACACTCGCAATGGAATTTTTAATACTCCTCCTAGAGCTTTGATCCAAATTCGACGAAACTCGGTCAGCGTGAAGTCAAGACATTGAGAATGAAAGTTTGCGAGGGGATTTTTGATATCTCGAACGGTTTGGCCGTGGCGAGGAAACAAAATTATGGCGAGAAACGTGAAACAGGAAGTGTATCATAACTTCAGCACACATCAACCGATCTTGATGAAACTTCAGCAGTGTGTTCGCTGTAAGAGGACGATCACATGGATGTGACGATTGTGAGTCAAAGTTATAGCGCCACCAACTGGCAGCAGGAAGTGTGTCATTTTCAAAATGCTTTGAAATCACCCTCTAATTTTAACTCGATTTGCTTCAAACTTCATCTGTATAATGCAAATACATGGCAGATGAAGACCTGTAAATGGATTCTTGATATCTTTGAAACTGTTGCCGTGGCAACGCATCAAACTTTACCATTCTTTTAGGATGCTTTTGAGACTCTTAGCATGCTTCAAATTGCATGAAACTCGACAGACACATCACATTTATTAGCCAGTAGACATGTGCAACGTTTCAGAAACGGGTGTGGTGAGGGCTCAGTAGCGCCACCTTTTGACAAAAGTGGGGTTGTTAGTTTTATCTACAGTTACAAAAATCAGTATGTATATTGTACTCCTCGAGCCGGACAACTTTCTAATTGACACTCATTATCTAGGACCCACAGAAAGTCAGATATGTTTGTTTGAATGTAGAGAAAATCTCAGAATTTTGCCAGTCTCTCAGTGTCTCTCTGTGTGAGTGAGAGGAGGGGGGCCTGTCAGGTTAATTTTAACCCTTTATTTGCTGTGTGCAACTTCTCTGGCATTTTCGGGGGCCTTAACATCCTCTAAAACTCTTGAAACTTTGCACACGGGTCAGAACCCATGGCCTTCAGGGCCGGGCTGAAGCTGGTAACCGGGCGTGGCAGGGCGGCTCGACAGCGCCCCCTGGACTGGGATTCAAAAATTTGTCCATAAATCAAACACACTTGCATGAATTAATATGAAACTCGGTACAATTAAAGATCACATCAGGCCAAACAACTTTCGTGCTCTAAGTTTTATGACAGTTCAAATGGAAGTTATTTATGAATTATGAATTATGGGTTGTTTGAATAATTGTCCTAGGAGAAATACATCAAATCACAAGGCATGTGTTTACCAATCACAACCAAACTCGGTGTGCATGAAGTCAAGACATTGAGGATGCTCAATTCCGGACGGATTTTTGATATCTCGAACGGTCTGGCCGTGGCGAGGAAATGAATTTTATGACTAAAAAAGGACACATAAAGTGTGTTATAACTTTGCTCAATTTACCTAGTTACAAAACTTACCACGTATATTGTTCTCGTCAAGCCGATCAACTTTCCAATTTAAAGTCATTCGCTCTGAGCAACAGAAAGTCAGATATTGTAGTTTGAATGGATTTATTTCCCCTGCGATTCTCTCTCTCTCTCTCTCTCTCTCTCTCTCTCTCTCTCTCTCTCTCTCTCTCTCTCTCTCTGTGTGTGTGTGTGTGTGTGTGGGTGTGTGTGGGGAGGGGAGGGCTGTTGTCTGTGTTTATGTGTGTGTGTGTGTGGCTGGCTGCGATTTTTCCTACAAGTCCTTGTCTCTAAGTCCTTGTCTTTTTGCATAACAATTTTGCATAACAATATTTTTAAATGACAAAATAGGCATATAACCCCCATCTTTTAAATGTATAGTTTGCTTTAAATAAAAGTAAGATTGTATTTGTAATTGAAGTTGAATGAATTTAAAATTCATGTGCTATATTTCAATATATTTGTTTTCCTTAAGATTTTAAAACACTAACTTCATTCTTATCTGAATTACAAATATTTGTTTCTGTATAAAATAATACTCTGACTAAAAACACATTTGATGTTTTTTATTTTTTATTTTTATTTACATGTATTTATGTGTGTGTGTGTGTGGTGTGTGTGTGTGTGTGTGTGTGTGTGTATATAAAGTGCAGGGTTTTTTTTAGATAAAGTATCATTTCTATAACTATGTGTTGAACTAATAAATCACTCTTGTGTGTGTTAAACACAATCTACTTAATACAGACAACTTCATTATAAAGATAAATAACAAATCCAAAAAATATATGATTATAATCTATGACAAAAAAAGCCATTACAAACTATATTAATGGAAAATACACATTGCTCTTTGTATTGTTGTAAAATATTCATGAAAAACAAGATAACAAAAATCAAAAAGATAAATTATTTTAGATATAGCCATGTTTTAAATGTATAGCAGAGATGTTAATTGAGGCAGCAACATACAAACTTTCTAGAACAACATGGACCTGAATAGCTGGTTTTTATGGAGGACAGTGAAGAGGAAGAGGGTGCAAATCAAACAGCTCATTCTCAGACTACACAGCAAACAGCTTAAGTTTTTAGCGCTTTGTTTGAGGTTTTTAGTGCTCTGTCCTATCTATTATCAACATATAATAGATAGAACAGAACAAGAAAGGCAATTAATAATCTGTCATTGCGTCACTGCATTATGATATGAAAGGCTCAGTACAGTGTGGCACAAAACGCTTATGCGCATCCCGAGTGGAGAATGATGCGCTTAAAGCCACATGGAGTTACAGCGCACAGCGCATCGAGTCCGCATTGATGCAAGCTCTACAATACACTTCTTTTTGATAGTCAAAGCGGGGGTTACGTTTTTACACGTCGTACAGAATAACCCTAAAGGCACCAAGGTGGCGGTGCCACCGGCTTTATATTAAATATAAATATAGATGTGAGCAGCGATAAAGCGCCAAAGCCGGCGGTACCACCATCCCGGTGCCTTTGGGTAACTAAAGGCATCGGGGTTGCGGTGCCACCGGCTTGGGCCCGCAATCGCTGCTCGCAGCTATATTTCTTGTTGTTCCTACACTTCATGTGTTATTATGCTTAGATCACATAATAACCATGTAATTGTTGTTAACTATTAACTCTTGTAATTGTTATACAACCATTAGAAGTGTGAATGCCTCGTTTGCTCTTAAACGAACCGTATTCTCGTAATTCAAAAGATGGCTTGATTGAAATCTGCGTAAAAGGTTTTGTTTTATTATTATAATTATCATAAGGTTAAAACGATGGTCTTTTGTCTCTGCTAAGTGCTGGAGACCAGCTCACAGACCATGCATAAATTATGATAAAGCAAGAAGTAGATCCGCCTCCAATTGGCCAGAAGCTTCTTGGAGGTTGGACTAGAGTTTAAGTTAAAGATCCGAACAAAGGACCTCATGATCAGATTTTTGTAGATTTTAGAAGATTTCAGATGATTTTTGTTTAGATTTTTGTTCAGTTCGTTCAGTTCTGTAACTGTTAAGTCCGTGCCTCTCTCTAAAACCAGCAAGAGAGTGTTCTGTTCGTGCTTATCTCTGAAACAAAGAACATGTTCGCATGCTTCTACATCGACTAGACCAAATTCGACCCGCAGACGAATAACCCATCAAGATCAGGGTTACAATTCAGCTCAGTCAAGCCATCCGACTCGTCTTACTTTCATTTCTTTCCTTTATTTCCTTTTTCGTAAAAGTCTCGTTTCAAAGTTAAGTTTGCAACGCGCTTCGAATTGGAAAAGACTCTCATTCGCTTGCTAATCACACGTGACCAGCGGCGAAACTTCCATCCCTGCACTTCAAAGACAACAAACCACGCAACGGACCCGGCCGGGAAACCCCCCTTCGACGCGACGCAGACAAAGGGAATTCCCTCAGCCACTACAAAGCGCAAGTACTCCAAGCTCTAACTGAACTGGTGCTTTAATGTTAATTGAATAACCTCTCTAAGAAATGAAGGTTCAAATTAATGCTTGGTGGTCCTTTCAGGTTATGTCTTACGTGCATATAGAAAGTTGAAACTTTCCCTCACTCTTTCCAACTCACTCTTTCCCTTTCGCGACTGTATGAATGTGTGTGTGCGTGTGCGTGATTATGTTTAGACCTTAGTTTTGTGTTTAGAATAGCTAATAAAGTCTTGTCCATATATTTGAAAAGATAAATCTTCTTGTGTCGTGTTTGCACATTTAATGTCTTGTACTGTTCGATTTAAAGTTACCTTGCTAAGACATAGTGTTTCACTATAGATTTGGTTATAATTACGGCCCGTTCAAATGAACTCTAAGCGAGTCATTTGCTCGGTTCAGTGATTCGGTTCCATAGATTCATTGCAAATCAATGAATCATTTCCCTTTGAGCTAAATTGGCCTTCGGCCCCCTTTAATACATTTTATGTATATTATTATATGTTGCATTTGCTACATATTGGTGGAGAATGCGGGCAGTTCAACCTAAATTGTGAACATATATCAAGAAATTATCTTTTCATTTTTGGTTGCGGATGCGAGATCCGAACCTCCGCGAGTCTGTGTGTGACGTATGCACCGCGCGCACGTTGAATGTTGCTGCTGCTGTAATCTGTGAGTGAAGCTCTCAGAGAAAGCCGAGAAGTCGAGTCTGTCGCCTATTTTGTTTTCTTTATACCTGCATAAGATATAAGATCTCACACTACAATAAGGTAGGAATTAAGCGTGTTCCTTATTTCCAGAAAAATACCTCGTTATAGCTGATCGACATCTGCGTGTTCCAGAGTCTTTCAGAGAGCTATAACGTTGTGTGTGTGTGTTTATATCAGTCAGAGAAGCCGAACGAAATCAAACTGCAATAATTAAACTAACCCTGTAAGTTAACATATTTTCCTGACAGAGCGTCAAGCGTGTTCCTTGTCGAATCTAGTCATAAAAGCCTTAAAGTTATTTATCTGATCGCAGTGCGTGTTCCATTGCTTCTCCGTGATAAATGCTTAATGCTTTCTGTTTATTTTATTTGATCGCAGTGCGTGTTCCATTGTGATCTCCGTGATACACACTTGCGTATCTGTTTATTTGTTTGATCGCAGTGCGTGTTCCATTGTGATAAACACTTAATGCTTATCTGTTTATTTGTTTGATCGCAGTGCGTGTTCCATTGTGATAAACACTTAATGCTTATCTGTTTATTTTATTTGATCACCAGTGCGTGTCCCACTATCCGTGATCCCCGTGATAAACAGTTAACGTTAAAGTTAATGCTTTTCTGTGTATGTCTGTTCAATTATTTATCGTGTAAACACTGCGCGTGTCCGAGTGTAATTGAATAGGACTTATTTTAAGTTTTGTCCAAGTAAAGCTTGTTTAGAAACTGAACCAAGTTAGACCCTGTTACTTTGTGTGAAACTAAACCTGCACAAAGACAGAGACGAGATCATCGTTCTCATACAGCGCACCGCCGCGTGCTTAAAGTTATCACTCTCAACAAACTGAGTGAAGCCCCATGTCGTAAACCCAGCTACGAGTGGTGTATTTTATTTGAACAGTGTGAAATGCGCCGACATTTCCCGTAATATGATCGTTGTTACTGTACATGTTCTGTGAACATGGAAATGCGCTCACATTGCATGGAACTCTAACAAACTGACCAACTGCAATTCACGGTTCGCCCACTAGCGTTCGCTTGATCGCTTTAGTTGCTATCGTGACACGGAAGTCTTAACCAACACTTCCGGGTGAACTCTGACCCCCTCGAACTTTGTAAACAAACCAAACAAACGCTACGCTAAGCTAAGCTAGGCTAAGCTAAAGCTGAGCGGTTGTCTGTATTAAGGCCTGTGCTAAAGCCTTTAGCATCAGTTACTATTATCAATACTAACCCCAGCGGTTAGCTATAGTGTCTGTTTGAACAACGTTAAAGCGATTTAACCATTTAGACACCTATCGATCTTTTTCTTGTTTCTTCTTTTAACTTTATCACACTTTTCTTTAAAGATTAACCATATTTTTCCTGAAAGGAAAATACTGGTGTACCATTATTAATTGTTTTACCTGCATTTTACTTGAAAAAGAAAATACTGGTTTATGATTATTAATTGTCAAATTTCGAATTTGATTTTAAAAGAACAAGAAATTGCAAAATTGAGATTCTACCTTTCTAAACAGATCATTTCTAATGATTTCTAGATTTATTTTTGTAATAATTCTAATTGCATAATTTTCATAATTTTTACATTTCTCTTTGAGATCCAATCACTTTAGGTGAATTAGTTTCGAAACTTAAGAACTCCGAAAGTTAAAATTTGAAAAGTTGTTATTACTATTACAAAATAGTGTTAGACTCAGATTTGCTTATTATTGTCATTGCGTTTTATCCTTTCGTCTGGTTGGTTATAAACTTAACCACTATATTGGAATAATTCATTTGCGTGACGCTTCAATAGGAGACATTACCATCTCCATACGAGTTTCAAATAAACCAGAGGCAATCGTCTTTTACAAAGTTTATTTGTGTGTTTAGTTGTTCATCAACTATCAATTCTATACTCGTAGTAGATCTAAAGGTAGCGGGATCCAACCTCCTTGCTTCATTTCCTCCTCATCACGTCTTTCCTGTTCTGTCCTGCTTTATTCCATCTAATTTTGCACATTTGTAGGGAACAAACCTGGAAGAACCATCAACCAACTCTAAAAAGAGACAAAGATAATCTTTCCCAAACAGATTATTAGGTATTTGATTTTTAATCAAACCCTCTTGTGTTCTTCTCACTCTCCCTGCATTTGTAAACGCAATTTAAACTTTGACATCTTATCCAAGATTAATTAACAGAGACAAGTGTTGAGCAAACTCCGCCTTCAAAGCATCCCTGCTGTAAGCCCTGCTGTAAGCGGTCCAACCGAAGGTGTGTGTGTCAATCCTGTCAAACTCAGAAAAGAGGTATCAGCATTATTATTGTATTATTTTTCATTGCAAACATAATCAAAAATATTGTTTACCTTTCTGGAAACAGATTGTCATTGATAGAAACATTTATGAGAAATTAATACTTTCCCTAGTTAATAATTTCCTTTTGTTTCGTTTCTCTCTCATTTGAAATTGGTTGTTAACTTTTCTCTCTTCTTCTCTTACTCAGTTGAGTGACGAAGTCCTCACATCACGAGTTGAAACCAGCTTTCCAGTGATAGAAAATATTTACAAAATATTTCTTCCATGAAAAAAAAAGCTATTTCCATT
>NW_024121222.1:9239432-9537861 GCF_016745375.1 Pimephales promelas
CACAAGCGTGCCAACATGTCGTGGACGACAAACCCCACTGCCCAACGGGAAGACATGGACGCCTGGCTCAGAGGCATTACAGACTGCCTCACCCCAAAGACAATTGAACTGTTATTATTCTTAATAATAATCATAATTCTGAGAAGATTCCTGACACATGATTCAAGCCAAAACCAAAGCCATGTGGAACTAACCAAATAACCTGTTCCTTAAGCAATGCCTTCACAGCCCAGCTAAACCTAAGCCACCAGCACGTCACCCACCTTCAGGAGGAGCTGACACGTGCTCAAAGCCGCATAGACAAGCTGGAAGTGAAAGTCCAGGACGACCTCAAGACCACCGGGTTCCTGAGAGAGCTGATGCACACTCAACACTGCAAAGACCAGCTCAAAGCGTCCAACGAAGCGGAGCAAGAAACAAAGACCCAAGTTGACAAGCTCCAAGAAGCCCTTGCAGTCACTGAACGTGACAAACAAGAGTTAAAGACTGTCCAGAAGCACCTGGAAAACCAACTCCAGTCTGCTGAACATCAGCTAGAGAAAGCCAAAGCTGACATTGAAAGTAAGAACTCTAAACTCACTGCTCTGGAAGACCACCTGCGAAGGTGCAGCGTTGAAATTGACCATCTGACCCAACAGCGAGACGACGCCAACGACGAGCTCTACGCGGTCAGAAATGAACTCCAACATGTCTTTACACAGAAACCAGAGCCAAGAAGGGAGAGACCTCCCTCAGCATCATTTGATGCAGAACAGAGTCCTCCATCCAAGAACTGTCATCCTACGGAAGAAGTGAATGGCCACACCCCAAAACGTCACCGGCCTTCACCACAGAACTCTTCCCTGCCAACCAACAAAGAGAGATCATCCAGCCAGACTCCAAAGCTGCAACTGGAATGACCTTCAAAGATCTCAACCAGCTGGCTAAGAACATCACCCAGTTCGACCCGAACTCCACGGAGGGCCACTGCATCCAGGCCTACCTCCAAGATATCGACTTCCTCCTAGAGGTGAGACCCCATATGACTGACAGAGACATTCTATACCTCCTCAGATCCACATCCAGTCAAGAGGTACGAAGCGTCCTAGACCGACAACCTGCTCATGTCAAGTCAAACTACCAGCTGCTACGTGAGATCCTGATTAAAGAATTTACAAGTCCAGAGTCAGAACACGGTGTGTTAGTCGCCTTGGAAACCAAACAAGGTCGTCAAGAGACTCCCCAAGCCTATTATCACCGTTTCCGACAAGCCTACTTCGGTGCACATAGCAAACCTGAATCTGAAGAGGATCTGAACTTCAAAACCCTCTTCCTGAGAAACCTGCACCAGGACTGAGTCGTCATCTCGGCATCATGGCCTGCCCAGTCACCATGACGCTTCAACAGCTACGTGACCTGACACACAAGGCCTACATCAAACAAAAGATGACTTCCAAGAAAGGTTTGAAAACATCCACAGTGTCAAACTCCAGCAGCCAAGACACAAGCCTTGCACTGGAAGACACCCAGTGGCATGACAACGCCACAGTCCTTCATCAGGAGCACAGAGAATGCTACTCCCATGCTAACGACAGCGACCACTCCAACCACGTGGAAAAGTCATGGGACCCACCAGAAGGAAACAACTGGAATCAACGAGTGCATCCAAAAGCATTCTATGTGGGTAAGCGACAACGAAACCCACCTCCACACCACACTGAGTGTGTCCAAGAACACGACAGTCTCCCCTCAGAAGACATGGAGCAACTACTGAGTCGACTGCGAGTGCTCTTCAAAGACAAGCTGAACACAGAAGACCAGTGATCACCTTGCACACCTTCCTGAGACGACCACCTGTTCTACAACAACACAGAACAAAGTGGCCTCCCACAGTCAACCACTGACAAACACCCAGAGGTACCAGAAAACACCATCCTGGTTACCCATCACACCACAAGCTCCAAACTCAAGAACCATCTGTGTGCTGCCGCAACACCAGTAAGCACAGAAGTCAGACTGTCTGTCACAACCAGAAGGCATCACAAGTGGAATGCAACAAGGAGACCACGTTTTGCACTACAGCTTCACGCATCCGTGCCAAACCACCTCCCAATGTCTGCCAGAGAACTTCCTGCCTAACGGGACTGACCCCAGCAGATCACAGAAGATCCCTTTCCAAGGCAAAGATGTGACAAGCTCATCAAGCTAAGCCATCAAGCAAAGGGGGGAGCAAAACAGACTGAGACAGATCTGACATACATACAGCATACATACAGTACATGCACTACACTACACTGTACTGACATACACAAGTTAAACACAACTACCATGAAAACATTCAACAAACATGTTTTTCATTGTATTAGCTAACCTTTCCACCACAGGAAACATATAGCGATACAACCAACAAGTATAACACCTCTCATCACATGTTGACACCTGTCACTGCACAACAGTACCCATACTGGAGTCACTCAACTGCTTTGTTTTGTTTTACCTCTTCCTTCCCTTCTCCTCTTATTAGGTAAAATCCCTTTTACCCCATAAGGGTCAAGGTTACAATATAAGGATTGACGCACCACGCCTGACGTTTGCAAGTCACCTTAGAACGAATGTTAGCCAGAGAACTCCCTGCATCATTCGAATCAAAATTTGGAAGGTTAATTGGTCTAAACCTAGAACAATTTAGAAGTGGATAAAACAAACAAATCAAATTTAGTCACAAAGTTGATCAATCACCGTTTAACACAAACTAGAATAACGGTCCTAAAATTGAACTAAACTTTTACCACATAATTGACTATATTGAGAGAGTGAACTCGTTAGGCCTAGATAACCTAATGCCCTGCACCAGTAAAGTGACCAGTCATGGAGGAGTTGCTTTGTTGTTTGCTGTGTGTGTTTGCTTCTTCTTCTGTTTCTCCAGCGTTCAATGATGTCTTCTTCTCAACCCATCATCGATCGAGGGGGGAATATGTAGAGAATCGAGGCGAATCAAACACAACTTAATCAAATTGATCTCTCATGGGATTAATTCACATGGCTTCAACACTCCAAGTTCTGGAGCCCACATTCCAGAGTCACGGAACGACTCCGTGCTGTCTGCAGATAAGGACTTTTATTGCCCCACAGGCCCAAGAGAGGGGCACTAAACAGGACGAACGTGTCAATATGGTAATTTTAACTAAGACAAATCAGCTCCAAAATGGTGGAACGAGATCTCACATCAAAGACCCCTCTGATGCCCTGACAGAGATGTTCCACAGAACACCTTTGCCTCGTCCCCCTTCGAGTTGAACTCTCAGTAACCTTACGGTTGAGATCGAAGATCTCACACATAAAATATATGAACTCACCACAGAACAATTCTTGGACCTATAACCAATCATAATTCTTGTTGTTCCTACACTTCATGTGTTATTATGCTTAGATCACATAATAACCATGTAATTGTTGTTAACTATTAACTCTTGTAATTGTTATACAACCATTAGAAGTGTGAATGCCTCGTTTGCTCTTAAACGAACCGTATTCTCGTAATTCAAAAGATGGCTTGATTGAAATCTGCGTAAAAGGTTTTGTTTTATTATTATAATTATCATAAGGTTAAAACGATGGTCTTTTGTCTCTGCTAAGTGCTGGAGACCAGCTCACAGACCATGCATAAATTATGATAAAGCAAGAAGTAGATCCGCCTCCAATTGGCCAGAAGCTTCTTGGAGGTTGGACTAGAGTTTAAGTTAAAGATCCGAACAAAGGACCTCATGATCAGATTTTTGTAGATTTTAGAAGATTTCAGATGATTTTTGTTTAGATTTTTTTCAGTTCGTTCAGTTCTGTAACTGTTAAGTCCGTGCCCTCTCTAAAACCAGCAAGAGAGTGTTCTGTTCGTGCTTATCTCTGAAACAAAGAACATGTTCGCATGCTTCTACATCGACTAGACCAAATTCGACCCGCAGACGAATAACCCATCAAGATCAGGGTTACAATTCAGCTCAGTCAAGCCATCCGACTCGTCTTACTTTCATTTCTTTCCTTTATTTCCTTTTTCGTAAAAGTCTCGTTTCAAAGTTAAGTTTGCAACGCGCTTCGAATTGGAAAAGACTCTCATTCGCTTGCTAATCACACGTGACCAGCGGCGAAACTTCCATCCCTGCACTTCAAAGACAACAAACCACGCAACGGACCCGGCCGGGAAACCCCCCTTCGACGCGACGCAGACAAAGGGAATTCCCTCAGCCACTACAAAGCGCAAGTACTCCAAGCTCTAACTGAACTGGTGCTTTAATGTTAATTGAATAACCTCTCTAAGAAATGAAGGTTCAAATTAATGCTTGGTGGTCCTTTCAGGTTATGTCTTACGTGCATATAGAAAGTTGAAACTTTCCCTCACTCTTTCCAACTCACTCTTTCCCTTTCGCGACTGTATGAATGTGTGTGTGCGTGTGCGTGATTATGTTTAGACCTTAGTTTTGTGTTTAGAATAGCTAATAAAGTCTTGTCCATATATTTGAAAAGATAAATCTTCTTGTGTCGTGTTTGCACATTTAATGTCTTGTACTGTTCGATTTAAAGTTACCTTGCTAAGACATAGTGTTTCACTATAGATTTGGTTATAATTACGGCCCGTTCAAATGAACTCTAAGCGAGTCATTTGCTCGGTTCAGTGATTCGGTTCCATAGATTCATTGCAAATCAATGAATCATTTCCCTTTGAGCTAAATTGGCCTTCGGCCCCCTTTAATACATTTTATGTATATTATTATATGTTGCATTTGCTACACTAATCATAATGAAACATATACAAGATTATGATAAATGATAAAAAACTTTCTTGTAATTGTAAATAAAAATAAAGTGTTATTGTTTTTTAAAAAAAACTACCAACTTTTTGGAAATTTTGGTAATTTTTTTTACCAAACATTCGTACCAAAATTACCAACTTTTTGGTAATTATAAATATCACATAGAAAAGTTGCATAGGCAATCAACAGGCATATGTTCATTGCAATTAAATTAAGTTGAAGAACAAAAAGTACAAAAACAAAAACTTAAATAAAAATAAATCAAAGCTAAATATGAATATTTAAAAAAATAATACAAAAAATAAAAGCTAATTATAAATATTAATAAACAATAAAAGGGTATTTAAATAATATTAAAATACCACTTGAAATGCAAAATTTTTATACATAGTTATTATACAGAAAATAACTTATAATTAGCATGATATCGTGGCATGCTGCTCACAGGCTA
This sequence comes from Pimephales promelas, assembly GCF_016745375.1. The sequence continues at coordinate 9,244,668 of NW_024121222.1, forward strand.
ACCTGCCTATCAAAACGTCTTAGCAAAAGGCGAACAAGAAAATATTTTTGATTAATTCAAACAAAATATGGTACAATAGGCTTTATGATGATAAAATATCTGATATTTTCTCTCTCTTTACTCTCATCTATGCCATAAAAAATAACATTTTGGCTTCATGTCATATGGCAACCGTAGAAGGAATTATGCGAGACACATTAAGTTCTAATTATAATTTACAATCAAGTGGTCCATGAAATATATCAAGCAGACATTTTCCTTTGCGGCAGACTTTCAGCTGTTACACTATCTATTTAATTGGCAGAGGAGAGCAGGTCTGTTGCCACATCAATTTACGACTAATGGCAAAAAAAAAGAAAGATAAACTCACAAGCAAACAACCTGTGACATAATCCAACCTCCCCTTCCCCTGCAAATGACAAGAAACTGAGTGTAATTTCCAACCACACTGAAGCTATTTAAAATAATAGCGGGTTGCTTGCTAATGGGGCCATGTGTCCTTAGACTAATCACAGTGGAAGTCCTATTGTACGTCTTGTTGAAGAGGGACTAGAGATCTTCTTAGTGTTAGAAGCCTGGTGTTAGCGTTTCCTTAAGGTCTCAGTGGCCTGAAAGCTGCAGGGCTCTATGAAAAAGAGAGTGAGCTGAGGCCTGAGGAAAAAGGTCAGCTTTAGGGCTCTCCATGCAAGGCCATGGCTAAAAATAAATCATAAGCATGTGAAGGGATGTGGGGCAGTAAGAAAAAGAATTTGCCATGGCACTCTCTGCTCCCTCAAATGCCAAAGGCAGTTTCTAAACTTCCCCATCTTTCTGCAACAACGGTTCACTCCGTGTTGGGAAGGAAACCGCATGAGGAGCTTTGTTTTTTGACTTTTTTTCTGTTGACTGACATTGGATTGATGGCACTGGATTCAGTGAAAAACAAAAGGAGAAATTCTAAAGATCATGCTGGTTGTTTTAATTACAATGAATCATTTGCTGAAAAGATTCAAATCAAAAGAAAGATTGACTCAACATTTTAAGTGAATAATGACTTCAATTTCAGTCTGTTCCTCCCACAATGCTATTGTATGACTTGTTATAAAACGTTTATGGAGTGTAGTTGTATGGACTACTTCTACGATAACTTTATGGTACTTCAGAGTTTTTGAAGCTTAAGAGCCTCAGTCTTCCATGCTGTTAAAAAGAAGGCAAAAAGTGACCAGCATAATTACACTTAACATTTATTTTTGAAGGTCATACAAGTTTGTAACGATATAAGAGATGACAGATTGTTCAAAGTGCTCAAAGTGGAAGGAGAAGAGTTTAAAAAAAGCATAATTCTAGACCATTCCAACCCTTTCAATCCAATGCAACTTTCTATGTGATAGACTTTAGACATCTTAAGACCCCCCATGGAGACCCCCACATTACTCTAGACTTGAGAAGTCAGACTCCACAGGAACCTTTTGAAAAAAAAGCCCAACCAATGAATTATCTTAGAAGAAACTATTCTTTTTATAGAGTATAGTGAGTGCTTTGGCGCATATCTTCACAGACGCAGGCACAGATTTGTATCTACGGCACCAATACAGAGTGTGTCTGTGATAACAATATTGAATATACATTGGATCTAGATGTCTTACCTCTAAAATTAAAAGCTCTGAAAACTGCTAAATAACAAAAATCTTTTCCAAAAATGGCAAGAAAGTGTGAAATGTAAATAACAATTAATAGAATAAAAAATATTTAAGTGAAAAAACCCCAGAAATCAATGATTTCTGATCAATGATCAATGAATTAAAATGAAATGAAGATAATATTTTATATAATTGTGTCTATATTGTCTTTTTGACCAACAATTTCTTAGCATATTAAGAAGCAAACTCAATTTTTTTTTCATTTTAAGCATAAACCTCTGCAAATTTAAACCATTAAAAAAAAAAAAAAAGACAATGATATAAGATATTGTGTCAACATTATCACCCAAACGATAACAAGCAGGAACAATACTCCAAACATAAGATAAAATACAAATGCATAATCTGTTTTATTCGAGCATAATCTTCACAATATCAGCTAAATCATGAGGTATTCTTAATGAGGTATTAAATATATTCATCACAGGAAATATAGATGGGAAAATTAAAGTTAAAGTTTGATGCAAACCTGATCAGATTTTTAGTTTCCTTTCAGAATATCAATTAAGCCCAACACAGGCATGAAATTTGTTTCAAGATTAATGTGAGCACCTGCTGAGCGAACCAAAAGTGGAAATTAGCACTTGGAGTTACAACGAAAGTCTATTGTTCTGTGAAGATTGCCAAGGGAATGGTAATTAAACTGTCACCTGTGCAAGGAAATTGGAGTCTTGGCAGCTTAGTTTTGTAAGACTATGCAATTCCGTTGCATTTTGAGCCCATCAGGGTGCTCATTTTCTTCTGGACCTTAATCGTTGATTCATAGGAAATGTATGTGGCCAATCAAAACCAACAGCCCCAAATTGAGGATTTTGTTGACAAGTTGGATTCCTTCTTGTCATTAAGAGACCCTAATATATGAATAAAACACAGTGAAACTGTTTATTGCCCTTCTGTTTGTTAGCGCACTGCTAATTTGTTTAATCGTTCTTTCCTGTTGGGAAAATCGAGAGAGCTCTATTCTGTTCATCAATATGTCGGCGTGTTAGCCCACATCCCAAATGTGTATCTGTCTGTGCCCACTGAGCAGATGGGACGACAGAACTGGCATAAAATGTCCACTTCCTCCAATCGGCTTCACGCTCAAGAAGGCTAGTCGTCACCCTCAGTCACCCAGTCTGAAAAAGAAAGCCAGGTCGATTTAGGCGGGAAGCTGTGCTCACTAACGTCCACAATACCGTCCTGCTCGTACTGAACCCTGATGCCGTTCGATAGAGGGGAGTGCAGTTCTTTTTTTGTTGCCTTGACAGGAATCTATGCCTCCTGAAACTTTTCATCTTCCTCTGAGGGGCCTGACAGATGTATTGTATTGACAGGCACAGGTGACTCCATCAGTGGTGTTTGATGTGAAGGTCTGTCTTCTGACCGGACAGGGACCCGAAAACCGATCTCTCTCTCTGCCTGCATGCTGCGGCGTGTCTTTGCCTAGACTGTCTGCCCCAGACAAATCTGCTTTGATACACTCCACTCCCCTACCGCAAGCAACCAAAACAAACATGATGAAAGAGTGACCTGTTCTCCGTTAGTGCCCTTGTCTCCAGGAGGGAAAGGGGGCGGGGGATGTATAAAGGAAAAAATCTGTTTGTGTCTAGACGTCAAATTTCACTGTAAACCAATACACATCCCAAAGCCGTACACTGTGCCCTTTAGGGAATTCACGGACGTTCGCAACTCAGGTTGGAAGCAAAAGTGCACATGTAAGATTAGCTAGTGAACCATTATGGAGTATTTCTCAGCTCTGAAAGGTTTGAGCAATGATCATAGAGCTGGACTACTGAGCTGGAAGAGGGAAACCACTTTGAAACCAATACCAAGCAACGTCCCTTTAGGCCGGGTGAGATCACTCAGTCACAACATGATGAATGGGGAAATCCATTTTGTTTTTTGTTTTCTATAGATTGTGTTGTTACGGTGTACAGGTACAGGACATTTTCCGTCAATCAGAGATATGCATTTAACACTAAAACACAACAAAATGCAATATGTACTGTAATCAAAATACAGGTAAAACACTTGAAAAATCACATGGCAAAATGCCTTCATATTAAAGGAGTAGTTCACTTTTAAAAAAACTTTTGCTGATAATTTACTCACCCCCATGTCATCCAAAATGTCCATGTCATTCTTTCTTCAGTCGAAAAGAAATTAAGATTTTTGATGAACACATTCCAGGATTTTTCTCCATATAATGCACTTTACTGGGCACCAAACGGTTCAAGGTCCAAAAGACAGTTTCAGTGCAAACCGCAAACTGTTCAAAGGGCTTTAAATGATTCCAGACGACGAATAAGGGTCTTATCAAGCGAAACGATCGCTCATTTAAAAATAAAATAAAAAAAGTTTAATAAGCACAAATGGTCGCCTGTGATGCGCATTCGTGACTCTCCTGTTCGAACTTTCCTGAGTCAATTCGTTCATTTCGTTTGTTGAATGAACCAAATGACACGAAAAAAGATTCGTTCATTTTGATAAACGAGTTCGAACGGGAGAGTCACGAACGCGCATCACAGAACAGAGCAAGGCGAGCATTTAAGGTTATCAAGCTTAAACTTTGTTATTATTTTTTTAAATGAGCGTCTCTCGAAAATCATCGTCTGGAATCGTTAAAGACCTTGAACCATTTGGTTACCCGTGAAGTGCATTAAACGGAGAAAAATCCTGGAATGTTTTCATCAAAAACCTTCATTTCTTTTCGACTGAAGAAAGAATGACATGGTCATCTTGGATGACATGGGGTTGAGTAAATGATCAGCAAACGTTCTTTAAAAGTGAACTACTCCTTTAATATAGTACCCCTTTTTTACAGACTTACAGTAGCCTATAGAATGCTGTTGTCAGTTCTGTAAATAACCAAACTGTGCAAGTTTAAATCATTAAAAAAGTTATTTTTCAGGCTAGTCCAGCTAACGTGCATACACATTCTAGAGTAAACAATCATGTTACATTAAGACAGGGCTTCCTTCAGTTGCTGCAGTGGCTCTATCAATAAGGAAACTGAGCAGGACTACAGTTGCCATATTTAGTATAACAATTTCTCCCATTCAAGTGCTCTCTTTTTGATGTCTCTGATGCTAAAAACAACACTGGTGCACCATCCGCCTGCAGCAAACTGTTAGTTCCAGAGGGATCTGGAAGTCAAATGCTGATGACATCTTAGAAAAACTGTGACCCTCAGGCATGCAACATTGTGAATAAGTTAATAGCAAATATAAGCTGAAAAATAACCTCCACTCGTGCAGTCAGAAGCCTACATCCAATCCACTACAAATTTTATGATTTACTATTTGTGGCCACATACTTTAACTTTAACTCTTTACATTCTCTTCATTTTTTGAATAGGTAGGTTACTGTAATTTGTTCCCACTAATGTGGCTAATATTTTCTACCGTTCTCTGATCCTTAGAATCAACTATGATCCTATTGCCAAATAGACAAAATGCATATTTAATATGATTAGCCTTAGCTAATAATGCGTAGCTAATGTTACACAAACCATGTTCCCGTTTCGCAAACTCAGTCTGCCGTCTAAAAATCAGAAATGCTTTGAACATCTTAGAACGTCAGTGAGGAAAGGGATATAGTTCATCACAACAGGGTATTACAACATCACATACACAATTCACCCGCTATATTGCAACAGAATTCATATCAACAGAAAAATATACAGCAATAACCTGGCTTCTCTTGAGACTCCCTTGCTTCGCAGCAGTTAATGATATGCTAAAGCCCGTCCGCCAATGACGTGATTGGTTACAAGGTAGTTTGTGACGTAGAGAACGAGACTCTTTTTATGACACTGTCTTTGGTTCACTGCAGTTTTAAGGAGAAAAAAACTTAGCATTGGTGTTGACTTATGAATTTGCACATGGATTGTCTTAAAGCGTATTAAAAACACCACAAAGACGTAAATAAACAAACTTAAAAGCTTGATTTTCACCACAGGAGGTCTTTAAATCATAAAAAAATAATACAAAACATACTTTCATAATTCTCAGTGTGCCACTTTGATTTCGACCCTGCATACAGCAGGTAAATTCACCTCACACTGTTTTTCAAAAAACTATTTAGAAAAAAAGTGCAAAAAGTAGTTCTGTAGCATCAGCATTGAATAACTCACCTTTACGGGCGATGCGGATGCAGTTTATCCTTGTTTCCTGTGAGAAAAGAGAACAGAGATGCAGTGTCACGCTGTGGGAAACAGTCAAACGGCAGAAATAAGACTGCACGATACCTGATGAGATGTCAAATGGGTTCACACTGACTTTTGCTGATTCAACAACAGCATGAATGCCAGTTAAAGTGTAAAAATACATTCAAAAACAGCACTGTGCCTCACTCACCCAATTCGAATGTATTTTATAGTGTGTGCTGATAAGATATAAGCCTTTAAATGTACAGAAAATGACAGCAGAGGACAAAAGAGGCAGGGGGGGGGGAATGACTTCCAGCCAGGAGAAGAGAATTATAAAGAGGAATTAATTTGTTAGAAATCGCAGTTGATGACATACTGGTGTTATGAAAACGACCTTTGTCAAATAGCGCTAATGAGATCCAAGCCCATAATCCAATTCTGGCCTGCCACCTCGACAAGAAGATGCATTATCAAATTAAGATTTACAGATGCTAATTCGGGCATTATGGAACAATTATGCAAATCTTCCCATCCGGAAAAGGAGTGAGAGGCCACTGCTTAAACTGCGTCTGAATTGCTTTTTTTAATTGAAAACCTATTTCAAACTGCCTTGGCTCCTAAAGCCCACCATAACCCTACATCATCTCGGGAAACATATATAATGGGAAGGAAGGGTGGGAGGAAGAGGGGAAAAAGTTAAAGACGGACGAAGACGGGGAAGAAGGACATGCATGGAAATTTTAGCAACCCCTTCCACTCCCACGCTTAAACATGTCATGTAAGCCAATCCAGGCTTTACGAGAAACCCATCTTTATCTGCTCCAGCAGCCGTCATTTGGATGCAAGTGTGCCATGCATCCCAGAACACACTCTCCCATGAGAACATATCACAGGGATAAAGCAAACACTGTCTGTTTTCTCCAAGCACAGAGCCGGTCCTAGATGTCGCACCGTAAGAACTCATGGCTCACCATGCGTGTGAGAAAAGACTGACCCCAAATGACAGGCGAGAGACAGCCAGTGGGCTTTGATCAGACAGACGCAGACACAACGCTTTAAGCTTCCCTGCTCTATTTAATCAAATTTGTGGGAACGGTCATGGCAGGCACTGCAAAAGGGGATCTGTCAGCAAACTCAAGCTAAGTAAATGAATTATGAGCACTATAAATATAACAGGCCCAGGGAGGCATGGGAAACGAACTTATTAGAAAGCTCCTACTTGGTTCCAGAAGTAGAAGAGGTATGCGAGAAAAATGGAAGCAAAAGGGAAAGGGGGGAGATACATATTTTAATAAACTGTTAAGATATAATATCACGGTAGTTGTAATGCCTATATGCTGCCTTACAGTAAAAAACAGTAATGAGAAACTCAATTGTCATGATAATAGTATTGAACGTACAGTATATTTGCATAAAAAGATAAAATCACACACTATGGATTATAAATAAAAAAATACTATTAAAGTATTAATAATAAAATGTATATTCATAGTAAATAATAAATAATCTATTTTGGGGTGAAATAGCCAGTCATTCTACACTGTATGAGTTTTACATCAAATTCAAATGATGTACATACTATACAATTATAAATATGACCTACTAGGCATACTTTTAACATCACCATCGGTTCATGCCATTCATCCTGGTAAAACGGAGAGCAAAAGATGCCAATTAGGGTGAAAAAGTCTCATTGAAAGTGTCTGGTCAGTCCTAGACGGTCTCGTACCATGAAAAGAAAAGGAAAAAAGATAAGGGCTTCTGTGTGTAGGGATGGAAGAGAGCGTTTGGCAGCTACAATCTTTGTGTTTTGCCTCTCAGGACTGTTAACAAAAAAAAAAAAAAGGGGGAAAAAAAGACCCATTTTATAAACAGCGAATCAAACATCTATTAAGAGCATCTTTGTATATATTTATCTCTGAAAGCAATTACATGAAGCCCTGACAGCATTCACAGCTCTCTAATGACTAATTGTCAGAATAAGGGCCAAAAAAAATGCAGCAGAGGACTTTTTCTTGTGCAGCTGCCAAAAGCTTTAGAAAAACCTCTTTTAACCATAAAGTTGGCCAAGAAACAAAGCAAACTATATTAGCATTGATTATAAGCAGTCAGGTTAAAAAAACAAAACGAAAAATAAACAGAATGGTTCAAATTGGTAACAAGGGAGTGCTAAATGCTAGTTAAGTCTCCTGAGCTACGATCCCTTTAGCTTAGACTGTCAGCCTTTACGGCAATTATTGCAGCATAAAATAGAGCTGAATAAAAATGAATATTTAGCTAAAGGTCGGTCAAGTAAATCAGCAGAGCCCAAAGGAGACTGAGCCGTGCGATCAGTTTCCAAGACGTACGGTTTGAAGAAGGGAGAAACCGAAGGGGAGGTGGAGTCACAATGGCTTGGCTGACAGGTGCATTTCAGTCTGTAAAGAGTGAGAAGCCCTGAGGGTTTGGCGGGGAGGGAGTTTGTGTCTGCACTATAGGTCATCAAGAGGCATTTTCCTTCGAGGCTGCCAAAAAAAACCCCAACTGTGTAATAGTGTAGGTAAAGTCCGTCCAAGTTTTGCATCTCTGAATTGCTGTTCAGAAGAGTGGAATGAGCCAAGCTGGCTCATCCATTCCTCCAGGTGCTGGGCCAATGTGATAACCTTCTTCGAAATGTCAACCACATCTTTTTGAGAATGAGGTTTGCTGGCTGGTGTCAAATCTAAATGAACAATTCAAAATTATTTTTAGTCCCACAACCTTGAAATGCTCGGAGGTTTAATAGTGCATAATTGAGAGTCAGAAAAGTTTCCTCTCATGGTCAAAATGGAGGTTGACTTGTGCAGTTACTGTATAGACCCCTTTTGCGCCGACGTCACAGTTACGTCACGGCGCTAGCTGGAGGCAAAACAAAGTGAAAACTGGAGGCGGTCAATGCAAAACAGCACAGATTCGGCTACATAATAAGGAGCTTAAATAATTGTTACTATTATTAAATGTCATCTTGTTGTGTTGTTTGGTGCAAGAATTGATGAAAAATGAATATGCTGTATCTGGAACTTTTATTTCTAGAAAATATTCACATCTTTAAAATCGCACTGTAATGTCACTCTTTACATTGTCGTGGTCTCGGCGCTGGCTCGGCAGAACTGCGGATCATACACACAAATCTTGTACAGGACCATATAGGCATCTAAAGATTTATATGCCTCAGTTTCTCTTTCAGTTAGGTTTCTCTATAAGGTAGGTGTAGAAGTCAGGCCACTCACCCGAGGTAACGTACGTTAATCCTGTCAGATCATCCATGCATTGAGTGAGCGTGTAGGCGGCTACAGGTCGGCCAATCTGGTTCTGTCCGTTAAAAATAACTTTTGGAAATAACAATCGCGGTCCTGGACACTGAGTGACCTTACACATTAAGATAATATCGGATTTTCTCCAGTCATTGTTAAAAAACAAGCTAACAATCCTTGCTAACTAGCGTTAGTGAAGTGGCCAGATGGATCTTTCTGCCTCCACCTAAGCTTCGCCCACAAAAAAACGTCACCATGTTTACCAACTGTAAAAGGGTCTATAAATTGCTTTATTCCCAATCCATGCAGCAGTGTTGGGGAAAACTAAGTAATCGCAATGACACTACAAACTTTCTATTTACAAAAGTGTGACAGAAGAAGTTGAATTTTTTTTCGCTTTAGTGAATTGATTGGGCTCGAAAACAACGATTGACCAATTTATTCTTTGCGAAACAATGATTCACATATTTCCTGTACAGCAACAGAGAAACTTTTGCTATAGACCATTTGGTCCAGAAACACTTCCTGTTTCAGTTTGTAACCGTTTTCTTTAATTCACATGTAAAGAAAACATCTTAAAGATATTTGTTTAAATTTTTGATTCAGTTTTATTGGTTCTGTTGGTTGTATTTTATCCCAGCTTTTATGTAGTGTTAAAAAACTGAAACAGGAAGTGCTTCTGGACCAGTGTTGTTTACATCTTGCAAAATGGTCTATACTACAGTTATAATCTAGTTTTGTTAGATGTATTCATTGGGAAAACCTAATGGCTCAAAATTAATTAAACGTTTTGTGCCAGAATATAATTTATTCATTTGAATAATTAAATCGATCGAAACTGAAGAGAATGAGGATCAGAAGCACGGTGCATTGCAAAAGTATTCACACCCCTTCAGCATAAAGCTGCAACATGACGGAAAATGAAGGGGCGTGAATACTTCCGCAAGGCACTGTATATTTACATAACAGAAGCTCAACCAAACATGAACGGCAAACTATGTTTCCGTCCATTGGAAAAGTACTAATCTGATTTAATCAACAGCTTTATTAAGCAAGATTCCGACAAATGTGGTTTTTTTTTCCTATTTCGAAACTTATTTGGCACCTTTCCGGATACATTTTTGAACAGCCAGAGATTCCCATTCCCCCGGCTCTTTTCCAGGCTGTTTTGCTTGCACCGTCGAGCTCATTCTGTCTCCCAGTCTCAGCCATTTCTAACAACATAAACTGCCAGCTGATCTATTTCTGATCAGCTGCACCTGTGCCCAATTATCCCTGTGAAATGGTTTATGCCAGCAAGACGATATTCCTTGTAGTTTATCTTCTTATCTAGGCATGGATGGGGAGCACAGGGGCCGTTTTTTTTTTCCTATTTGAATAAGGCCTCCACCAAAGCTTGGTGTGTGCTGATACTCTATTATTAATTTCATACTGGGACTGAGACACACACTATCTTTATGAGTTTGAACAGTTGGAGAAGGGAAGAAAAACAACATCCCGGAAGAGCGAGCAATGATATAATGTTTTTGTACATCTCCAGCTAATTGCAGATTTACTGGCTGCAGGTGCTTCTCACTATGTATTGTAGGTCCCTGTTTTGCACTTTATCTCCCGCTGCGCATACTATCTGCAAACAATCTGTAGGAGTGTGTAAAAATAAAGTTTCAGATCAGGGTATAAAATTTCCCTCGAAAAAAGATTACATTTATGTTCAAGATGCAGAAAAACAACAGTGTGTGTCTCAAAACGCTCCCTAGTTTAAAATTAAGGACATTGCCTAGAGAGTAGGACATTAGCAGGGCTATCCCATAATTCCCACTAAAATGCTCTTAGAATTATGCAGCGTTGCGTTCCATTTACCTAAGAGGAGGGATGTCGTAGCTGGGAATGATGCATCCAGGGAAAACATTTGTTGTGCTTGCTCTTTCGGAATACAAACACGTAGTATTTTATACAGATAATGCTGAAGTATCATGTCCACAAATAAGTTGGATAGTACTGTGTGCTCAAGAGAGTTTATTGAGACACAGACAAACAGAAGCGCTAAAAAACAATACAGTAGGTCACAACTTTCACTATGGTTGATGTGCTGAACAGACGACTTGGGAGGACAAATATTAATTATAATATTTTTTTTGTGAATGTATGTATATTTTGTTCTTTTATTTTTTATTGAATTTGCTCAACATCAAAATGCCATTATGTATTCACATAATCTATTTTGCTTATTTAAAATATCATAAATTATTAATGTATTAGCTCTGTACAAGTTGCAGAAAGGTGGGTTATGTGGCGATGATATTTATAAATAAATACCATTTAATGTTTTAATAAGCAATCTTGTAATCATATCAAATCAAATAACTGAGTAATAAGTGACCCTTTTTGTGGAACAAGCCACTTGCTAGTACTCCAACTCGTATTTAGGATATTATAATGAGAACTAGGGATCGGAATGAGACTCAGCACTCGTTTCTGACACTTACGCCTCTGAAGTTGCTCATGGCCTGGAAGTAGATGAGGTAGTTCTTCCTGGGGTCCAGGGGGGTGTTCCAGTAGCCGTTATATGTGTGGTTGTCCCCCACAGTAAATGGTGTGGCTTCAGGCAGGCTGCTCGGGGGCAGTTCGGCAGTGTAGTAGTGTGGAGTTCCACGGGCCTGAGCCTCACCGTGAGATGTGGAAATGGGAAAGCAGTCCTGAACACCTAGTTCTCTCTTCACCTTCCTACCGGCTTCCTCCTCCACGATCACTTGATACGTGCTGTGTATACATACAAACAACAATGTTTTAATGATAATACTATAGCAGCAATAGTAATAATGCATTGCTAAAGGAATATTCCGAGTTCAATACAAGTTAAGCTCAATTGACAGCACTTGTGGCATAATGTTGATTACCACAAATATATATATATATATATATATATATATATAAATCTGAGTTTCAGTTGATAATACATAAAAATATATTAAATAAGAACATATAAAACATTAAAATACCAGTGTTGAGAACTTGAGATACCATCATAGTTGAAAAAAAAAAAAAGATATATATATATATATATATATATATGTATTTTCTGCTTTTATTTAAATTTTAGGTAAAGTTTTGTGGGGGTTTTTTTATCTTAATTATCAATTAATTAATTTCAGATTTAATTTGTTATTATATTAGATTAACTAATATGTATATTTTGTGCTTTTATTTTTTTTTGTTACATTTGATTAACATCAAAATGACATGCATTTACATAATCTATTTGCTTAATTAAAATATTCTAAATTATTTATTAGCCCTGTACAAGTTGCACAATGGTGCAAAGCGATGATATTTATAAATAAATTCCATTTGATGTTTTAATAAGCAATCTTGTAATCATTTCACATCAAATAACTGAGTAACAAGTGACCCTTTTTGTAGAACAAGACACTTGTAATGTGTAACAAGACACATATAATTTAATGTCAGCTAAATTTATTTTATTTCAAGAAACAAGTCATTTATGGTTTTAGTTTTAGTTCAATAATGCAGTTTCAATAGTATAGCCACAAGACGTAAACAATAGTGATATTTTCTATGTAAAGTTATAAGCAATTTTGAATTACATTGCCTTGACAACATGATGCCTAAACTGTAAAAAAAAAATACATGTTCATGATTTGTAATCACAACATTTTTTCTTTTGTCAAATCAACTTAAAGAATTTATGTGCTTCAGAAAACATAATATTTTGAGTTTATGATGATTAAATCAATCTCCTTCATTGTATTAACTCATTTTTTAAGGCAATCAGGTTACTTATTTTTTTAAGTTAAACCAACAATATTTTTTTACAGTGCATACATTTAAATGAATGCAAATTATTTTATAAAGGTTTTAAACACATTTCTGCTTTTATTGTAAAAAAGGGCAATTTCCTTCAATTGTAAATGCCTCACCATAATCTAAAAACCTTTTTAGGGATAGATAGAAATCATGTTCCGTTTTAATCTAAAATTATGTAGATTGATCTTAACTTGTATTCAACCCAGCATATTCATTTAAAGGGTTAGTCTCCCAAACCCTTAAATTTTATTATAATTTATTCTTAATATAACTCAGATTGTGTTTGGCTTAAAGAAGAAAGTCAGTACACATAGGATGGCTTAAGGGTGAGTAGATTATGGGCTAACTCTTTAAGGCACATGATGTCATTCTCACCTGACCGGAGCTCCTCGGCCTTGTGCTGGACGCAGCAGGACTGTGATGGTGCTTTCTGTCTCACTCAGAGGGGATGGCATGTCTCCATAATCGAATGTTGGTGCTTCAAAGCGAGACAGAAAACAAAAGACACACAATGATATGAGAATATCTTCCTAAAACTTTTTAACCAACTCTTCAGAAGTAAACTTGAGTGTGTCCGAGTGATCAAGAACAAATCAAGAGCTCAACAGTCAAAAAGAAATAGATCAGTCATCTACAGTGTATCATTGACTGTCATTTCAACATGAAGCAAAGAGAAGTTTATGCTAATTATTAAAAGCCAACATAACCAGCCAAATGTTTTAATTAGATGAACCTCACAAACAATGCCTACATTCTTGTCTGCTATAACGCCGCCCTAATTCACGACGAAAACAACCAACACTTCATATGAACTCTGCTTTCTCCTCCAAACCCATCCCTCTGCGTGTTTTGATCCCAGGGTGTAATTAAAAGCTGTGCATGTGGGACACATAAAGGGGAAACTCATTTAGATGGATTTGAGTCTGGACTGCATCCTTCCCCCGAGATGGTCATGTTGAGCAATAACGTTTTCCTTAATATCAGCAGTCAATTAGAGCTGACGAACAAAGGCAAACAATCTGCGAAATCAATGATTATGATATTAAAAGCGGTGGGAAAACGGCAGCTACTTGAGGGGACTCAAAATAAAAACACATAAGCATTATATAATGCTGGTCTACATACATATACCAGAGTATACAACTGGTCATATATGTAACTCTTGTCCAGACATACAAACTTCTAGCTATAGTACATCTAGTCTAACAGCCTCTATAACACCCTCAAAGTTTCTGAGGTGTAATTTGTATACTGAAATGCACAGAAATAAGGGCGTAATGCATCCGTCTCTGGTCCCAGTCCCTGTTTGACTTCAAGAGTCCTGGAACTGAATGAGCTGCTGTAGTATTTATAATTAAAGGTGCAATGTGTAAAAAAGATGAGTATCTATTAACAGAAATGCAATATGACATCCATAACTATGTTTTCAGTGGTGTATAAAGAACTTACTTAATTAACCGTAATGTTTTTATTACCTTAGAATGAGACATTAATAGCTCCATAACCGCGGGAATCCCCTTCTATGAAGGCCGCCATGTTGTGACGTCATATTCCTACCGTAGCCGAACGCGAACAAACAGCGCTACAGAACGCATTTCATCACTACCTTGAAAGAGAAGTAGCGGAAAGCTGGAAGCTAGCCTTACACTCCGTGAGTAGTGACTTTTCCCTTGTGAGTGGTGTAAAATATGTAGTTGGGATTGTTTCATGTAACTTAGTTCTCCCTCGCTGTGTTATGGGTTTGTTATGTTGGGGATAGATGTGCTGTTACGTTTGTGAGACAGCTGATGATTAGTATTCATGTCATTGACCGTAAAACAGTACGTTACAGGAATCACTAACCCGTCGATAGAGACTTTTAGATCACTAAAGTCGATCACGAAGAGTTTTCAAAATCAGAGAAAAAAGCCTATTGTGTGTAGTAAATAGTATCTATGGGATGCGGAGATGACATGATTGTAACAGCGCGCGCACTTCCGACCTTTGGACTCATGTGGACGCGTCCGAGCTCAGCCACAGTAACAGCTCATATTAGCCAGCTAAACTATTACTACCCTGTTAGAAAAAATATATAGCTGCTCCCTCGCTGTATTATGGGTTTGCTACAGTATGTGGGGAGAAATGTGCTGCTGGTTACGTTTGTGAGACAATCAGCTGATTACTATTATTATATTAAATTATATATTAAAACCCTTGATCCTCACCTGACTATGGCTTTGTAAACAGTATCCATGATGTGGTTTATAATGGACTGTGGTACAGAAACAGTGACAATGTTACACACTCTTGGCTTACTCTGGCTATTCTCTGCTGTCTCAGCCGACGAGATGTTTGTCCCGTTTTAGCAACCGTAGCTTCTTCGAAAGGGAGGGGTGAGCAGTGGGCTGAGCCCTTAGTGCAAACTCGCAACCGAACCACTAGATGTCGCTAAAAATCACACATTGCTCCTTTAAAAAGCCTCAGATTTATACCAATAATGCGGATAACATTACAAATTAAATTATCAGCATAACAATTAGTTTTAAAAAAATCTATTGAAAAGGGTATTTCTTAGCATCACTCAAACTGCATGAACTCCACAATTTGTGTAAAACCTGATGATCATATTACGAAGCTAAATAAATACGCATAGAAAATGTTATTCTGAATCCCAAGTCAGATTTTCGGACATCATCATCTTAATAATAAATAAATAAATAAATAAATAAGTAAATACAATTTGATGAACAAAACAAAGTGCACACAATTGCTAAAATAAAATCCAAATATTGGCCACACTAAATGATTTGATAATATGTTTCTCCAACAAATCATGCCTCAGCACTTCTACCAAAAAAAACACAAGTTCTCCATCATTACCATCATATAAAACGCTAACATACATCGCTTTGCATCTGTCCAGGTTTGAGAAATCCTGATTTAGCATCAGCTGAATCTGGTTGACAGCAACATATGGTGCTGTTTTGTAAGGCGGCTAGTTTTGGAATGGTGAGGATGACAGTGATGTCAGTTCTCTTTGAAGCGAGGGGAAACGTGTAATGTTCTTGAAGGGCCTGTTGGGTTCTGAGCATCTGCTGTGATTCAGTTTCACTATCACTTCCTCAGTTCCGCTCAGGAATACATAATGGCTCTTAAGCGGCGATATGGGCATACAGGCACAAACACGCTTCAGAGATCAATAGTGCACCTGAAGCGCAGGATGATGAACCGGAAACTCAGGAGTTTCGCATTTTTCCTTTTTTTGTGAAACCAGCTTTTGTTTCATTTTGTTCCAGTCTATTCAACAGCTGCTATATATTTATGTACCTCAGACATCTCCTGAAACATCTGAGGCATTTCAATCAACAGTTTGTAGATCTCATCTGGTACATCTGAGGGTGTATGGAAACACTCCCATGCACGCGCACGTACATTTCACATCACTGCAGAAGTGTTCTGCTCCTGTAATGCTAAAAAAATCACCTTCTGCATTTTTACAATTTCAAATAAAAACATTCTGATTTGTCATTCGAACATGAGATTGCAGCACTGGTTTTAAATATGAAGTTATTTATTGCTTGTTCACAGCAGATGAATAGATGCAAAGGTCAGTGACAGTCCATCAGAGGAGAACGAAACGAAAGCAATTAAATTAACCACAGTTTCTTATCTATTTCTTACTAATGTGCATAACTGTGATGCATTCAACATATAAAGCTTTTTCTTTTATGTACCATAGCCTATAGGCGAGTGAAATCACTTCATGAATGCCAAGTAAAATCACTTTACAGATGTTAAAATCAGTGGTGGAATGTAACGAAGTACAAATACTTTGTTACTTTACTTAAGTACATTTTTCACGTATCTTTACTTTACTTAAGTAGAATAAATAGTGCATACTTTTTACTTTTACTTCATTACATTTTGCAGCAATTATTATACTTTCTACTCCACTACATTTCTACAGCTTCTGTTACATTTTCATTACATTTTCTGATCAGTTTTTCCCCCGCCAAAACGTAATCTGACCGCCCGTTCGTTGCACGTTTGTCTCACCAGTGACGTTTGGTTGCCATAGATACATCAACTAAATGCGTCTCGCACGCAGTGTGTTTATCGTGCAATTTATCCACAAGTTTCCTACGCCCCATGAGGCCTTGCGTCAAAAGTGGGCGCGACTTCCAGTTGGAAGTAAACAAAGCGCGATTTGACATGCTTGACACTCGTTCATTCAACAGTTGACAGTCATTCAAGCTATAGCGATCCAAACTAGCTAACGATGTGGGAACACAACCTCAACGAAATTCAAAAGGGTGAAATAACAGTACCTTTACCCTCCGCAGTAGTTGATTGGGAGTATTATAATAACATTATTAATAATCAATACTCATCAAGGCTTGGTGACAGACAGTTGTGCGAGCTGACAAACAATTAAAATAAAAAATACACACTTAGTCATTGTGCTTATGGAGTTTATTCAAAATTATAAATGAATGTGCTGCTTGAATACATTAACTGGCACATTTGGTATTCCGTCAACACAGGCTTTGATCCTGAGTTTAGCTGTAACATCAGTGGCGAACATCCAATCACATGCTGATAGAGTTTATAGAATATTAAGAATTTAAACAAATGTACACAGGAAGATTCGTTGTCTTTTGGGAGGTGATGGAAACAGTCGTTGGCAGGATCACTCTGATTTAGTTTTCAGCTTATGTTCAAAACAATCCCATTTAAGCCACTAAATTAGTTTAGTCCGGTTATACATACAACCGCGAACAGTACATGTTGTCCCTGAGCTCCGTAACGACATCTCTCATAAAGATTTGCGTCTTTAAATAGTAAAATAATTCTCTGAAAAACAGCTAGCCTCTTCGCTAACTAACACACAAAATACCATTGGAATGCTACTTCCGCCGCGTCACCGGAAGTTTCACCCACTTTATTTTTTACAGGAGCGCCCCTCGGAAACTTGTGGATACGCGAAAATTTGTTTTTACGTGCATAGGAAACACACCGTGTGTAATATACGTTTGGTTTGGATTATGGCAAGCCAAGAGGTTCAGAATTACACCATAAATTAATCGCGTTTACTGCCAAACATAGTTATTAACATATAGTAAGGATAAGCATGATGTGTATATTGCCTAATTGCAAGCTTGTTTCAGAAATAGTGACAGCAATTTTTTCCATCATTATTGAACATCATTATAGGAGTATTAGGTTGAATGAGTTAGAATTAAATGTTTTATTAATCATTAGAAAATAGTCATTAAGAGAATCAATTGTTATGCAAGGACTTTTTCTTTTAATACTTAAAGTACATTTAAAATCAGGTACTTTTTACTTTTTACTTAAGTATGGTTGTCATTGTGTTACTTCTACTTTTACTGAAGTAAATATTTATCTGGTTAATTGTACTTTTACTTAAGTACTGAGATTCAGTACTTCCTCCACCACTGGTTAAAATACTTTCTTTCAGAGACCAAATTATAAAGATGAACACTTGAAGGGGATGAAACCATTTTTGTTTTGAAGTAATTATTCGATTTCAGCAGTAGAATTTGCATTTCAAGTGACGTTAACATGAAAAACAGTACATTTAATTGGATAAGACTCAATAAAATAAGTGTGCCTGAAGTATGTTTGGGAATTATAAGCACTGCTCCCTAATAGTCGAACACATTTTAATTAGTCGATTAGTCGCGAAGTCACGCAAGTCCATGACGGACAGATCGTAACACGGCTGGTCCATGTGGTAATTACCGTACGTTGGGCAGGAAATCCAAACGTTTGCCAAACATTCCTCGACCTAACAACAGCTTATCATTTGAAACATCTAAGTAGTAGTCGTTTGCCACTTCACATAGTTGCTCACTCTACTCTTAACCTAGATAAATGTTCCCTGTGGCGCAATCATTTTTCCCTAATAGCAGTGGAAAGAACTTAATACAAAGTTTTTGGTCATACAGACAAGAGTAACACAACATTTAAAACGGTACACTCACAATAACACCAAACTTTGTGCTTTGGTAAAATAAAGAAAACAAACAGGGTGTGCTTTCTTCCATCGCAGTCTGGTGTATGAAACTCAGCATATAGTCCTACTTGCTTACGGAATGTCTAGACATACTGAAATGTCTACTTTTCAATGAACCAATTCAAATCGAAAACAAATATTCTCTGATTATGTAATCCGTATGAATTATTTATCTCTATAGGCACATCCACTATATTGTGGAGATGCCGAGTCGGCATCGTCAACTACATATTTGCAGCCGAGCTAGACTCAGAAATCACTATTTATTAATAAATTATTAAAATGTTCAGACAGTCTCCTTTGTTTTTCCCCTAACACATTCATAATCCTAACTTTTGCTGGTGTGTTGCGGGCCTGCGGCATAAAAGTGCTTTATTTTTTTAAAGGCTCAATATTATGGTTTGCAATTTCTCTGCAATGTAGAACCAATGTTAGCAATGTTACATACTGTATATTATTCTTTCTCACCCCTGAAAATCAAACCATTCCTCCCTCCTCCCCATTAATATCATAAATGTTGCGATTAGTCGACTATTGGCTTGAATGAACGACTACTAGTCGGCTTGAAAAATCTTTAGTCGGGGGCAGCCCTAGAAATTAGCAGGAATATGGTCGGAAAACATTTAACCACACTCACTATGGGCCAACTGACAGGTCGTATATGAAGTGGATTTGCCTTGTTTTAAATGTTTTACACGCATTCTTGCACATAAGCCCCCAAAAGCAACCATATGCAGTCCTCACCAGAGATGTTGGTGGTGATCTCTGTGAGAGCTGTTTGGCCGAAGCCTTTGGCGGTGCGGGCCCGAACAGAGATCAGGTAGGTGGTGCCAGGATGCAGGTTGGAGAACATATGGTACGTCTCGTTCCTCAGCTTGGATACAGTGCGCCTCGGGCCTGGAACATTAATCCCGGGGTCTGATGATTCAATGCTCTGGTAGCTGATCTGTAATTGCACATATTAAAACCTTTTAAATAAATCATATTTTCATTAAATCCCTGTTGTTTTGGAGCTAAACAAACAGTGACTCAGTGTGTGGTAGTTCAGATCAAACAATGTTTCATAAAAGTTTGCTAACCCTGACATCCATATTCAGAGTGGGTTGAAAATGATTCACATATGAAATCAAACATTTATTTTATAAACAATACGTGGTAGCCTACTCACAAATATCAGCGGGAAGCTAGTGGGCATGTAAGACTATCATCTTGACTTGACGGCAAAAAATAATCGTGATGGTACCATAGTATCATAGCACTCAAATACTGATGTTGCCTGCATTAATGCAAAGCTCAAAGCTATGAATTACTTGAAACTATTTTTATTGGAAGAGTAAAAAAAAAACAATCTATCTGGACAAATTTAGCCTAAAAGTTACTTGATGTAATTATCTTGTTTATAGAATTTTTCCATGTTGGACAAAGCAACGGCAAATGACGGCAAAAGATTATCCAAGATCCATTTTCAGAAGAGTTTTAATGAATTACATTATGACACACAGCAGAGTCAAAAAATAAAAATGTCTATATATATATATATATTCAGTGTGCTTGGTCACCATGTAAACGATTCATTTCTTTAGTAAACCTATTCTGGGAACTTTTCTTGGACTTTTGGCCTAATGTTACATTGAACAACATGTGATCTGATGTGCATATGCAGTTTTAATAAAATCGAGTATCAAACAGAATGGATAGTTGCCAAAAAAATTCCAATGGCGATTCAAGAAACAGTTTTAAAATGTAAAAGTCTTTAGGCTTAAAAGTTAATTGGATGGATGGACTTCTAAAATAACTTTTAATTTAACTTCCAATTTAATTCAAATTCAAATTCAAATAAAATTTCACAAATTTTATCAGTAAACATATAAAGAACCTTTGCTACACTATAATCAGTACTATACTGTACTATCAGTACAGTAGTTGCTACACTATAATCAATACTCAACATATAGTGCAAGGGTCTCACAAACTTTATGATATCAAGCATGCAGAGCATTAGTGTGTTAGCTGCCTAATTCTCTTGGACTTAAGAAACATTTGCTGCACCACAGGTGCAGCAAATGTTTCTTAAGTCCAAGAAGCCAACTGCCTCTTTTAAGATACGAGGCATGGATGAGAGCAGTGGGAGAAGGTTTAAGGGCGAACGAGCCTTTCGTCAGCAGTGCTCGGAGAAAAGTGGACAATGTGCTAATCTGAGAGAAACGAGAGTGAATTCTCCAGGCTCGGCCTCTCTCTTATTCTTTCCTTATTCATCTCTCTGTATGCCTGAAAAGATCAGGCTCCTTGAGCCTGAAAATCTGTCCTTGCCTCCACTTTATAGGTCAAGCCTTTAAATCCCCTTTAGAAAAACAGCCTTGGGTTGACGTTGGTAGCTATGGCATGGGGGAAAAAAGAGAAGCAACTTATCAATGAGAGATAACTCAGTAAGTGCAAATGGTAAGAAAGGAGGCACCTGATGGACAGAGGTGGCATTCAGAAAAAGCGATGATCTCGATTCGGCCCATAGCCGAGCCGATTGACGGTTCCACAAACAAAAGCAACTTTTCCTCTTGAGGTGAGACGTGTGTTTTGGAGCGTGACAGAAGCGGCATTCTCACAACTTTTTAGTGACTGACTGAGAGCCTGAATCATGGGTGAGGAGAAAGGTGACACTGAGGCAGGCAGTGTGACCAGAAAGAGAAAGAGTGTGAGAATGTTCTGGAACAGAGGAACAGAGATACAGATGCTGGCTGTGGGAGGCCCGACGCCTTTTCAGCGAGCAGGACGAATCTGTGTGCAGTGAACGGAAGAATGGTGAAACAGTTTAAGGGCTTTTATTAGACTGTTTAGCAATCCTTCTTTTTGGGACAAAGGCATAAGCTTTCAATTTGCTGCAGTTCTGAAGTTTTCATTTTAACAGTACGATTATACGATGATGATAATTTTTTAAAACTACACACACAAAAATAATGAAATAATAATCTTCAATCCCAGATTTAAATAATCAAAATAACCAGATATTGAATTAAATATTGTCACTTTTTTTTTTTTACTTCATCCAGTAGTCCAATATAGAACACTTTGTAAATCATATAAGTTGTAAGTTGGTAGGAAAGTTATTGGTTTAAATTAATTCAAGATATTTAAAATAACTATAAGAGTCATGCAATAGTGCTATGGAGAGAAGGAAGAAAAGAAGGATGGATGGATGGATGGATGGATGGATGGAAGGAAGGATGGATGGATGGAAGGATGGAATGATGGATGGATGGAAGGATGGAATGATGGATGGATGGATGGATGGATGGATGGAAGGATGGAAGGAAGGATGGATGGAAGGATGGATGGATGGAAGGATGGATGGATAGAAGGATGGATGGATGGATGGAAGGATGGATGGAATGATGGATGGATGGATGGAAGGATGGATGGATGGATGGATGGATGGAAGAATGGATGGATGGATGGATGGATGGAAGGATGGAATGATGGATGGATGGATGGATGGATGGAAGGATGGATGGATGGAAGGAAGGATGGATGGATGGATGGAAGGATGGAAGGATGGATGGATGGAAGGATGGATGGATGGAAGGATGGATGGAATGATGGATGGATGGATGGATGGATGGATGGAAGGATGGAATGATGGATGGATGGAAGGATGGAAGGATGGATGGATGGATGGATGGAAGGATGGATGGATGGAAGGATGGATGGAATGATGGATGGATGGATGGATGGATGGATGGATGGAAGAATGGATGGATGGATGGATGGATGGATGGATGGAAGGATAAGCAGACAGATTTTCAGTTAGATTCTAATACTAATTTTTAATTAAATTTAATGTAAAATATTATAAACAACAAATTAAAAACTTGATGCAAACTATCATGCAAAATGCCTTTCTTTTTTGTTTCATTTTCACATTGTGCATTTAATTTTGATAATTTTTTGATCATTATTATATACAAAACACACTTTAATAAAAAATCTTCTATAGTTAAATTCTACAATGGGTATACGTAACAATACCTCAAGTTATGACTTCTTGAAATCTTTCCAAAACTGTTCCAGAAGCTCCTACAGCACAGCAGCCACATTCATGAAACATTGTGGTGTGTTGGTTAAGGCTCGGGGCTGGGGGGTTGCTGATTCAATCCCCTCGAGAACTGAGCCATGAGCAATTATCAATGTGTCTTCAAGCAAAGCAATTAACCCCAGGCTCTATGAGGTTCACGACGCTGTTCGATGATGACGTCATGGCAACAAATTCAAACAAGCAAACTTCTAAAGTGGCAAAAAGTGTAGGAGACAGCATATATAACTTTAGATAGAGGCATCTCTCTGTCATTTACTAACAGATGGCTGGTGCAGTAGGGACCAATTAGAGGCACGGTTGGCCTTGGTGGCTCTTGTGTCTCTGGCAGCATGCAGAGTTCCAGGTCCAAATCATGACTTCATACATACTTCTGTCTGTCACTGACTGAGTTGAGAAAGAACACCACCAACAACAACTTAGCATTCCCCGCCAACTAGACTGAAACTCTGAGTTTTACAGGGGTGGAAAACATTCACATTCCAAGGTCTCACTAATACAGCGCACTGTCAGTCAGGTCTGTGTGCAATCGCATGCAGCGGATCATGTGTTAGCGGCACGTTCATAAATAATTTAAACTGGCAGTCCAATTTTAACACACAGTGGGAAGTTTTGTCTTTCAAGGATTGCGGTTCATCGATATTTCACCTGGTAAAAATGCTGACACATCAGAGTGAATCTCACAAGGATTCAGACAGCGTGAGAGAAATGGATATGAGTGCGGTTAAGAGCAGAAAGCACATACCTCATACTGCGTGATGAGGCCGTTGGGTTCCACCGGCTCCTCCCACTTCAGGAAGATCATATCCTCCAGCGGTGTGAAGGTAAGGGACTCGGGAGCAATGCCACCGGGAACTATGGGAAACCGAAGAAACCGGTGGTTATGAATTAAGATACAGAGCTTCTGGATCCTACATTGTTGGACTAGTAATTTCTCTAGCATTTAATCAAAGGGAGAAGGTTAATCGCTTAAAGTCCCCCAAAGGTCAAATCTAATATCCTCATTATAGCCGTTGTCATTATAAAAGCAGGCCTCTTATGTTATTAACATATTACATTCTCATCCATTATAACTAATATAAGTGATATGGAACCAAAGAGTTTATCCATAAAGTAAATCTGGGGGCTTTTAAGCTCTACTAAGAACAGTACATGTTGTGTTTTGAATGCTAAATTGTTTGGGTCCCCATCAAGCTCAATGTTCCTTAAAGGAACAGTTCGCTCAAAAATGTAAATTCTGTAATCATTTACTCATCCTCCTATCTTTTCAAATCTTTTATTTGACACAAATCTTTTTCATCCAATGTTGCTATTGTTAACTAAAGCTATTAAAATCGTTTTTGTTAATTAAAATAAAGCTTAAATAAAATGTTTTTTTTACTGTAGATGAAAAACTTGAAAATTTAAACGAGTTTGCTGTGGCAGCTACATAAAATACAATAAGTTAAAGTACTTTTACTTTAAGTACACTTACTTTCGCATAATAATACCATAGTAATGATAGTCATGACTTACACCCTACTGTATATTCTAAGTCTTAGCTTTGTGTGATTCCAGTCTTTACTCATAACCATTTGCCTGATGCATTTCGATTGGTTACAAGACAAATGAGAACCAATCTCCTTTGACATATTCACACAGCATACTTGAATACTATTGTACAGTATAGCTTTTCAGTGCATAATAATATACATTTTGTTCTTTTCCTCACACAAAGCTATCATCAGGATTCAGACTGCTTGGAAGGCAATGAATCACATTCATTATTCTTTTTTTGTCCTTTTAGAACTTGACAGCCCTACAAGCTTTCAACATGTAGAAGAGAGTACTAGTTTGTAAAGACATGAGGGTGAGTAAATGAAGACACAATTACATTTTTTTATGAGTGTACCGTCCCTTTAACTAGCTTGACCAGATTCCCCAGCAAGGCCATGCTGGTTAATTAGCTTCATCGTTTAGGTTAACAAAACGAACAGCAGGAGTTACGCTGTTCAATCGACCACACCATACAACCAGCTTTAAGCAGCCGGGAGCAGCGTGGAAATTCATGCTGGTCTGAGCTGGACTTCTCAGCAGGAGATTCAAAGCCTGTGTGACAGATAGAAAGGGCAACACTTGCAGTTGATGACATAGCTTGTTTTGGCTGATTAATATTAACACGGGCGGGTTCATTAACAAACATAAACGCTGGAAGAGAGAATGAGGAGGAAGTGGAAATGGTGCTAGAGAGACAGATGACGTTCTGAGCTCAGCAGATGTTTTTACAGCACATTTGTGCTCTGTCACTGAGCCATCCTTGTTAGCCCTTGGGTATCTGCACATAGTGTGTGTGTGTGAGGGATGATAGTTGGTGAGGCAGAGATAGCCAGTGGCGAAAATAACACACGCTCACTCAGATTGAGTCAAAATCGCTGACTCAGTCACTTTTTCTTGTGACAGGCCATGAAAGAAAAGAATTGCTGATTGAGGCTTCAGAGGAGTGTTGATAATTGAGCGCTCTCTTTCCTCCTCCTTTTCTCTCTCACT
Organism: Pimephales promelas; assembly: GCF_016745375.1. Next base: position 9,270,205 of record NW_024121222.1, read on the forward strand.
TCACCATACTTCCTGTTGAAATGCTGGTTTCAAATTTCTTCCCAGAAAATTATTTTTGTCCTTCAGCCAATTTTTTTTAGATCTATCTATCTATCTATCTATCTATCTATCTATCTATCTATCTATCTATCTATCTATCTATCTATCTATCTATCTATCTATCTATCTATCTATCTATCTATCTATCTATATTTCGAAAAAAATGACAGATTCCTTAACAGTTTACCTTAACTGGAAAACTTCTGATCATTGATTGCTTTCAATCAATATTTTGCCTATATATTGGCTAGATGAGACTTAAATGGGCAAGATGCCATTTGTAAATATAGGTCAATTATTTTACTATTAGTCTGAAGTGGTAGAAATAACACATTTTGTTCCACAATGTTACCCATTTTGCCATTCATAACACATCTGGCGCTTCCAGACTACTGAAAAGCAGATGCCACTGCAACAGAAGTACAACAAATGATATATACAGATTAATATTCATTGAAAGCTCCACTACTCACTGTCCTCCTCAGTTTGAAACATAACCTCCTTCCCTTCCTTCTTGCCCTCTGTGTTGGCGAGTGCCAGGCGTATTTGGATGGTGTGAAAAGGAGGCAGATCTCTGAGGGTGAAACGCGAAGTGTTGTGCTCCACAGCCAGGCATTCTCTCACTGTGGTGTTGTGCCCACCGCCGCCCCCTGGGGTCGTGTAACGGTAGCACAAGGAGACGGAGTACGTGTGGCAGCGGGTCAGGTTGAAGGCCGGAGTCTCCCACTGCAAGGTCAGCTGCCGGGACTGGATCTCCGAGGCTCTAAGACCACGCAGCGCTCGCATGGGCTCTATTGGAATGGAAAACAGAGGAACATTTTGTTAACATAAGCCAAAAAAGCAGGGAATCTCCACAGAGACATCACCAGGTCAAAAGACTTCTCGCCTACTCCACCCACCAAAGGTAGGAGGCACAACCACGGTCAAAAAAGGTTGACGGACCACCTGCTAATGAGGACACAACTCGTGCCAAATTCCTTTAATTAATTCCACAGGCTGCAGGTTGTACTCTCTCTCCCGCCATTTGCCTCCGCGTCGCTAAGCAAATCGAGTATCTGCCTGCACACCGTCCAGGGGCCATGAGCCCCGTCCAAGGACATCCAGTTCAGCCAGTTAGTGCAAGGTCGTTGCATTAGGCCAACTATTTTTGGCACACCTCACACCTGTTCTCGTACTTTCTTATTTACAGAGGGCAGAAAGATCAGCTACCACCTTTGGTGTATATGATATAAAGAGACAGAGGAAGCCACTGTCTGTAGGGCACACAGGAACCTTAGTGTTTCTCACAGAGAGGCGCAGACAGCAGGGAGGGTGAACCAAGGACATCCAGCCCCACTATCAATGAGCGCATTTGTCACAGTCCATTATTAAGACAATCAATGCTTTTTTGTCAAATAGATCTCCACATAATGTATTGTATTTCTTTGTTCTTTAAATGGGACCTGGTGACTAATGGGTCCAAGTGGGAAGGTACAACAAAGGAGATGTGAAGTGAGCACTTGCTGTGTAAAGTCATGGCTCAAGGTCTTTATTGTTCCTCTTAAACCGATTCTTAGAAGACATACTCTTAAGATTTAGGTTTACTACTAAGAGTAAAGTGAGGAAGCTAATGCACCGAGAATCGTCAAGACGGCGGGGCTGAATCAGAGGAAATGCATTTCCTTTTGAAGTCCTCAGAGGAGAACACGTACGGATCACAGAATACTAATTCAGCATTTCTCCTGCAGAATCGCACTTGTGACATTAAGCTCTTTTAATCCTGAAATAACTCACACATAAGGGATCTTTTGCCACACCTTTTCCTTAAGATCTATATTTAGATTTACATTTCGTTTCTCTCAGAGATTTACATTTAGATTTGCTTCCAGTGCGATTGGGTTTCTTATCAAGAGAAGCACTTAGTCGACCTGAAAAATGACACAAATGAATAATATTCCTTTCCAAAAATACGCATTGAATGTAGAGGTCCCATTTGCCTCCACAGGAAATACGACCAGAATAGTGCTGGTCGTCTTAATGGAACCATTGTCTGTTAGTCAAAAGCAAGCAAATGGGGTGCTGTTGGCTTGTGCCATCTTTAAAAAACAATCCAAGAGCTGACACTGTGCTCTTTGAGGAGCCCAAAAGGGCCTTTTGTGCTACCCTACTTCCCTTAACCTAGTTCGAAGGCTTTGTCTGGATGCCAAGAGCAGCGCTTCGAGCCCACTCCTTGGCACCCATCAGAGATGGGACCGAACCCAGAGAGAGCAGCCAGAGGCCTGGGGCAGCATGTCAATTCCTCACGGGCAGCTGGAAGTCCAAACAAGACCGGTTTCTGTCCCATTACACTAGATAATATTGATACATGAGGGAGTCCAGAGAGCTCATTCCTAGTTATACAGCAAACTAATGGGCGTGAAGTTCTGGTCGTTGATCTGTAAAAGGAAAAGGAATGAAAAACATAATTCTGTGATATTTGGAGTAAAACCTTTTACATTGAGATGGATGGGAGTGAGTTTAATCAATGATGTACATAAATGCATTCGTATATGTTAAATTATGGAAATAAAAATCATGAAATAATTCGCTGCTATATGTTACTTCCTCAAATCAATGTTAAAATCCGATTTTCTGCTTAATATTTTTGATACATTTTTGAACATTATCCACTTTTTATGAATAGAAAGTTCAAAAGAACAGCAATGTGCCATTTTGGGCCTTTTGAGGTTTGACAGCCATTGACCACTGTGTGTAATTAAATAATGAGAAAATTAGCATTTTTGACTTTCTTCTGCAGAAGAAAAAAGATAATGTTTCAACTGTTCCTGAATAAAATAAAAGTCTATGGGGCCCAAAACACCCATCAACCTTAATTGCACGGCCACAATATTTCAAAATATCTTATTTTGTGCTCTGTAGAAGAGAGTCGGTTACTGTAATTACTATAGTTACGTTTAAGGTTAGGGTTTGGTCTAGGGTTAGTCACTTGTAATTATGCATCATTTACTTTTATTACTAAATATATGTAGTGATGTGTAACTATCACCTTAAAATAAAGTGTTACCAGAAAGTTATACAGGTTTGGAACCACACAGGGGAGAGTAAATGATGACAAAATCTGCATGGAGCAATGTACCTTTAAGTCATTACATTCCAAAGTATAACTCACTCCGAGGAACACCTAAAGAGACCATCTGTGAACCAGACTGTGGCAGAAGTGCAATGTTTGTCCTATTCTTCCATCTTTTTCCTCATCCTAATCTCTTTCTCCTCCAAGGAACATTCCCTCACATCAAGTCTTGCTCCTAATCACAACAACGCCTCATCAAGCACACCTGGCCGTGTTCTGTGAAATGTCCAGCAGTTCCCTGGCTATGCCCACAGGACTGCGCCTGCTTTCATCATTTTTATGTAGGTCACTTCCAAGAGCCGCGCACCAGGATGCAATCTTCAGCTGCAGCCAGAACCAACCCAGTCATCCCATCATTCATTTCACTTTCTTCCAATTTTTTTGGAGGAGAAGTCACCCAGGGTTGTGAAAGTATCTAAAGTTCTTGTAGTTGAAAAAAATAAATAAAAAATGAGCTGCTAAGAGTGAGGAGCCATTCAAGGTGAGCCTAAACATACAGACAAATAAAACATTAGATCTAGTTGAATACCAGCTAGGAATATATCAACAGGGAAGATTGACAGTATCGGGTCTGTGTACAGGCGGTAATGGCATCCCTGGATGGAGGCCATTTTGAGTAGATCATATGAAGCTGGAGATGATTAAAGTCCCCTTTGTAAAAGAGTAGGTGGATTCACCTGTTGGATGAAGACAGATGAACTGACACTTCTATATCCCCCACCCCAAAAAACCATCAGAGGGAAAATGTGACCAGTGATAGTTTGTGATGTATAATAGCAGCCCAGCCTAAATATAAAGAAAAGTGCCACAACCTGTAAGTAAGAAAAACAACAAATGACCCCATCTTCCCCTATTCCATAAAAAAATCTTTAAGTCACCATGAAATCAAAATTTACAATTCTTGTTTATCATATTCTATAAATATATATATTTTTTAATTCATGTGCCCTCGTTTGGCTCAACCATTAAATCAAAATAACTGGCCCTCCCTTTTCTCTGATGAAGCGTTTCTCGACGTGAGGGCTGGACAACCAACCTGTCACTCACATGATATCCCCGCAATTGAAAACCACGATCATCCACGATCCAATCAATTCCAAAATGTAATCTCGGCCTGTTGTTGTTCTGTTTCACTCAGATATGCAGCATAATAGGAAACAAAGACAATCACAGATTCCATTTCATGCTGACTTTAAACCATGCTAAGCTAGCTTGCTGGTTTTAGCTGAACAGGCTGGCCTGTTGGCTGGTTTAAAAGAGGGTTCAGTGGGTCAGGACTATGTGAGACCTTCATAAACCAGGTATTTACAACCTGGTAACTAATGTATAATGGTTTAGCTGGGATTTGATTTTATCCATTTCTCCCAGTTAGCTTAAATGGAGCACAAGTGGACACTACAAGAAAACAATCTCATGTCTGTTGTTTAAGAAGAGATTGTGGTCAGATGGATTAAAACCTCTACAATCACAAGTCAGACATTTCAAAATTTCCTCAACTATTTCTTAGATGAAATTATCTATACACAATGCTATCATAACTATTTTATAACAATAAAGTCACAAAGGAAGGTACTGTAGTGACAGATACTTTCTTCCGTATTGTGAGGTACAGTACAAACAAGTGTAAACTCGAACTGAACGAATCTTTTCCTGAGTCAATTTGTTCATTTTGTTCGTTGAATGAAACAAATCAAAATGAACGAATCTTTTCCCGAGTCAATTCGTTCATTTTGTTCGTTGAATGAACCAAATGACATGAAAAAAGATTTGTTCATTTTGATAAACAAGTTCGAACAGGAGAGTCACGAAACAGAGCAAGGCGATCATTTGAGCTTATAAAACTTAAACTTTTTTTTTTTTTTAAATGAGCGATTGTTTCGCTTGATAAGACCCTTATTCATCGTCTGGAATCGTTTAAAGCCCTTTGAACAGTTTGCACTGAAACTGTCTTTTGGACCTTGAACCGTTTGGTTACCAGTAAAGCGCATAACTGAAGAAAGAATGACATGGATATCTTGGATGGGGGTGAGTAAATTATCAGCAAAAGTTTTTTTTAAAAGTGAACTACTCCTTTAAGAGAATAGATACTAGAGAATTTTCATTCCATGCTGCCTTTAAACTTTTAAAAGAGACACTTAAAATGTTATACTTTAAAGACTGTTCAATTCTTTCATCATTTGCACTCCTCATGTTATTCCAAATCTGTATAAATGGTTCCTCCAAAACAAAAGAAGAAAATTTTAATAATGTTTCAACTGCCATTTCAGATAATAAAGCATTTAAATTTATAGATGAACAATCCCTTCAAGTAAAACATACCTGAAAGCTCCATCAAGTCTCATGAGCAGACCTCTGAGGAATAAAATTTCATCATACACTTGACGGGCGAAGATAATGCGTTAGGTAAAAAAAAAAAAAACTATAAATCCTTCATCACGTTCAGCGAAAGGATCTGTTTCGAATATAAACCATTGAAGATGTTGTTACAACACAAAGATCATGTCTTGTAGCAGCAGCTCATATTCTTTTGAGACCGAGTTCCCTGGAGACTAATCAGAATATTGAGTCACATGACTGTAGATGCTAACCCTCTTTTAACCATGATTAATAAGTCATCAGAGTGTATGTGAGCAAGCGCTGTCAAACAAATCAAACTTCATAGCCTCTGACACAACATGGCGTTCCCACTAGCGCACTTCTCCAAGCACTCAATTATATCTTCCACTTCTATTCAGTTGATGGCAGAACACACAGGAGATTTGAGCACGAACGGAGTATGGAAAAGCTCATTTTACTTCCAATCCCACTGATGTTCTTCTATTGAGTCAAAATTACATCTTCAACAGTTCAGCAAATATGACAGCAGCTTAAACAGCCCCAATATTCATGTGCAGCGAGGCACCACTGGGAATATGATGCAAATACTCCATTTAAAGAAGAATTTCAATCTAGACTTAATGTGGAAGAGAAAATGGAAACAGTTGGAAATATTTAGCGTGAAAGTCTGCTCCTCATTTTTCTCCGCCTTCCTTTTAGAGACAAAAGCTGTTTAAGACCAAAACGCGTCTCCAAGTGATTCACAAACGAATATTTTTCGCTTCTTATCTGCTGATGTCTTTCTCCCTGCTATGTCATTCGGAAGTCTTCTGTGCTCTTCCGTTCTCCATGTTTCACCTGGCTGCCTGTCTTTGTCTCGCTGGCTGATGAATGGTAGGTGTCTGCTTTCCAGAACAAGCAGGGAATGATTGTGATGTGTCATTTAAAAAGGAAGGCGATGATTTGTGTGATGTAAAATGATGACCATTACCACGTTGACCAGGTCCAGGGCCGAATCCTCAACCTGTATTTTCACTCTCTTTTCCTCTCGGATAAAAACAGGATCAATCTTCCTAATCACACGCTTTCCAGTTCTGAAACAGCTGGACGTGGCAGAGACTCTCATTTGCAGGTGGAACCATGCATTACTGCACCCCTCGCTGTTTGTTTTGACAGGCACAAGAAGGCGCCACAGGAGAGATGCCCGCAGTTTCGGTTCAGAACATTTAAATTTAAATTAATGATCCACTTTTTCAAATAGTGAGTTGGATTTATTTTACGAACCGGTATTAAACACTTTGCCAAATGCACATGCTGTTCCATTAGTGATTGATCAATAGGGGTTTTTAAATGGAAAATTATGAGAAAATTACTGGTACGGGAAAATATACTGGTGGTGTCAATCAAAAGTTTGGAATAATTAGGATTTTTGCTGCTTATTATCTTAGAGGAAAGTCTATGATACATTTTTTCAGGATTTATCAACAAGCAAGATGGAGTGGAGCAAAAGAACAATATTTTTTTTAATAATTTTTAATAATTATAATAGTTTTTATCATACTTTTTTTTTAAATTCTACAAAAATATTAAGCAACACCTGTTTTAAACATTGTTTCTTGAGCACCGATTAAGAGTATTAGAGTGATTTCTGAAGGATCACTATAAATATATATAAAGCTCTTGTTTTTTCCCCTACATACAGTAACAAGATTAAATGGAAGGCTTAGAAAGAGAAAAGAGTTAGATATTTTAATTCATTTCTCACCACAGTGAAATGAGATCATCACATTTCTCATCACAGTCTTACAACATGAACTTAATCTATTTTCAATAGACTGTTTAATGAAAGTGAAGTTCTCCAGTCACTCACCTGCACACTTGGTTCTGCTGATGAGGGGTGGTCCAGATGGCCCGGTCCCCCCCTCACCCGGCCGAGTAAGCAGCACACTGATATGGTACTCCGTATCTGGATCCAGGTGCCAGAGCTTATATGTAACCATGTTAACTCCGAGGATCTCCGACCAGGGTGCCTGGCTGGCCCGATATTCGATTTCCCGACGGATGATAGGGCCATCGCCCAGGATGGAGTTGGTGTTTAGTTGAATGATCAAATAAGTGGAGCCTGCTCTCAACAGCTGGGGCGGAGCAATGGGAGATGGGGGAACTGTGATAGAAACAGAGAAGATTATGGTGTAAGAAGAATATGTTGATATTTTAACCTTTTTCAAGAAGGAATATATGAAATGTTTTAATGCAATCTAACCTGAAACTTATATAGTCTTATCTATTTTGCTCAGTTTTTAAGCTTATCTTGACATCAGTTGGCATGAAGTGAAATAACATTTGCTGTTCAAAATGGTACAACTTAAATGCAAGGTTCAAGGGTTAAAATAGCAATCTGGCCATGCACATTAAACCTCCGATAGCTGGTTCTTTCAGGTCCTCAAGGGAGAGCTATAAGTAAACCAACAGCTGTGCAGGACTGTAGACTGTGGAAGAACATCAGACACAAGGTCATGCTATTTACTGTAAAGTGAGATTTCGAGAGCTACCTTTCCTGTGGAGTTGGTGCTTGCAACACCAAGGTCATGGGTTCGATTCCCAGGGAAAGCGAAAGCTGATAAGAATGTAAATGTGTACCTTTCAATGCAATTGGATAAAAGCGTCAGCCAAATGCATAAATGTAAATTTTCATATCTAGCCCCCCGAGGAACTTGGCGGGCAGATACACACAGTAGCCAGAATAACAAGGAAAAAAAAAACTGATTTGCATGGTAAAAAGTTTTTTTTTTGTGAGATATATATTTAAACCCTGACTAATCACTAGAGCTTCAAAGAGTCTTGAGTTATCAAACAATTAGTGAGAGAAATTGATTTAGAAGGATTGAAGCGAGGGGTTCAATGAAAAAAAAAAAGATATCAGCACTGACTTTTCCCATGACTAATCTTTGGGTCTGCTGTGTCTGCAAGCTTTCTCTCTCAGGGCCAGCTGCAGATGGCAAATATCCAGCTAGGGACAGAGAAAGTCTCTCCTGGGAGAGATATGAGATGCCAGAGAGTAATAAAGCTCATCTTGTCTGTCAGAGAAAGGCATAATAAAGAATAATATAAAGCCAACTCAAACTCCACTTTCATATGAAAGGAGACGTAAAAACTGGCCACCCTTTCTTTATAATTCTTTCTCTATCCAGCGTTGGTTAGGGCTAGGGGTGTCACGATTCTCCAAATCCTCGATTCGATTAAGTTATCGATTCTAAGGTCACGATTCGATTCGATTCGCGATTTAAAAAAAAAATTTAAAGCGCAGATTGCTATGCAATTTTTAGACTACACATTTATGCATTATGTAATATAAATTTGTTTACAATGTACACTACACCATTGCCAAATTTAAAATATAACAAAAACAAGTAACATAACTTAATAGTATAACATTTAAAGCCCCTGAAATGACTAGAAAAAAAGTTTAGTTAATTTTGATGAACGAGATTGAACAATAGAGTCAGTAAAACGATCCGAACTTTCCATCACGGACGCGACATGGGGCGTGGCAGTATCGACGATACCATTTTTTATTTCGATTTCGATACCATTGAATTAATTTCGATCGATTTCGATTTAATATCGAAATCGTGACACCCCTAGTTAGGGCAGATTATTAATTCCACCCGAGAAAGCTTTTTTTGCCAGAGTAGAGTTCAGAGTTACTGCGAAAAAAAAAACAAAAACAGATCTGAACCCTTCGGACTGACTGAGAACAATTCTCATTAGCCCTCTGGCTCCTCTGCTTTAGCCCTGTTGCTATGTAATCTATGGGCCCATTGAGGAACAGTGAGTTGTGAAATGAGTTGATCAAGCTAATTAAAGGACTGATTAGCCTCTCGTTAGCGGGGGCAAGCGTGGGAGGGCAGTTTGGAAGACAAGGAGAAGATCACAGCAAAGGGAAAGGAAAATCTAAGGTGAGCATAATGAGCTTGCATCACTGCTGCCACGCTAGAATGTGGGCCTATGGCTTTATGGACTCGTCTGGTGGGGCCAATCTGCTGTGCTTAACTGAGGTGCAGTAATGCATTTTAAATAGGACCTCCTGTCGAAGTAAAAGCCATCAGGAAGCAACGCCAATAACATGCTGCAGAGGGAATGCAGCTATAGTCTGAAATGGCTTTAAAGCTCTGTAACAGAGGCAAAGATGCAAGTGGGTCTCATTAGAAGTTGTGCTTCATACTGCAATGTTCCCGAGTGGATTCTGCCTACAGCTCTGGTAAAAAAATATAATGATGAAGTTGTAATGAGTCAATGTGACAAGTGCCACAAGAGCAAGCGATTTGTATCTAAGCACTTTGCTAAACATTTGATTAGTCAGACCCCTAAAAACAGTGCATGTTACATGAGTTTTGAATTTGAAGACACGATCTAGAGAACATTTACGATTTTATCCTGTGATATGGTTTCATTTAAAGGGTTAGTTCACCCAAAAATGAAAATGATGTCATTAATGACTCATCCTCATGTCATGTTCAGAACATAGTTTAAGATATTTTAGATTTAGTCTGAGAGCTTTCTGTCCCTCCATTGGAAATGTATGTACACTCTAAAAAATGCTGGGTTGTTTTAACCCAACTTTGGGTCAAATATGGACTAACCCAGCCGTTGGGTTAAATTTTTACATTACATTTTTAACCCAACATTTCGGGTTTGTCCATATTTGACCCAAAATTGGGTTAAAACAACCCAGCATTTTTTAGAGTGTATGGTATACTGTCCTTGTCCAGAAAGGAAATAATGACATCATCAAAGTAGTCCATGTGACATCAGTGGGTTAGTTAGAATGTTTTGAAACATCGAAAATACATTTTGGTCCAAAAATAACTAAAACTACGACTTTATTCTGCATTGTATTGTCTTCCGGTTCTGTCATCAAGCCGTGTTCAGTGACGCTGCTGACGTTTATATCTGGTGTGTCCATCTATTCGGGTTCAAATAAATATGGCTGGGCAAAAAAAACGTGTCAAAATCCTTACGACATGTCTGCGAAGATCGTTTTGTTACAGTGTGCGTCTCCCTCAGACTGTAGTCTTATTTTTGGACCAAAATGTATTTTCGAGGCTTCAAAACATTCTAACTAACCCCCTGATGTCACATGTCTCTATTTCCTTTCTGGACGAGGACAGTACCGTACATACATTTTCAATGGAGGGACAGAAAACTCTGACTAAATCTAAAATATCTTAAACTGTGGGCATGGACATGAGTCATTAATGAAATAATTTTCATTTTTGGGTAAACTAACCCTTTAGCAGGCATTTAGCAGACGCTCTTATTCAATCACTTTAGCAGCACAAGCCAGAAAAACATGCCAATTAGAACGTTATCTACTGGGTAAGTGCTATCTATACAACAAGGGTGTTTCTCTTAGGAGGAAAATAAAATAAATAAAACATTAATAAAAAAAATTGAATACCTCGAAGTTTCTCTTTTAGGATCTCTGAGGGTATTACCAGTAATTTTTCATTTCTAGTTTTGTTATGACTGCATTAAAAAACAGCCTGAAGGTTTTATAATGCCGTGCTTCTAGGTGACATTGTGGCATACAGTAAAGCCGTATTTCTAAATTCGCCATAATCCGTGCTGCTACATCTATCAATAGGATTAGCATGGTGCTGTCTCATAGCCTCTCTCAGTATGCCTTGAGGACGGAAGCTGAATAACCCACGCAGCTCCATCCATCCTTATCCTTATTCCGCCCCTGACTTCTTTTACTTAGGGGATATCAATCTGACCAGGGTGTAAAGGTGGACACAGAAAGCTGCCACTGTAGACTGATGGGCAGGTGTCAAGTTATATGGTTGAAATATCAAGTAGGGAGGAGGTTTGCTTTGGTTAAATGCAATGCTGAATCATTGTGATTATTCTCAGGAAATGTTTTGTACTACACTTGATACTGTTCTATAAATACAAATAAATGAAATCTCACAGATTCCGATCGAAATGGATAGTAGAAAATGATCATTATTTACCCCTCTTGTCATTTCAAACATTTATGCCATTTTTTTCAAGCTCCAAAAAGGACTGTATATAATAATGTAAAAAAAAAAAAGTGATCAATTGAAAATCTGCAACAGATCAAGATCAGCTCTCATACATATGGCACCGTATTCACATAGCAATAGATGTCCTTAAATTATAAATTTCAAACATTATTAAAAACAAGTTAACAGTAAAATAAGAACAAAAACACAAATTACAAGCAGAGATGAATACTAAAAAACAAAGTTACAAAGTCTAACAGTAGTAGGTAAGTAATTAAGCCTAAATGTAAAATAACACTTTTTGTTCACTGTAGAAATTAGATGAGTTTTTTTTTTGTTAAAGCTGTATTTAGTTTTTTTTTTTATTAACATTAATGACACAGACAACGAATATTGTGTGTATGCTGTCAGTTTAAGGCCGAATGCAATACTGAAAAAAAAAAAATTACGAACATCATGGATTGTTTCTCAACTATGACATAACCGAGAGAATATTGCCGAGAAGGGTATTTAGCTAGTTTTAGTTCGTTTTTAAACATAATTTTGTGTGCATGTGTCCCTTCAAGGGCAAGGAAATGCTAACGCTATCTGAAACACGCCCCCTCTCTCTCTCTCTCTCTCTGCGTCTCTGGTCACAGATAACGTGCGAGTTCCGATTTTCGCCTCTTCTTCTGCGTTTAAAATTATTTGAATGTGTAAATTAGCAAGACAAAACACGTCTAAATGATAAACGTCCACTCTATGGTGGTTAATTTTAGCAGTTAATCAGCGAATCACATGCGTGATGAACCGTGGGGCAGCTGGTCCGTACGGATCACGGATCAACTGTGATCCGTTGCACCTCCTATAATGTATAGGCATTTCATCACCAGGAATTAAATGGTAAAAATCTGACCCTGTCAAAAAGGTGCAGTGCTTTCTGCAGTTGGGTCGGTTCATGTTCATCGTTTGGAACGGGACCGAGACACCTCTTCAGCTGGGTCTCGGTATGGTTGAGTGCGATTGCTGTGTTCACACCTGCCCAGAAGATCCGCACCAAGGGGGGGAAATGAACTTGAGAGTTCGATTCAATCGAACCAAACCAGGCAGGTGTGAATACATTCTGAGTTTGTGTATGTAAAGACTTTAAAGGGATACTCCACTTTTTTTGGAAATGGGCTCATTTCATAACTCACCCAGAGTTAAACAGTTGGGTTTTACCGTTTTCAAATCCATTCAGCCGATTTTCCGATGTTTGGAAGAATATCAGTAACCAGACAGTTTCTGGTCTCATTGAATTCCATAGTATATTTTTTATCCTACTATGGTAGTCAATGAGACCAGAAACTGTCTGGTTACTGATATACTTCTAAATATCAGAAAATCGGCTGAATGGATTCGAAAAAGGTAAAACTCAACTATTTAATTCTGAGGTACTTGTAAAATGAGCCTATTTCCAAAAAAAAAAGTGGAGTATCCCTTTAAATGTTAAAAGCAGCATACGCGTTTAAAACGAAATGAGGCTGCGCAAATAAAGACTTTTTTGGTGTGCACTACCCCTTTAAGCTTTACTAAAAACAAACTGCAAACAAAAGTCCACACACACACAGTTTTACAAAACTGATAATTTCAGAACAAATGAGCCAAAGATGTGAGAACGCAAGGCTATAATAGAAAAAGAATACAATGAAAACCAAGACACAAAGGACACAAAGAAAACAAGCTCTTCACCTTTGACAATGAGTTCAGCAAAGTTGGAGACGCCGGAGCCTCTGGAGGACTGTGTGACGCAGCGGTAGAGGTCCTGTTCTGGCTTCTGGACGTCCTCCAGTTGAAAGGACACTGCGAAGCGGTTGCGGCCCAAGTGCTTGACAGAACCACCTGAGGACACTTCACCATTGTGCCGCTAGAAAAGAAGAAAAACATGAAAACACGCTACAGCCCACTCACCAAGCATACGCTGCCAAGTCCTTATATAAACACTAGATGAGCAATGCACTTTTCTGAGATAAAGCCATTTGTCATTAAACTCAGATACTCAGCCAAAACAAGACTAAAATTGCATTTGCCCAATTACTTGACGAAAATGTATCAATTATTCATCTTATATTTAAGGTACACACATATATCATAGTGACAACAGGCTGTCAAGCTCCAAAAGGGACAAAGAAACACTATAAAAACACTATAAGAGATAGGGATGTGCCCAAAGCCAAAGGAATGGTCCCCCGGAAAGGGGGTCATTCAACAGAACCCCTTAAGGGATGGGAAAAAATATGAGAAGGGAGGAAAAAATATATTTTAATGTGTTTTCATTCTCTCGCAACAGTTGGGTTATTATATTGTATATAATATGCAGGCATCAAGGAGCGGGGAATTGTAATCACTTTCGAAAGCAATCTCGCTTTTTACTTTCGCTTTCCAATTTGCGATCATGCGTACTCTGTGTATACTGCTGTAAGTGCGGCAATGACGGCATTTCATGCAGACGAATGACAGTCGAAAAACTTAAAGGGTTAGTTCACCCAAAAATGAAAATTAAGTCATTAATTACTCACCCCCATGCTGTACCAACCCCGTAAGACCTTCGTTCGTCTTCGGAACACAAATGAAGATATTTTTGATTAAATTTGAGAGCTGTATAACTACCACATTGGCTCCTAAGGGACTGCCTCTTGACGGCCCAAAAAGTCAATGAAGAAAATGTTTAAATATCCCAAGTGACTACCGTGGCTCAACTATATGTTTATCAAGCGACGAGAATACTTTTTGTGCGAAAAAACAAACAAAAATAACGAGTTTATTCGACTATTCCTTTTCTTCCTTGTAGGCCAGAAACGAGACTTCCTTAGATTTCCACGACGCATGCGAGAGAACTGAATTGAAGTAGTGTAAGGAGATCGCAATTCTTGCGCATGCGTCGTGGAAATCTAAGGAAGTCTCGTTTCTGGCCTACAAGGAAGAAAAGGAATAGTCGAATAAACTCGTTATTTTTGTTTGTTTTTTCGCACAAAAATTATTCTCGTCGCTTAATAAACATATAGTTGAGCCACGGTAGTCACTTGGGATATTTAAACATTTTCTTCATTGACTTTCTGGGCCGTCAAGAGGCAGTCCCTTAGGAGCCAATGTGGTAGTTATACAGCTCTCAAATTTAATCAAAAATATCTTCATTTGTGTTCCGAAGACGAACAAAGGTCTTACGGGGTTGGTACAGCATGGGGGTGAGTAATTAATGACTTAATTTTCATTTTTGGGTGAACTAACCCTTTAAATTTATGTTGAGAGACGAGCCATACAAGTTCGACACCCAAATATGATTAATCTGAATAATAAGGACCAAAAATAAAGAAGTCTTGCACTTAACTTAATATTGGGAATTGCTACGTGGAGCTTGGTGAGGAACCAGACACGTCTCTTACACAAATTAACCACACTTGATAGCAGCAACCTTTCACTGCGGCTTAGGTAATCATAGCGAGACAGTGGTGTGAATAGCACCCATCCAAGATGTCAACGCATTCGCATTTTCCCCTTCTGAATACCAAGGACACAAAATGAGCGTTGAGAGTGCACTAACATGAACAGAAAGCACTTCGAGAAGGAGGTCAGCGGCTGCTACACAACTATGTGTGTTCGTTTATTATGGGGCTGCTAAAGCGTTTAGGCTTTCAATGTGGTTCAAGACCACACAAACCAGACCTGAATGTAAGGGTAATGTGTGGGCAATGGCTGCAAATTTGAGGTTCACATAAAACAAAGCCAAACGTACAATCATCTGGCTTTGAGGGCCACTTTGTCTTTATTCAACCTAGCAATCTCATTCAGTGAACTGCCAGACATGCAAACATGTAGGGAAAACATCCAATAAGAAAGCTGGGGACAATCTGTTTGTACAAAGCGTGCCAGTTTGGAATCAGTTTAAAAAAATGTAAAGCTTAAAACTAAGTTACCTGACCATATACTGTAAAATATTTTTTTTATATATATATATATATATATATATATATATATATGAAGAGTTCAGATGCAAAAGCCTCTAAATGCAATTTGAAATTTTCTTCTTTAATGAGGATTTTTATCAAACTTGTATATTTAAGTTCAGTAATTTTACTTAAATAATAATTAATAGGTAATTATCATTATCACACTTAAATATACAACCTTGATAAAAAATTATCATTCTAGAAGAAAATTTTAAATGGCACTTAGAGGCTTTTGCATCTGAACTCTTCATATATTACACACATATATGACATATACATACAAAAATGACTGACCTCATAGTCTTGTTAAATATACTGTATTTAAATATTATTATTTTTTACTGTTAAATATACTCTTCTCTCTGTAATTTACATGCATACTTTTAAGGAATTAAAAGAATAATAATAATTAGTTAACATTTTCCCATTAAAGTACATATACTCTAACACACACACACACTTGATGACAGCTATAAACTTTAAAATATAGAGGTTACCAAAATGTCACACTGTAATGCCTGTGAAATGACCACAGCTGCCAAAAAAAAGGGGGGGGTAAAGCATTTACAGAGTAAGATATCCATGATAAAAGGCAGAAACTAGGCTGCAGCTACAACTACAGACAGGGGAAGCAAGAAAACATCCATATAAAAAGGAAGTGAAGACAGAATCATATCTCCTGCTGTGTTTAGGGGAGGAATGAACACTTCAGAGGGTTTGAGGACATTGATTATTGCAAAATCTTGTGTCGCTGTGACAGCTTGTAACCACAGGCATCTGTCCCTGACCTTGATGTGACAATCATTCATTTAATTTAATTCCACCGTTCGATGCCAGAAACTTCAGTTCTTGGTGGAATCGGACTTGGATGTTCCTTCCAAAGACCACGTTAGATCCTAAAAATACTCTCAGAACAATTCATACTTTGCAGTCACGTGACTACCTTGGATGCCTGGCGGGCAACAAACGGGTATTTTCAATGTAGAGTCCTTTAGTTCCAGGTCTTTAGTAGCTAGCAAGTCTGTTAGCAAGCTAGCTGCATAACTATGGACTAGGATTAACTCCAAGGTGAAAGTAGTACATTTTTTATTTTTTTTTCCTCTGTAAATAATATAGCTCTACTGTTCTCATTGAAAACCATAGATATCACAATATCACAAACTTCAAACAACCTATCACACACTTTTGTTGTTGTTGTTGTTGTTGTTAGCAAAACACAACAGCTGCGTTTATACGTAGTTAGCCTCACAACACAAACAGCTGACTCACCGAACCAGCTGGTGGCATTGATTGGCGAAACTACAGGTTAACTTAAAGGGTCATGAAACCCCAAACCAAATTTCTGAGATTTTAACAGAGGTATGTGTGTTGAACACCATTGAAGACAATGTTAGCATCTGTAAGATTTAATAGTAGGGTTAAAATGGTTAAATTTGAGGGTTTTTTTCTGCTTTTTTCGTCTTCCGGGTTTAAAATCTTCATCATGTGATGTGGCTGTGCACTGTGAGTGCGTTGATGACTCATCGGTGTCTCATAATTATTACTGAGACTGAGTTTTCATATCCTATGAGAAGACACTATCTCTTAATTATTCATTAAGAGATAGTGAGACCCTTCTAACTCATGAAAAAACATGATTTTACTCACTAAAAAATACCTCCATAAAAATCAATCTATACTCACTTCCAACAGGAACTTTTCTGCTTCAGAGGGACGTCCTGCTGCTACACACTGGAAAGTGGCGTTTTGTCCAGCGTTGACCTCCACATCTCCCAAGCGAGAGAAATGAGGAGATTTATCTGAGCACAGAGACGTAAGGGGTTTAGAATAAAAACAAAATGTCCTAAGTAACAGGGGAAAAAGAATATTAGCATACACTACCATTTAGAAGTTTGGATTTTTTTTAAACAATTTTATTCAGCAAGGATGAATTCAATTGAGTCTGACAGTAAAGACACTTATGCCACAAAAGATTTAAATGCTGTTCATCAAAGATTCCTGAAAAAAATACTGTTTTTCAACATTGAGAATGTTTCCTGAGCCCGATTAGAATGAATTATGAAGGATCATGTGACACTGAAGACTGGAGTAACGACGCTAAACTGTTTTGTTGATCAAATACGTACAGCCTTGATTTTTACAAAAATATTTTTTGTATCAATGTACAAGTGTTTACTGTTACTTTAGATCAATTTAAAGCCTCCTTGAATAAAAGTATTAATTTCTTTAAAAAAGAATCTTACCAACCCTAATCCTCTGAATGGCGATGCTGACCACACTTTCGCACTTTACAACATGCTTAAAGTCAACAATGAAATACATGTGTCTGATTTAAACAGAACCAACCGGCTCATTTCTGGTACGTAACGCCCACATTTTACAATCCAGTCGAGTCCTGCCCAACATTTCTCCACTTAAATATTCTATCTTCCATCAAACGTGTCATATTTTGGAAGTAAAATGAGTTGCGAACGTTGTTTTATGTGGACTTCAAAAGCAGGGAAACAATCTCTTAGTGGCCAGAAATGTAGATTTGTTCCAGTTTGACTTGCTTGTTAAACTCTGTGTCCATATATGGGTTGTTTCCTTGCCGGTATGTGGGACAACTGATAAATCCTACGATATAAAAAGGTCTGGATAATCTTCCTCCAGCATATATGGTTCTTGGCACTTTCCTTCCCTTTAAACCAAATTTCAGTTCAACTAAACTGAAATATGACCTTTTGAATTCAAAAGTCATATCTATTCATTTGAAGACTTTTTTTTAACTGAATATACAGTGTCAGGGATTAAACGGGATAAAAAGAAGAAAGAAAGAGATAGATAGGATAGATAAAAATGAAGAAATACTTTATTGATCGCAGGAGAAAATCCAGGTGCAAGATTGCTACAATATGCTATATAAAAAACACAAAAATGAACGGTGCAGCCAATATATTGTTCATTCATTGTCTGCACATTATATTACAAAATACACACTGTATGAAGAAACCAATTTTAGAGGCTGTTGGTGGCAAGAGCAGAAAGCAAAAAAGGTAAACAAACACATGAGGTTAAATATGGCTTGCACATTCTAGTTGTGATTTGGAAAGCGTTTTTTTTTTTTAATCAGTTCTTTTGAATGGGTGTCAAATGTAAAAAGACCCTTGGGCAACATGAATAGCTTCATGTGTTAGTTAACAGTGCTTAGTCTCTGAGAGCGGAGGAGAGCTCCTATGGGAAACGCAGCCAGCCCTGCACGCCTGGCAGTTTGATTGTTACTTAAACAGCGTACAGTTTATGTATAATTTAATATTTTGAACTACTGAACTGTTTCTATTTGCATGGTGATAAGAAATGAAAATCACTTTTAATGTCCCGACTATTCAACTAGATGCATGTTTTACTAAAAATACATTTACTTACAATTTTTTTTACATGGTTTTGTTTTCTGTGAATGTGCGAAACTTTTAATTCAGTAGCCACAACTACAAGAATAACTTAAGTCCAGTCAGTGGTAAAACTTTGCCCTACATTGCCGTATTTCATTTATTTGTTTTAATGCTTTTTAGCTGCAAAGTTGCTTCCATTTCAATCTCCCATGGGAATTTGTTTAATTTAAGGATAATTTGCTTATTGGCACAGTAATGATGGCATTAAAAAAAAATATATTTCTCCCATACTGTAGGTTTCATAAGACGGCTGTCTTGATTAGATTTGCAGGCTTGTGTTGGAGTTCTAAAAATGTATTCTTAAGGTTGTTTATACAGTGTATATACAGAAATTCTTAAAATGTATTTAATACCTTTTTTAATAATATTTTTTAATACCGGCAAGACTTCAAGGTGCAGCTGTAGTGGTGTAAAGGGAAAAGTAAGTAATGAAATATCTTCAAGAACTTGCATTTCCCCATAATGTTCCCCATAAAATCAAGCGATAAAACGAACCAGAAATGACACGAAACAGCACGCGTTCCAATACCCAGCAAAGAAGACGAAGAACACAACACGCGAATATGGACGTCAGACAGAAACTAGTGTAGCAAACTGTTTGCGCGATGATTTGCTCTGAGAAAAAAATGCAAAAAAAAAAAAAAAAAGATTTACCCAATGACCTCAACCTATGCCTTGCTCTGATTGGCTGTAGCTCATGATATCGCGTGAGGTCTGCGAGGCATCTGCGAGCGTCTTTGATGCGTTGTTGGCTCTTTCAAACTAACAGATTGGCGAGCATTCAGTCCCCCATCTTGACCTGTCGGCGAGCTCAACGATTAGAAAATCGGGGTTAAAATCTAGTGTGAACTAGGCTTAAAGTGAAGCGTCATTAGCGGACGTGTAAGCATTGTGTGGTTATCCCATCAGTTAGGACATCGCATCAAATTTGTGTCAACAAATATGCTTTTTAAGATAGTTTTTTTTTTCGTTTATTGAAAGTGTGGTTATGTCAGCTTAATGATGACTGAAATAGTAGCGAACTTGCAGACAGGTTGGGCAGCGAGCCAGCCGGGTACCCAGTTTGTTTCATTGTGCGTGAACGAACACCACATCACATGATATCGCTCAGATCCTACTCGCAACATAAATAAATCCACACGAATTTTAGGAATTTTAGAACAAAGTCCTGCACTTGACTAGCCTGGATACTAGCCCACAACATTTTTTGGTCGGGAAGTTCGGTCTGGACTCGATGCATTGAGGAGTAATTATGATCAGTCAAAAAATGATCCGGCCAATCAAATTACCAGGGCGGGCTTTATACGATGATGGACAGATGATCTGCAGGGACGTAATCATCACGTTATCAAAGAGCGCTTGTCAGAGATGACTGCAGCTGGAGAATTGATATATAGTCTTTTGTAAAATAAATCGACAGCGCATTCATTTTAATAGACAAACAGAGAACTGCAATCAAGGCATTTGTCGATCGGAAAGATATTTTTGGCATCCTTCCTACATGATTCGGGAAAAGTGTAACTTATCAGCTGGCTCTGACGGTCGTTAAGAAGATGGGACGTTATGAAAAGCCTGTGGTCGTTGTGGTTTCTCCTTTGGTGGCACTCATGGAGAAGTAAGTAAAAGAAGCAACACTCGTTATTTAACTTCTAAAATAAATAAAGTTAGGCTAGGTTCTGTATTTGAAAACTGCGCTATGCAAAGGAGTTGACTTACTGCGTTGCTCTGATTGGTTGTAGGTCTACCGACTATCCAATTGAGTGCAGAGGGGTTTTTTTTTTCCTGGTTTGGTTACGACACGCCTCATAATCAAAGCCCAACGGAGGAGTTTCGGACTCATATTCTCTCTTGAATATTAGTATGAAGAAGTCAGGCTAGCACTTGACACAAATAGAAACTCATAGGCCTAGTTGGATCGGGGTTCGAAAATGTGATACCTTGTCAGATTCCGTTTCTTACTTTTTAATGCCCTTATTTTTGGCTATTTTCATTTACTACCCTTTTTACAACCCCGCGGACACCCTGTTATAAAATCACCGTAAAACGCCTACTGGCACTGCACACATCTGAAACCTCTCAATCAAAGGAGATAAATAGGCTAATGAGGTCTGATATAACAGAATGCTGTTCCACTCTGGGTGTAGGGCGTTTATAGTTTATCTGATTTGTAAAACCAGGCGGAGGCACAGGCTACATTGTTTGTAGTCGACGGGTGGCCACGCGTTCGGTGTGGATTCCACTGTGTGATGCTCATTTCATGTTTTTATGAGTCAACATGAATCACAAGGCAAGGAAATATGAAAAGCGAATGGAAATCTGTCAGCTAGATTATTAAATATGCCCATTTGAGTCCTGAAGACTTTGATTAATAGATATCGCTGTTGCCACAACAC
This sequence comes from Pimephales promelas, assembly GCF_016745375.1. The sequence goes on from NW_024121222.1 coordinate 9,291,487, forward strand.
TAAGGTTATGATGTGTAGAAAGAACAAAAGGAATCAGAAGGAAATCTTCTCATTCTACTCTTTTCGCCTGCCTTTCCTTTTTGACTCGTCTTGCCAAATGGTGATTTCCGCAGTCTGGCGCAATGCCACTCACGACAATGTGTGTCCAGGTCCTGATGAGAGTTTTAATTATTTAATGTGCACAGTGGGGCTTAGATGATGCCATCTGCCGCCTGCAGGAAGTGGGGAGGGGGGCGAAGGAAGAGGGTGTTAGGAGACTCAGCAGAGATGAGCCGTCATGACCACAGCATCTGTTGATTTGCTTGTTTGGAATTGCACTTTATTGCCATCTAATAGTACTTTGTCAGTTTTCTCTGTTTAAATATGTATAAATATCACTACAGTTTTATGAAGCCTTAAAAGCGTTAAGATGTCCCTTGGGGGTTGTGAAAGGGATGGTTAACTTGGAGCGAAGACCACATCTCCGCGGTGTGCCTCCTATCCCTGTCGGCTGGTCACTAAAAAACATTTCAGCACATCAGAAACCATTACAGTTGATAATTGCGCCGTCGGAGCCTATTGAATCGGCCTGAGATAAGGCTTGCATCTCTCAAATAAATATACAGACATGTGGTTATCGTATAAAACAGCTTGTTTAAATAAAAGCCAGTCAGATTAGGCAGGATTCACTAAGAATGAATCGCAACCACTGCATCATTTATTATTTGCACACGCAGTCTGCATTGTTCTTGCACCCGATTCACTAAAGGAATTATGCAAACTAGGTGCAAACATGGCCTAAAACGCAATATCCATGAAAAATTAGCAATTTCTGAATTTACAATATTGGTGGATTCTAAATGTACTGCAATCTGGTGTAGTTTACTGGGACTGCCCTATATTTTGAACAAATTAATGTGTCCTTGCTGAATAAAATGTTCCTAATCATACACTGTTTGGTTCCTTGCCATTGGCGCCTCTGGCTTTTGGCTTGCTTAGTTGGGGACACTTAATATTCAACCTAAGGGTGTGCGATATCCCTTTAGTGTTAATAAAAATAAAAAATAAAAATACAAGGAGAAAATCCCTCACTGACTGAGAACTTTAATAGTAGCTTTAATAAAAATCAATAATTTAATCAATAATAGTTTTGATTTCATATTTGTTAATTTAATTACTTTCTTCAATGCTACTGCTAAATACACCTACTGCATCTGAAAAAATAAAGCACTATTTATTTAATTTGAATATTAATTTGTGTAATGTTTATCATGTCTTATTTTTTAATAACAAAGAAAATAATGACAAAGATTTTTACCTTCGTCACTGGCCTAAATGTATGCCTTTCTTTTTTCTTTTGTTACCTAAGGCTTTGTTTTTAACATAGGGACATTAGTTTGGCTGTAATGAACAGCCACTTGCAAAATATTAAAACCAACTTAAAAAATCGTGATCGTGATTTTCCTAAAAAAAATCGTGATATGATATTTTTGCCATATCGCCCACCCCTAATTCAACCATTTTATTGGTCTGCATTGACACCATTGCATGAGAACTGAACCGAGCAGGACAATGACTTTCTCTAGAGTGGCTGTATAGATAAATTAATAACTTTTATATGACAGAAATGAACTGTCACTGAACTTTTAAGCTGGAAAATTACAGTATTTTCTTCTAGATCTGCTGTACACCGAAACAAACTTTGCTGCATTATTTTCCTGTTATTACAGTAAAGCTGCTTTGTAAATTATAGTATTGTAAAAATATAATTATATACAAAAAAAGACAATGACTTCATGTAAACACTTTGTTAAACTACATTGTAGGCCAAAGAATTTGCATAAATAGTCTTTATCTGACACCAATTACCAGAATCAGTCATTTAGACAGCCAGTAAGTCATCCATAATACGATTTTAATAAACAACACCAGTCTTCAATCCTTCCATTAGAACTTTAACTTCCAGTCTACAGTCAGAATACAAAAACAAATATCTAGCTCTGCTGGATTAGTGATGTTTAAAGGACTTCTACTTTCCCCCCTCAGCAATAAAAGAAATCACAGCCTCGTACACACACACAGAGTCTTCACTGCACTGGAGGGACAAACACATCACACATTCCCTCACAACATCTCCTCCCTACTCTGATCTGTTTGTTTTCTGCTATGTCCGGCAGCTAGCAGGCTATCTCAGCATGCAGGCAACCAGCAGGGTTCAGCTTTCCACTAACTAATGCAGTACATATGCAGCATACTGATGAATGCCTGAATAGCAAATGTTAAACAGTTACACCCGCAATTGTTACTCCCAGAGAGCAAATGGAGACTTGATTGAAGTTGAAGTATATAAGATTTGTTAAAATGCATTATTTTAACCCAATTTATTGTTCGATTACTACTATGGGCTCTACGCACGGCGGTATTTCCGGTGAAGCATTAGGGATGCTCGATAACTTCCGCCGATCGTAGAGTCCAATGCAATACCGAGAATTTATATTGAATTTTATACTCCATGGTTATACTAAAGAAACGTTAGTCACAAAAACAGATAAAACAGACACCCCTCGTTGTGTTTATGCTTCTTTTTAAAATTATATTAAATAAATATAACTATATATAAAATTACATCTAAACGTATGTACGTTTCATTTCAAAGACTGGAGGACAGTAAATTTTGAAGACTCTGCCATAATCCCGTTTTCCTCGGTTTTTCTCCGCTTCAATCTCCACAACCGGAAATGGACGAGCATCCTTGCGTCAAATGCGGAATTTATTCGTGCATATAGCCCATTAGTATGCCATTCATGGGTTTATATCTCCCAAAAGTGTAAACATTGACAACGTTTACATGCAGCCAATAACCCGTAAACACAGGCAAAAACCCAAATATGCTCATATCCCGGGTTTTAAAAACTGGGATATTATACCTGGGGTACCCCTTTTCTAACCTGAATTTTTTGTCATGTAAACGCGTATCGGCATATCCCCGTAGTGATTTGTGTTCTGCGCATGTTCTATTCGCAAGGAAACTTGGTCTTTTGAGTAGAGAAACTTCTCAAAATAGCAGACAGAAAACAATATTACACTCAAAGACATTTGTAAAGTTTCACATTTTCATGCTGCTTAAACAAACACACACACACCCTCACAATATAATGACAGTGTGCTACTCACAACAGGGGTAATTCAATAGAAGGATGTCATCAACTGCAATGTAGCCTCTGCGGTCCACAGTTGCCTCTAGCAATATCTGAAAACACAAAAAGAGGAAAACATGACCTGCAACAATTTATTTAGCCTTTAAAATTAGAGTAGTTTCAACATGATTGCACACAGCAGTAAATCATCTTTGGGAAAATACACTTTATTCATGCTAAATTTTCTGAATTTCTCAATCAAGTCCAATAAAATCAAATCTTATTATCTTACACACAATTTTGCTTCTCAAGTATAGTAGTCTTGTTTTAAGGCTGGCTATTAAATACGATTAATACGCAGTATTATACAGTGCAAATACAAGTGATGCCTTGTATATTAATCAACACAAAGTGGTATCTATTAAAACAACATCATAGTTTCAATCAAACTCACAAAAAGTGTTTTAATGGGCTGTCTGCGCTATATTTTAATTATTATCTTACATTTGCATTGTGCTTCATTAATCTTACATTAATGAAACAATTAAGAAATAATGAGAGAAGAAACAAGGACGAGTCTGTCAACTACATCATTCGTCTTTGTGGCATTTCGCATCTTTTTCTTGAGTTTTGACAGTCATTGAGAACAGAAAATGAGAAAAAGGATGCCAAAGCAAGTAAAGAGAATGAGAAAGAGAGAGAAAATGGATGCCAACTTCACTAAAGGACCCCTGAGGCCTATAGAGGAAATAATGGCTTCATCAGGAGGCCTGCGTACACTGTGACACATGGCTCTCACTCTGTATGCTGTGCGGACACACACAGACGCGTCGGCTCATAATGTGAGCGTAAGGGGCACGAGTCCCCGGGGACCAGGAGAGACGCTTCACAGTCGCCAAAGGCTATGAGCAAAGGACGGTCGCTCCAGTGTAATGAAATCAAATCAATATTGTGCGAACGACAGTGATGAGATGTTATTACACATCGAGAGCACAGAGGCTATGTTAGCTCTTCCAACAGTATTCTGCTTTGCTGCCCACGCCTGAAGGTATTGCTTCAAAAAAAGAGAAAAGAAAAAAAGGGGGAACAAAAAATACTATGTTTGTTTGCGGTTTAGTAAACAAGCAAAAATCACAGTTATGAATGAACATTGTGCTGTTATCGTTAACTAAAACTATTAAAAACATTTAGAAGCTGAAATAGAATAAAACAAACGACAATAAAAAATGTTGCCTTGGCAACAACCTAAAATAATTGTATTGTAAGTTGAATCCCTAAAAAAAAAAAATAAATAAAATAAACCTAAAAGCAATATATTTTTTAACTAATAAAATAATAAAATTTACAAAAAAAAAAAACTAAAAAACTAATAAAATGACAAACGGACATAAATTAACATAATAATAAAATTAATAAAAATAAACTAAAATTAACATGAAAACAAAACAAAATAATAAAATCTATTTCTAAATATTTATACAACTATTATAAACTAAACTAACCCTGGTTTTCAATCATAAACGAGTGTTTAACTTCTTACTCTCTTTTCACACCCTGAAAATCATCTCAAATTATGAATTGCTGAAAAGAAAAAAATTTAAAAGAATTGGAATAATTTGCTGAGGCTGATATCACAGTTAGCATTTAGGCTATTTTTAATACAATTAAATACTACTCTCACACTTTTTGCATATTGTGACAAAATCGCAAGATTAATTGGCAATGATGCCTAATTAAAATACCTGTGCTTGAAATGTTCTTCACATATCAAATGTCTAATATTCCATTTAAAACTCTTCACTGACAACACTGTCTCCTTACTGTATGTAAGAAAAATGTACTGGTTTGTAGTGGTGGAAATGATACAGTCAGATGTTTAAACATATGAATAGTTTTCTCAAAATATTAAAACTTTATGATGCATTTCATAATACAAATTAAAAGTCTGGTTCTAGGAAAGGGAAACTATATAATCAATACATAAAAGATTAAATGTAGCGAAAATATATGACCAAGACATGAAAACGTTTTCAGCACAGTTTAAATGTGACCTTTATATAACAAAAATAAAGATTTATTACACATTAAGGATTCTTTGATCGTTAATGTGCTTTCAAACGAATAGTTATATTTATTCTACTTCAGCTTCTAAATGTTATAATAATTTATAATTATCATTTATCTTCTTTTTGTTGGAAGCAATACCTTCAGGCTTGAGCGTCAAAGCAGAGTACTGTTCTCGATGAGTAATAACATCTCATCTCGTCGTTTGGACAATATTCAACTTTTTTTTTTTTTTAAGAAAACCCTGAACTTTTAAACGCTAAAGTTGAAGAAACCTGTCAAATCATCGTCAAAAGTGGCAGTATTATCCAGGAGCGTTGCTATCAGTGAAAGGAGATTTGTATGTTTTGGCGCCGTAGCACTAGTTGACGGCAGTATCTCTCAGAGCTGTCATGGCGGCGCTTCACTCCATGTTCAACTTCCCCATTACCTGGTCAGCAGAACATTCCAGGCTGTCAGAAGCCTTTTATTTCATCACTGAACAGCATGATTTCATGCTCCTGACCTATCCTTGACCTCAAACGGCGCCGACATTCGTGAAGATGGATGTGAAGTCTCTGATTGGGATCTAAAAAACACAACGTGCTTTGCGGGAAGAGAGGAGGAAAGTGACTCCAGACAGCAGAATACACAGCCAGCGCTGGCTCAGGCTCTGTACCACAACTTTAATCTCCTGTTGGAATGGACTGCCATATAACCACAATAATCTGACAACAGACTTGCAGGATGATGCAACGGGAGATTACTCTGAAATGCGTTTTGGAAATTTCCCTCACTATTCCAAGGGTGTGCCTCTGCTGACATGCCATCAGCCCTCCGAAAAAAAGACCAAATCTCACTTTTTTTCTCACTTACGCTATTAAAATCACATTTATTCTAATCAGTGGCTATACTTCCCTCCGTCATGGAACAAATCTCTCTGATTTATGATGAATATATATATATATATATATATATATATATTTTTTTTTTTTTAAAAAACTCTTTCTGGGTATGGTAATGCAGGGCTGAGTTGAACCCTATATTTTCCTACTCTGCTAAGGAGACGATCATCTCTAGTCCTTCAATAAGCAAGACTTGTGACAGCAATGGAACAGCTCAAAAGAGGCATATACAGTATGTGTTTTTCAAGGTTAGAAAGATTGCCATGTATAGGATTAATGAAGCGGATAACGAAATGTCAATAACATAACATTGACGATGCCGGACATTAGAACAAAGGATACTCAGGGCTTAAGTGCAGGGATGATTAACACAACTAGGAACACGTGAGAACTCAATTAAAAAAAAAAAAACATGGAGACAAACTAACAGGCAAAACAGGAACAGAACACAGAAAACAAAACAGACTACACATGACAGATACAAAGACAGAAGTATAATCAATATTTCAAAAATATATATTTCTCACTTGATTTAACTTTCTCTTTCAAACCGTTCTTATTTGTCAGTCATATAATGTAGGTCTATGGTCACCTCAAAGAGCATGCACAGAGAAGTCCACATTAAACATGATTTAATAACTGATGATACATGATAAATGTAAGTACACATTAATGGCCTAAGACACGAAACGAGCGTTTTGTGTGAGAAAATGAACAGTATTTATATCGTTTTTACCTCTTGTAACAAAGCGCCCACGCCCTCAGATCACTTGGACGTGGCTGTGGTTACAAGAGGTAAAAACGATATAAATACTGTTCATTTTCTCACACAAACCGCTCGTTTCGTGTCTTAGGCCATTAATGTGTACTTACATTTACGAGTCATTCAATCATGTTTAATTTGGTCTTCTCTGTGCATGCTCTTTGAGGTGGTGACCATAGACCTCAACTGTATGACTGATAGACATGAACGGTTTGACCAAAAAATATAAAAATTGAAACTACTAAGGAAACAAAGACACCTACAGCTTGGATGCCCTTGAGGTAAGCTAAAACATACCAAAAATTGTGAACAATCTCTTTAAGAGCAAAGATGATAATACAAAACATCTTTCTCCAGGTATTATAGACTTCCCTTCATCAAGATTAAAACAAGAAAATATTAAAATAATGAAACTCGAAAGCATGCATTGCACCTTGTCAGCTCATGCAATGAATCCATCCTGGTGGAATGCATTTTTATTTATCTACATTATTATTATTAATGGATCTGCCCTAATGTCCTCTTATGTCTTTCATTTCTTTCTTCTACCCACCATGAATTTTTATTATTTACACACATGTGCATTTTCTTAAGAATGTGTCAGATTCAATTACTCTTTCGTAGCTTCAGCTTTGTTGTTCAACGTGGCGGAGAGACAAATATACAGACACAGATTTGTTGATGTGATGTGAATTCAATTGGAAGCCCGTGAGAGAGAGAGAGAGAGAGAGAGAGAGAGAGAGAGAGAGAGAGAGAGACAGAGAGAAAGGATGGGCTGAAGCTAGATTCTTTTTGGCAGTCCTGGCAGGCCCGATAACATCTTTAATATTTGATAACAAGTTCCCACTATCTATTACACCTTCACCAATAACAGCAGAAATATATGAGCGAGCATGGCAGACGGGAGATTTCAACTCGAATATTTCAAACTGAAGGTGATCCCTACCCATATCCAGTCTGCTCTTCAACCCAATCTTTCCCCATCTCTGTCTTTTCAATTTTCCTTCATTTCATTCCTTTCTCTCAATTGCTGTTCAGACACGACAGACAGCAGGAAATATGGTATCTCGTGATACATAAACGTGGAGGGCCACATCATGAGAGACAGGCCAAATGTATAGGGATAGACAGCCCATTGTTACGGTTTAAGAAGCTCGTAAAAGACACAAAATTAAATGCAGAACGCATGAACTTCATTAGTCTGATAGAAAATGAGACATCTTTCAAGGCGTACATAACTGCTGGCAAAACGGGCTTTTCAATAAAGCTTAGCTGCCTACAGAAAGGTGAAACAAGCTGAAATTGGTGCTATATGACTAGAGTAAACAGAGAAAAAAAGCTGTTGTCTTCCCTTTTGCCAAATAGGTAGGAAAACCCATAATGCACTGGGCATGTTGCCATCCAAGGATACTCCCACCAGTCTGCTATGGATACGCTTACCAGAGTCAAAAAACAACTTGCTTTAAAGGTCCCGTTATTTGCGGTTACATTTTTCATTTTTACATTTTTCAAACTTAAGCTAGTGTGTAATGTTGCTGTTAAAGCATAAATAATACCTGTAAAATTATAAAGCTCAAAGTTCAATGCCTAGCGAGATATTTTATTTAACAGAAGTCCCCTTTCATAGCCTACAGTGAACGTCTGGTTTGGACTACATCCCTCTACTTCCTTTTTTAATGATGCAATTAGAACAGTTTTTTGACTAATCTCTGCCGAGGGGAATACAAAAAAAGGGGGCGTGGTCTTGGTGAGCTCCCAGGAGAAGAGGAAGAGTATCGTTTATCGATAATTCGTCGACAAACCCATAGACATCATATAGATAGACGGCCTATCATCGACAGCTACTGCCTATTGGCACGGACGAGCCGTGGGGCCGCCATCTTAAACCGCTATGATATGCAAAGGTCATACATGTAGCTATGATACAGGACACATGAGATATTTTATTCACAAAATACAACCAATAAATGTTAAATCTTACTTGTGAGAAGTAATTCCCAAGCGATAGTCCGCCGATTTGAGCAGGAATATGCTGCACAGTGCTCTGGCATCTACTGCAGCTACGCAACACAATAGGAATACGACCGGTTCAAGATGGCGCCTGGATTTCTCAGTGCCCAGCAGCCAATAGGGTATCTATTCTATATATGATATCTATGGACAAACCTATAACATTGATGTAAGGCAGTAATAATTGAATGTGCAGTCAAGTAACAATCAATTTTAATAAATCAATTATTGTAATGCATGGCAGTGAAAACAGCGATATACAGATAAATAAATTGTGTAAAAATACTGTTTTTTGCACGCGAAGCATGAACACATTATATTGCACACTGTAAACACAATCAAAGCTTTAAAAAAACATGAAGAACAGGACCTTTACTAGGAAATACTTCTTAGAAAATTTTTAGTTTTAACCCTCAGGGGTCGGCGGTATTGTCACTTTTTTTCTTATAAGTACGAAAGAGATACAGTACAAAATACTCTGCTGATTTTGATCTTACATATAAGTGTTATCCATCATTTGATCCTGTTAAGTGTCTAATTCTTTTGTATACTCACAATAAAAACAAAAGGTTCTGCTTTTTGTCAAATAAAAAAAAAACTGTGTACTTTGCCTTCTCTCTGTCAGTGAAGTTCATTCTGAAACGCATCCGAAAAATGAACTGTAACTAAGTGAATACTTGTCATAGAGATGCAAGAGATTTCTCTTTATGAAGCTGAAATTCTCTTCTTTTAAATGAAGTAATTTATATAAAAAACAACTATTCTCAGTTTATGTAATCTGTATGAAGAGAGATGTCTTTTTCCTTTCAGCAAATTAAAAAAATTGAGTAATTCGGCAAACTTTTGCTGACAAATGAACCTGAATGTCTTGGTCCAGGTAACACAGAGAACAATGAAACATTGTTTATTTATGTACTACAGAAACTATTACAATAAAAAGCCATAGCTGTCAACCCTCCCGTTTTTTCCGGGTTTCTCACGTATTTTAGCTCTTTTCCCGCTGTCTTCCCGTTTGAGTATTTTCCCGTAAAATATACCGTATTTTTACTCTCTGATTGTGTGAGACGTACGGGCTCGGACAGATTCGGCTTGAAGTCGTTTATCCTCGGATGCGGTGCCGCGCGCGCTGGCCGGAGACACACTGGCTGCGTGGCGTGTCTGTTTTTATTGCACGCTGCCTGCGTGACACGCGCGTCTCCAGAAAACGCGTGCATGCTAGAAATAGAACTGACGCCTATTTTTCACGCGACAGGCAAGCGTGTTTCTTTGCCTGGAATTTCTTTGCGTTTCCAGGCAAAAAAATAAATAAAAAATAGGAAACGATGTTTAGGCTAGCTGAATGTAATTTTGTACTCGAATACATATTAATACATTACATTTTGATGTTTGAAAGTCTAGGTTTTTACATAAATTCAATTTTCAAATATATGAATAAAATATATTTTCTTTTTTTCCATTTGTTTCTTAGGCTCTTAACAATGTGATTACATGAAGAAGAAAAAAAAAACTTGAAAAAAAAACGTTCTGGGCCTATAGGAGGATATAAAGATAGTGTGTCTTCTGAGTGATGGTCCACCATCAGGCTAAATAGGCTCTTTAAAGCTACACAAAATGTGTAAATGTAATTAAAATAAACAGACAGCCCACTTCCCTATTTTGCGGATTTTGGAAGATGTGTGATAGGCTAAATGTTGAAATTGTTGTCCAAATGCTAGAGCAACACACGCTAATCCAAATGTAGATTTTTTTCCCTTTAAATGATACTGTCTCTTTCTCTCTCACACATAGGCTAGTTATGAACACCTTAGACTTTTAAGGATTGTGCTTTATTTTTAAAGTTTGTGGGTGAGAATCGTGCAAAAAAAAAAAATCCCTTATTTTGGGGATGGATTCCGGGAAAACTCCCTTATTTTCAATGTTCAATGTTGACAGCTATGTAAAAAGCAGTGTAAAAATCGGCAAAGTTACTCTGTAAATGTAATGTACCTTAATTCAATATCAATCTATGAATTGGAATTGCAAACAACACTATGTTTACTTTATTAATAATATAAAAGAAAATAATTTAGGCAAGAAGCAACCAATGTGGACAACAAATTGCTATTGATACAATCTTGTTTATCAGAAATCTATTATTGGCTAAATCCATTCATTATAGTTATGAGGAAATAAACAGTTTGTGTGAAACCCTTAATTACAAGGCAAAACAAGAGTCGAACAAACAGGCTATTAGCTCCTTCCAAATAGAGATTCAGCCTAGGTGGCCTTGTTATGTGAACAAAGATTTAAATCAATAAAAATAATCAGTTTACCGATTTTAGCTTCGGGAAATCATAGTTTTGTATGGGTTATGTCTTAGCACTCACTTCTTTCTGTGAAAGCAAACTCCTCATTTTTTCAAAAGAAGTGGACCTCTTACTTGAGCAATCACTCCTAGATGAGCCAGACAGGCTATTGATATAAACACTGGATAATATTTAAACGTCATAGATAAAAGCCATTTTGTCCTTAGAGGATGCTTCTTAGAAGCTTTCCAGTGAGGTTTTTCATTTTTTGTTACTGGCTGAAACACAAATCTATAATGTCACTATGCTGCCCTTAACGGCGATATTTCTGCATTTATTCATTTTGTATTACTTTATGACTGCAGACAATGTTTTTTTTTTTTCACTGATACTCGTTATGTTCAATTTTCTTCTCATGTTTATTGTGATGAGTCACGAGGCAATTGTTGGGCAATTTTGGCTACCATCAAGGCTGAATGGGTCTTAGAAGACATTTCCAGCCTAAGACTTATTAGAGGACCAACTTCATGTTTTATTCTCGCTCTTAAATATAGGAAAGCCAGCCAGTCACAGTGGACAAGAATCCACAAAAGACAACACTAGAAAACAAACTGAGACATGCAACAAACTTTTTTGAGTCTGATAGCCAGTCTAAGCCAGCCTCTAGACAAATTAGCCTCTAGGCAAAGTTCATGGGTTTGTCTCGATGTTACAGGAAAAGGTTTTATGTTAATGCATTACGTAGGCAAGTGCTGCTGGTGCGTTGGTCGAAAATGAAGCGGTATAAACCCTCTGGTGCACAGGGACGAAAACAGAGAATCCAACAAAATAAAAAGAAAGCACAGTATAAAAGGTAAGTCTTCTCATCTCAGCCATTAAGGTGTCAAACTAAATAAATGTACTTAGTATTGTGCACAGGCATTTAGGCCATCAGAACTACCGGGAGATTCCCGGTGACCGACATGCTTTTTGGGCCGATACATCTCATAGCCTACTTTATTTTTGTCTTAACGGCCCATAAAACTCGTACATCGGCAGCCCATTCGTTTTGTTTTGCTTAATTGGCGGCGCTGTATTATTACTAATTATGAAAGTTTCCTTTATTTTTCAGTGCATTAGAAAAATCAATCCCACCTAGGGCAACCAAGGGGCTAGAACCGGCCCTGGTAGGAATAGCTTCAAACTTGGACTGAAAGGAAAGAATATACATGATTAAAAAATGATAATGCATTGCAATTTGATTTTTCTCGCAAACCTATCACATGGCTTTAGAAGACTTGAAATATACTCATGGACTACATTTAAGATGTACTTCTGCATTATGACAGCACCCACAAAACCACATACAGGTTTGGAATGGTTTGATTTTTGGATGAACTATTCCTGTACCTTTTTGCTTGCCCAAGACTATCCTTGAAAAATGACACCAGCTGGATTTGAGAAGCAGCAAAATGAATGAAAGGAGGTATATGAGGGCACAAAACAGAAACTGCAGGAAAAGCTAAACAGAACAATGATAACTGAACTTAATTAATGTAACAATGGCAACTGATAAGGGGTCGAATGGAAGATCACCGGAATGGTTCAAAATATAACAAATGCAAGATTTGAGCTTTAAAAAACTCTATTGTTGGCTCAGTTTAAGTAAACTAGCCTTAATGTGGCACCCACTGGGACTGTGGCACAGCTCTGGTTTTACCATTGATCAGGGCAGTCTGCCCTGGCCCAAAGTGTGATTTAGTGTGCTGACAACCCGTCGTGTGAAAACTACGCTGAGAAAGAGAAAGCTATGGAGTGAAATATGTGCCAAAATTGAACAAACAAATCCAGAATTTTGCAAACAAACTCAAACTGCTTTGCAAAGGAAAACTCAACTCGCAAACCAACAGAAAGCAATTTGCGAAAATGTAGTGGAGTAACCAATATTGTGTTTTACAAATATAAATAAATGATCCTTGATAACATTTCTCAAATAAATAAAAACTATTCTAAAAACGGTATGTAACCTTATCTAGTGCATATAAATGCATATCTGTCTGTTATGATTGTGAGATCTCTTGGCGCGATTTTCTCACAAATGCAGATGAGTAACTTCCTCTTCTAAATCAGTAAATGGCGCTAAAATATGGGATTCATTTAGCGCTAGTCTCCCGGGAGAAGCACTGATTTGAAACGCGTTTTCCTTTGCCTACAGCTGAAGAAAAAATTACTGTCTTACAGTTACTTTTTATTTTGGGGTGGTGATGGTGCAGTGGATAAGACACATGCCTTTGGTGTGAGAGACCCGGGTTCGAATCCACTGTGAGACACCAATGTGTCCCTCAGCAAGACACTTAACCCCTAGTTACTCTCTCGTCAATGAAGATGCTTTATAAACACATCCTATCACTCGATACCAAGGGTATAGCTAACCCTTGCTGAATTCATTGGTTTATGGTGAAAAATAGGTAACTCCGCAAAATTCAAAGTGACACCAAATCGACTACGCAGGCACACACAAACACAACAAATTCCCCCTATTGTCATGTCCCCTCCACCTTCACATCTTGTTGACTGGCGGGAGGACTATTATTTACACATGAAGGCCACATCTTTTCACTGGCATGTGAAAGTTAATTGGGTTGGAGAGATTGACAGTTCACGATAAAGCAAACACTACTCAACTTAATTGCTTTCTGACAGCTGCGCAGAGTTTGCAGAAAGGAGAAATTGAATTTATGGATGAAGCCCCTGTGTCTGACCAATTGCAGACCGACCATTGACACCAATCGATCGGCTAGGGGGACGTGAATGAGCTGTCATTTCGTAAGCAATGATGGTAGATTGTGTCTCATACGTAATGGTACAGTAAGGAAATTAGGTTACTAGTTGACTAAGACGTGTCAACACTATTGACTTGGTCTATATTGTGGGCTTGTCCAAGCCCTACAGCACTAACCTAAATTCATGCCGAGATCAATGCTAATTAAACAGTGCAAAAGGCATGACTAATAAGTCAGTAGCTCCCATCACTGGTTGTGTAATTCCTCTTTGTGAGGATAATCGACGTCTGTGTTGGTCGAGCTATAATATAATATCTTTGTGTAAGGGCACAGTCAAAAACCAGTTTACAAGTCTGCCATTGAGATTACAACTTCTGTCAGTCATATTTTTCATTCGTGGTATTCTCTACAGTTTAAAAAGGCAAACATGACGACATTTCGGAAATGTTTCAGAACGTGATAACTGGTTTCTAGCTGGTTTAAACAGGACATTAGCTTGTTGACCAGCCACCATGTTAAAACTGATCACACATCTGTGTGTGTTGACCTTTAAGACCAGATCCCAGCAAACGCGCCTGCATCATTTTGACTGGTCTCGGCTTTTTATTCCATGTTTTTATTTGGTATAGAGCCTGAGAAATCAAGATTTTAGTAGGCTTTGACAAATTTTTGGACAAATATTTCTGGAAACCCAAAGATTTTGGGAGGGGGTTTTCAGAAAAAGTTTTTGAGCAGGCGTTTTGGGCCTAATTGGGTTAAACTGGTATTGCTGGTTCAAGATGGTCTACTAATTTGCCCTAGCTAATGACCAGCTTCAACCAACTAATGACCATCAAAGACTAAGATAATAAACAGTTTGTACCAACTAATGAGCATATCAGACTTAGACCAACAGATGACTAACTCATGGTACGTTTAGTTTGAGTTGAGTTGAGTTTGAGTTTTCCACGTACAGTCGACACCATCGTCAAAACGACTCCCATTTACACGAAAGATTTCCCCATTCACACATTTTTAGTTGAAAATGGTGTTGTGTAAACAGCCCCCTAGACCAACTAACAACTCACTTGGATCGGTTAATAACCAGTTTAGACTAGCTAATGAGCTGTTTGAACCAATTGATGATCATTTCAGACCTCATTTGGACAACTTGTACCTACTAATGACTCTCTTGGACCAGATAATGACTAGTTTAGATCAGCTAATGACTAGTTTGTACCATATAATGGGGCATCTTACTGAGGACCAAATTGTATTTTCTAATGACTCTCCTGGAATAGCTAATGACCATCTTAGGGCAGCTGATAGATAGACCAGCTTCTGTTTCCAGTAGGATTACCATGCTGCTTTGATACCATGGTATTCTTAGTGAACAAAAACATCCTCCATTTTGTAAATGAAGCATTTAAACACACTGCATGTGACATGAATCAATGTCAGACACAAAGAATAACTTACAAACATCCTAGTTTGTGTAACCAACCAGAAAAGATGTTGCTAACCTGGTACTCATTTGGCCAGAAAGTGCTGACTGCCAGTTCCACCTGGTGCCACTGTCGTCCACGTGAGCCAGAGACATTCCATACGGGAATGCCAAGCGGCCCACCGTTGACCCGCACATAAACCCGCAGCGCCCCCGGGCTGTGGCCGTCTCTGCTGTACAGGAAGTAGCTGAACTGCACGCAGTGCGTGTCGTTTTCGCTTAGAGTCTGCAGCAGAAGCTGAGCCCTCTGCCCCGCTGCATGCTGGGAGGAGTTGACCATCATGTAGGAGCCTTGAGGAGGAAGACAACACAGCAAGAGGGAAGAATCAGCCAAATGTCAGAGCCATCACATACACACTCAAATTTCAACTATTAAAAGAAACAGTCCTAAATTTAATATGGTTCCACGCACAAAGCCATCATATCATTTCACCAGGCATGGAATATAGCGCACGGGTCATACAAACCTGTTTTATGATACATTTATGTTGCTTTTTATCCTATGTGGAGGTTAACATCAAATGTATGGGAAACAATGCTTCTTTCATGTTCAAGAAAGACAGAAAAAAAAGTCTTACGGGTTTGGACTGACATGAGGGAAAGTCAATTATGACAGATTTTATTTTTACCTATTTGTCTAACATATAGTCACTTTGTGTTTCGGTCATAGAATATAGTATAAAACCGAAATCTGAAAGCAAGAACATTAAATATTTTCTCTGAATAAGAAAACATTTCATATCTTTGTGTGGCAACACACATTTGTGGAGAGCTTTAGTGCATATTAGAGTGAGCCCGCTTAAAGAAACAGGCACACATACACTAAGCTCAGAGAGAATAAAAGAAATTGAGGGGGAAATAAACATCCAGCTTCTCTGCGGAGCATATCTGCCGTATTACAGCCTACTCAGAAACTTCTGTGTAGTTTTCCCATCCCTACTTTTCAAAAGCTCTTGTTTGTCTATTTGTCTCTTTCCGCAGACTATCTCTCCCTTCAGTGAGTTCACAAAGGATGACAATTTTGGCATTACTCTCTCAATACAGAGCACACACACAGAGAGAGACAACACACAGCACAGAATACTAAAATGTCTTTCATGCTCTTTTTAGCCTCGAGGCTCTCTGCGGAGTGTGACAAATGCAAAATTTCTCTGTACAAAGACAAAAATTTGTGAGGTGTTGGTATAGCAACAGGCACAAATACTCAAAACAGGCATATACATACTGTATGTGACTCTTCAATTAGGCGAACTTTTCTGTTCCCTGGATTTAAAGAAAAAAATATTATAGATATCCTAATATATATATATATATTCTAATGAAAATAAACATTTTTTAATAACCATTCTAGCTTTCAATGATATATATTTTTTGTTAACAAACAGGGTAACACTTTACAATAAGGTTCATTTATTAAACATTAGTTAATGTATTAACTAACATGAACTAACCATTTGTTACTGTATTTGTTATTCTTTGTTAACGTTAGTTAATACAAATCTAGCTGTTCATTGTTGTTCATGTTAGTTCAAAGTGCATTAACTAATGTTAACAAGATTTTTTAAAAAGTATTAGTAAATGTTGAAATTAACATTAACAAAGATTAACAAAGATTAAGTATTGTTCATTCTTTGTTAATGTTAACTAATGTAGTTAACTAATGAACCTTATTGTAAAGTGTTACCACAAACAGTTTATTTTATGAATAACAAAAAAAATGGGTCGGAAAAATATATTTTTTGAAAGAGATGTATACTTTTATGCAGCAATGATGCATTTTTTACAAAAAAAAAAAAAGTTTATCCATTCTACCTTTATAATATTACAAAAGATTTTTATTTTAAATGAATGCGGTTTTCTTGATACTTTATCAAATCAAAAATTTATCAAAAAAAAAAACACATCACTGTTTCCACTAAAATATCAAGCAGCACAACTTCTCAAATTGAATAAATAATAATAATTTCTGAAAGTGACACTGAAGACTGGAGTCATGGCTATATACTAAAAATACAGTTATGAAAAAAAAAGATTAAAACTATTATTATAATTTTAAGTTGCCATAATTTGATTATTATTTTAAGTTGCCATAATATTTCACAATATTACAGTATACTTTCATCAAATAAATGCCTTGATGAGCATCAGAAACAAATTCTTAGACCCCAAACTTTTAAATGGTAGTGTATACAGTTTACTATTTTATTTTTTATTTTTTTTTTACATAATACCAATATTCCTGTCATTACCATCACACCAGCCATTTGAATATTACAGAAATGAGGATAGGTGAGCATTTTTTTATAGAATGGTCGAAGAGTAGCTTGCAAGTCCCCAAAACATGAAAAATATCATAAGCATTACACACAATATTAAAAAAAACAAAATCCACACCATCAAATACATGAACCTATATGCATTTATGTCTATTTCAAGAACAAAAAGGTCCATTATAAGAACATTTAATGTTAAAAGGTTTAACGAAGTTTACAGTCTCAAGATTTGATAAAGTCAAACATCCTTAATTGAGAACAATCTCACATGAAAGTGCATAAAAGAACATTCGGCCTGCTTGTTGTTATTAATCAGAGGACAGTGCGGGACGTTGGGGTTAGGAGCTCCATTTGCGAAATGAGGCTGAGTGAATAATTACATATGAACCATTCATATACATAGACATGAGAAAGGACTTCTAACCACCGTTTTCTGTCCTCCCTAATCAGACATGCCACCCTTCAAGTGTTCGCCTGCTTGCCGAACAAAATGCCCCTGCGTCTAGAAGACAACAGTCACTCCATCCCAAGGTCGTTGTGTTGATTCACAAGAAAAATACGAGACCAGACTGTCCTTGTTGCCTTGGTATCAAAGAAAAAAAAAAAAACTTGATTAAAAGAAAACCTCATTTTCCTAAGCTGAAGGTTAACTAGCTAAAGGAGAATTACAGGACTTTACAGTCAAGTTGAAGGTAGAAATCGGGAAAAAGCGGGCATTGTATTGGGGATGCTTTCATCTATCAAGTACTGAAATTAGCAGCTTATTAAATAAAGAGGACGCAAAAACTATTTGAACGTAAGGCTCACATAAAAATGTATGAATGTCATTGTATTAAATTAAACATCAAATCAGATGGTATTTATTTTAAATGAGCACATATTTCAAGAAGAATTTACCACAAAATGTTCAAGTCTGAAAATCACACACACTTTCAAAAAACCCACAAAAAAGGATCATAACTAATAACTAATGGCTCTGGGACTGGGCGCTCTCCAAAGCACCTAGGACATCCCTTGATTTATGTATGTCTGGGTGTACATGTGTGTGAAAAGCCCTGTTCTCTCAAGGCATTCCGGTTAATTAGATTTCTCAAGGCTTCTTCATATTGCACTCTAGAGACATCCGAAGAGCACATCACAGGGAAGAAACGAAGGATGGAAAAGGAGGGAACACCGCTAAATCTACAGATAAAGAGTGATTTAGCAGTATTAAACATGTACCTCAACCCACAGAGGAGCTGTTGAGAGTCACTGTAAGCAAGGAATTATGACATTCACGAGGTACTGTTGATTTTCTCAAGCCCATAAAGGTAAAGCTGATGACTTTGATGGAATGACTAATTAAAGCTCTCAATTCGGATATAGCTAAATTGCTGGCAGATTAATTAATTAGATGGATAGATATATGGACAAATTGATATATTAAGGATGTACAATAAATCAAATAGCAAAGTATATAAGGATATAAAGTCCAACATTCACATATACTGTAAGTCCAACACTAGAAGAACATATTATTAGAGCTTTTTATCTAGTATAGTATAGCATCTTTTATTAGTGCTGGGCAACGATTAATCGCAGATCGAAAATAAAATTTTGTTTACATAATGTGTGTGTTTACCATTATTTTACAAATACAGACACATGCATGTGTATATTTAAGAAAAATGTGTTATTTAAAATGATATTTAAATGTATACAGTATATACATGCATTTATTTCATAAATATATGAAGAGTTCAGATGCAAAAGCCTCTAAATGCCATTTGAAATTTTCTTCTTTAATGATGATTTTTATCAAACTTGTATATTTAAGTTTAGTAATTTCACTTAGTTTGATAAAAATCATCATTAAAGAAGAAAATTTCAAATGGCATTTAGAGGCTTTTGCATCTGAACTCTTCATATGTATA
The DNA here is from genome assembly GCF_016745375.1 of Pimephales promelas. Next base: position 9,311,040 of record NW_024121222.1, read on the forward strand.
TGTGCATTTATATATACATATTTATACACAGTGCACACACATATATTATGTAAAAACAAACGTTTATTTTGGATGCGATTAATCGCAATCAATCGTTGCCCAGCACTTCTTTTTATATGCCATCGTTCTATTGTGAATATAAATATTTTGACAGCTGGTATCACATATTCAATAGAGTGAAAGACGTCAGACGCCGGAAGTCTAATTATACTTTTTTTTTAAATTTATAGTTTATAAATTTATGAGTAAAATAAAGCCTGTGGTCAACATAACTTGACGATTCTTTGACATTTTGTTCTATAACGTATACGGCAGTTTGTTTGTTTTTTTACAGACAAGTTCTTATTTACAATGGCGGCCTGACAAGTGGAATAACCAATAAATAAAATAAATACAGTACATTAGAAATACACACAGGTTAACAATTACATTAAATACAATTTAAAATAGGGCTGGACGATTAACCGAAAAATAATCGAAACTGAAATTCAGAGCCTATAACCGATGTGATTTTACCATGTCGGTTATTTCGGTTTTTGAATACTATTAATATATCTGACCAGTGCCCACTGTGTGTTAACGTATTTTTCCCTTAAAACATAGTAGTCTCGTCACTCCACCCCGTCCAGTCTGCGACATTGAAACAACATGAGCCCCTTTCACACAGTGGGTTGATCCCGGGAAATTGACAGAACAAACACCTGTGTGAACGCAAACACGGCCCGGGATTGGTGCCGCCAGGTTGGGGACAGAGTAACAATTGCTGTGTTCACTCCCTGGTTCAGTCACGGAGCGCGCGGTGTGTGAACAAAAGCCGTAATCAATGTCGCGTTGCAGCCTAATGATGCTCAAGTATTCAAGCCGTTTAAGCCGAGATCGTTCGCCAGCGTGAAACGGTATGAAATGCGCCAGTTTATTATCGAATCAGAGAAAAACAAATGCACAAGCGTGGTTTTTCGAAAAAGAAATCGCAACTCATAAGCAAACTATAGACGCTGCTGAGACATGTCACGTGTCTTTGCGGGTTGTGTGTGAACGCACTCTCTGATTCCTAGAATACTGAGTCAACTAAGCAACAGGAGCTGCTTGTATATGTGGATGGAGAGAAAAAAAAGTGAAGTTTCCAACCAGATGCTCAAGTATTCATATGAAGTGACTTGTTCTAGAATAGTACCCTTGCAAGTGGTGATTTTAAGGGCTGGAGGAGGCGTAGTACCCTTAAGGTAAAAACCACATGGTTTTTGTTGTGAAGGTTTTAAGAGTGAGTTTGAGTTGTCTAAAGGATTGCAGGAGTTGGAAAAAGCAAGGTAGCTTGAACAGCATCAGGGGAGGAACTCATGGCATAAAGGAATGTATCATCAGCATACAAGTGAATGAGTGAATTACCAACTTCCTGGGGAATGTTATTAATATAAATTGAGAAAAGTGTAGGGCCAAGGATGGAGCCTTGGGGGACACCCCTGATTACTGGTAGAGAATGGGAAAAAAGGTTTTCAAATCTTACACGCTGAACCCGGTGAGAAAGATCATTTGAGAACCAAACCAGTGAGTGATCAGTGACACCAATGCTGCCAAGTCTGTGGATAAGCGGGTTGTGGTCCACGGAGTCAAAGGCTTTCGCAATGTCAATAAATATAGGAGCGCAGTGTTGTTTGATATCTAATGGGGATGTTATGTCATTGAGCACATTAGTGGTAGCTCTAACACAACCATACCCAGATCGGAAGCCCTGGAGATGATACCGTTCACATTAAGATGATTGATTAGTTGTTTATTAACAAGTTTTAACTAGCCTTAGCTAGTTACTTCTTAAAAATGTAAGTTTTCATAAACAAGTGTCCGTGCGACAAGCATTTATTTAAATAAATGATTAATGACTCGGTCATAAAGACATATACTTGCTGCCACCTAATGGCATAACAATCCCCACCACCACTAATACACAGATTGAGAATATCATTTCTGGCTATTATAGTCTTCTAAAACATTTCTGGGTCTATTTAGGAGCAACCAAAACAGATATGTACATGAATACATTTATAGATGATGTGATATATTGAGAGATGTACTGATTGAACAGACAGAACCAGACAGCCAAATATATGTATTCATATTGCTTTATTATAGTGCAACCAGCACATTAAAAAAAAAGAAGCTTCCACTAAAACAATGGAAAACACATGACGACATTTGAGAGCACACTCCAAGGAGTGTGGAGGTGCTGATTGAATTCACAGCGAGAGTCTGTGCTTCGTCATATCATATTGAATCTGAACCCAAACAACAGAGCTGACCATATATCTCAGCCAGCCCAGAGGCTCCAGAACCCATCTGAGTACACTGGCGCCCTGTCCCTCTCTTTCTCACAGGTGGGAGTGGGGCAAAGCACAATATATTGGTGCTGACATCTTCTCCTGCATGAGATCAGAATCCAATCTTACAGAGCCAGCCTAAAACCTCAGCTAGCCAGCGTGGCTGCTACAATTTCTCCCAGAGGACTAAAATGTTGATTATTCAATATTTCATTTCCCTTAAAACCATGAGCATTAAGGGAATTGTTTCAGGGTAATTACAAGCTTTATCGACAATGGCATACAGACTATTTTGGCTTGTCCCTCAGTTTGTAAAAACAACAAAAAATATCCAAGGGACTTACAAGTTTACCAGAGGCATAAAGAAAAATTGGCTCTGCCATTTGAAAAAGGTGTCACACACAGGCAAAACATCTACTATAATAATAATTATAAAGACTTTTAAATGACTGTCAAAGCAAAAATATGCTTTTTATTCCCAGAATTGTGAACTTATAGACTAACCGCCATAGTTTCATTAGAGATTCATAACTGCGTGCAACACAGTGATTCATTAGTTCAGTGAAAACGCATATATTTTTAAACCTGTACATTTTTAGAGAACTTTGTTCTGAAGAAACTTTGATGACAACAGGTCATACAAATGCCTTATGATTAGGTTTGTCTGTCCTCACTTTGAGTCTATTACTGTTGCCGAGTTAATTCATCCAAAAACTGGATTCTGTTAACTGTCAATATCCCGTGTCGAAATAAAGGTGTCGACCGAGGTTGAACACACAAGAAAAGCTCATTCGAGCTGAGATGATTTGATTTATAAAATGATTACTGTTAGAAAATGTTGAGTGTGTCTGTAATTAAGTAAGCTGATTCGGTCTTACCCCTTGAAAAGAAAATGTTTCTGGTGATTGTCCAAAGGTTAATTGGGTTACAAAGCTACACTCAAGAGCAGTCAATAAAATACTCTTGTAAAGACGATTCCACGGTTCACAGTAATTTGTGGCATTCATAAAAACATTTCCACTGTGTTTCAACAAAGTCTAGGGAAACATAAGCAGTAATGAATCAAGCACCTCATTGTATAAGAGATAGACATCATACATCATTCCATGCATTAGAGATCATACATATTCAATGATATCCTTGAAAACGACCCAAAGTTTTATTACCTAGCATGACTCCAGGTTAGCAATTATTCTGTGTACCGAGTCACCCTAATCACTGTCAGTCAGCGTCAAGTCTAAGACAGCCTTCCTTGTCTTCTTTCTCCGTTATGAACGATGTGACCTTCTAACCTTCAATGTCTACTTTTCTCCTTCAGCCTTTTTCATTTTTTGCAAAATGCATTGTATGAATTCCATTAGCAATGGAATGATGAAAGATTCAATGTCAGACATAACAAACAATACAATACACACGGCAAAAGCCAAGTATATAACAAGCACTGTGCCAAAACAAAGCTTTGTGTACTTTTAGAGCATTTTTGATGTGAATTCACCAGGAAGAGCAAAGAACCTCCTGCTGAACCGTTCAATAAGGTCAGACGTCCCTCTTGCCATTTTGATATTTACACTGAAAGCATCACAGGTTAACCTTTGACTACTCACCTCATCATGAAGCCACCGTTACACACCGGCACAGACATACTGTTCACATGAACTAGAAATATCAAACATAAGGTGACCTTTGGTGAATTATGCCTCCAAGGCTGGTGAAATCTGATAAAGCCCCATCCATTCGCTGCTAACCCTTCCCAAGGGCGCAGGAACATACATAACGAGATTTGAAGTGATTGAGCCCATCGTCATTCAAACGGTGCAGCGCAGGAAAACAGCCACTCGCCAGCTAACAGAGATGCTATCTCGGAGAAAACAGGAGAGAGCGCGAGTCAAGAAAGGACCAAGGACAGCATTGAGGTGGACGAGAGAAAGGCTGAAAGATGCAATCACAAAAAAGTTAGAGGACTCGAAAGTTGAGGCCTGAAACAGTCAGAACAGGAAGCGAGGGCAGATAAAGGCAGAATGGAAAACAAGAAGGTTATTAGAAACAGAAAAGAGGAGATATGAAGTCAGAGATGCAGGGACAGAACTGGGGTAATGGCATTTGCCACTTTGCATGAATAAGGTAGAGCATAGTCTGTGAAAAAGAGATTCTTAATCTTTAAAAGAACGTGTTACCCCCAGGAGGTCAAACTAAATTTCATATGAGATTTTTTATTGTCTATTAATTTTATATCAGGTCAGGTTGCAACCCAGTTAATTTGCAACTTAAAACTTAGAAATTAAATGAAATGTAGTTAAACCAAATGTTGACCAACAATGTTTGCTTGTAGTTACAAAAAAAAAAAAAAAATGGTTTGATCATATTAGCAATAACTTGGGTAACAGGGTTAAATGGTTGAGTTTAATGAATGAAGTCAACACAATACTTTGTCCAAACATGAAAACAAAAACCACATTTTAATTTCTGTATGGAGAGAGACACACATTTAAAGAGTAACTAAACACTAAACCAAGTTTTTTTAGTTAATGATCTGTAAGAATGGATCTTTATTAATACCAGTCATTGATTCAAGTAACTTTTTTGACATTTGTTTATAAAGTGTTTTATTTCTACAATATATGGTGTAAAAACGTCTTAGTGCTGCCCTCTTCAGGTTGAACGGTGGCTACTGCAGTTGAATTTTCCTATTGGATGTTCCGCACTTCGTGACGTACGCAGGTTTCAGCTCACCATGCGAGCTATGCCCTTGGCAGTATAAAAACTATCTTGTGTCGTCAAAAGCACTGTAGGGAGTCAGGAATTGGAATTGTGAGTATTGAAAATGATCAGGATAGAGTGTTTTAGCGTCTATTTCGCCCTCTATCTCCACTGGGGTCTGCCCACTTTTTCAGCATTTTCAAATATTGCCAGTGGGTGGAGTCAGGCTCTGACCAGGGGTTTAGTTACCCTTTTTGCTTTAAACTAGCTGCTTTTCAGGGTATGCTAATTTTCGTGTTAGATATTAGTTTGTCTCTTACTAATAGGCATCACAACAAAAGCAGCATGGGGTTTGTGCATTTAATGACTTTTACAAAGTCATGGAACACCAAAGTGCACCACATTCACAGAAATCACAACTGTCCATTTTTTTTCCTGTTTCTCAGAACTTTTAAGAGCGTTTTTTCCTCCATTTGACCCCATCCGCTGGGCTTTGTTCGCCTCTGACATCAAGAGGCTTCAAAGGCGTGTTCGAGAGAATAAAAAGAGGTGAAGGGGTGCAGGGCTGAATAGTTGAATCAATACAATAGGTCTAGCCTGGTAATACCAAACTCTGCTACTTCGCTTTGTTGCGTAGGCAGAGTCTGGCTTGGCATAATTGGGGGGGGTTGGCTTGTCTGAAGTATAAAGTATAAAATCATAAGCCAATCACATAACGTTTGGTTATGGTGTGTTATTCGCCAACTCAGCCACATCAAACTTCCACTGTAAACACATGTATGATGCGAAAATGCAACCATCGAGCTAAATACCGGAGTGAACATGGCTGACCGGGTTTTGCTGCCTCCTTATCCTGATCTTCCAAGAGTGCAACCAAGGGGGGACACAATCACAACTATCACATTGCCACCCTTTGGTCTCCCCAGTTTTTCACTGACGATCGGTAATATTTGATAAATTAAACTTTTACCAAAATCTGTCGGGAGTAAGGCCACAACATCGCCTCCATTCAAAATGTTTACCAAACACTCTTCTTGTTCGGCCTTCAGTTTGGAAATGCCAGGAATATTCTCCACAAAAGAGCGAATTGCATCCCATGTCTCCATATCCGCGGTCATTTTCGATTTCTCAAGTATAAGTTTATCAAGGACCGCAAATTCTTTTTCTGCGAAAAAAAAAACAGAAATAACAACTTTATTCGACTGTAGGCCTGAGACGAGAGTTCAAGAGATTTCCATGCGAACTGAACTGAAGTGAAGTAGTTGAAGGAGATCGCAATTCTCGCGCATGCGTCAAGAAAACTCTCGTCTCAGGCCTACAAGAAAAGGAATAGTCAAATAAAGTCGTTATTTTTGTTTTTTTGCACAAAAAGTATTCTTGTCGCTTCATAAATTTATACTTGAGCCACTGTTGTCGCATGGAATATTTAAACATTTTCTTCAATGACTTTCTGGGCCGTCAAGTTTCAATCCTTTAGGCAGCCTATGTAGCAGTGATCCACCTCTCAAATTGAATCAAAAATATCTTCACTTGTGTTCCGGAGACGAACGAAGGTCTTACATGGTTGGTACAGCATGGGGGTGAGTAATTAATGACGTAATTTTCATTTTTGGGTGAACTAACCCTTTAAACTCGGTGCTTAGCGTCTACGTCACAGCTCTCAGCCCGCCTTCTGTTTGTTGAATGGCCGGCTGTTTTCAGGCCCGGAGGAAAACTGAGAGACATATCGATGTCTCAGACTGAGTACAGAAGCGAACTGAAATAGAGTTGAAGAGGGAAGAGGAGACTACAATAGGTCCTTTTCCCACTTCAATTTTAGAAGTAGTCATGCTCAAATCTCGCTACCTTAAAGTGTTTAAGGCTCCTCCTCCTCCTCTTACAGCCTCGGTGCTCATTTATTCCCATGTCTTTCAGCCTTTCTCAAAAGGTCAGCTGAAATTTAAGGCATTCTGCCTTGGCTTTCTTCACAATCACATTAAATTGGGGATGCTTTTTGAAGGTGGACAGCAAAAGAAGATCAGGATATGCTGCCTGTCATCACGCCTCTTACCTCAACCTATGACAGAACAAAATAAAGTGTACAAACAGGTAAACCAACTAATCAAGGTATAACCCCAACAGAGACAAAAGGTTTTCTTTTAAATTTCTCAATATCTTTCAGCTGTATTTTTGAATAAATGCAGAAAAAGATTCAACTTGCAAACATGCAAAAGCACTGAAATCCTTCATCTTTCATATTCTGTTTCTGTAGAAAATCATGATGGTAAAGTCTCATGTCATTTCCATGCGGCTGACATTCGCTGATGCCTTTCCCCCGAAAGACACAATTACTATGCAAGACTATGTGCTGGAATTAACACACACAAATGAATATTTCATCTCAAATGAATATTTTAAACCCTGTTGTGTAGTCACATCTCTTCATCATTTCAAACATGTTTTTGAAATGACAAACAGTGCATTAAAAAAATACAACACATTAAAAAACGAGTTGAGAATATCACTCACAATTACGGTCTCTAACATATTTTTAAAACTATGAAAGCATAAAGCAGAGCACTCAAAACTTACAACATGCCATTATTTTTAGTAGGGGAGTAACAATACATCGATATGGATCAATTTATCAGACAAATGACTAACGATTTGAAGCATTGACACATGAGGTACGTTTATTTTTACACACTTCCACATCTTCACGCAATGCATTACCACCAATGTAACCGTTTATACACAGAATTCCAATTTGACATGCACATCAAAATGTATTAGTGATTATAATGCAAGTAGCCCCACTAATATGTTCCATCATAAATTTCATTAAATGACGCCTTCTTTGTCATCAAATTAAACGTCTCATTAGTTGAGTGGGAAAAAAATTAATTAGCATTCATTAATTGGCCAAGTTTTCGTATTGAAATGCAATTACCGCAGGTCCTCTTAATGTATTGGTACACTGAGCATGAAAATATGAGAAAGCCAATTCTTGGAATGACCCCAATAGACCAAATATGAAATTCATTCATCACTTCCAAAACAATTCCAACCGATATATGTCATGCACAATTTGTAACAAACTCCGTCTTTAAAACAAATCTCAATTTCCTGCACTCATGGACTTGTAAAAACATGCATGTCAAAATAAATCTTTGACCTAAGGGTGTTTTTTTCATTTTAATTTCAGGGAAAAATGCAGCTGGTTGAGGAAACCAATTCGAAACACTTTTATATAATCAAATGGTATCTATTTCCAAAGAAGCACATGTTTTTTTGTTTGTTTTTTTTGCATTACTGCTGCTTCAAGTGTGCAATGGCAGAAAAACACACAGCATGTGTAGTAATAAAGAAATACCTAAAAGCTGCTGTTAACAGTGTGAAACCTTCTCCGTTGCAAAAAATCAATTTTCTCTCTCTCCCATGAAATTCACCATGACAGGTTTTCTACTCCTGGGTGCGACACAATACCTAAAGTGTGACCTAATCTCTATTCAGACTTCCCCATCACTCAGTTTCTCTCTTGAATTTGAGATCACTTGTTGTTCTGTGCTCCACTACCGTACAATAAATACATTTATAGTCCTTGGCTTGTTTCTGTCACCTTTCTTATCTTGTCTCATTGTTCCTTATTATGCATTCACTGGCTTTCAAATGAAGGTTCGAGTGTCATTTAATTCCACTTATCACAATGTAAAACATAAAAGCACTTTTACAACATGCCTGTGAAAATGATTATGGGATTCCTCTGCCAACCCAGTTATATACTCTATACAGTAACTAGTTCATTGTGTGGGTAGATCTGGGTAGGAGATCTCATGCTGCCAACATTAAGACACAACTAGATTAATTAAATGTGCTTAATGCTATTGAAAGCCTTTAATGCAGGGAAGGTATTTAACTAATTGGCATTACAAATGTTATATTCTGTTGTGTTGGATATTTGAATGATCAAAACTAAGATATTGTATAAAATTATTCTTAATTGCACCTTTTCTTCCTTCAACTGGCCCCTTTTCAATCCTTATTTATAAGGATCTTGTTCTTGAGTGACTTGCACGCTCAAATAAAGGAAAAATTATACATAATATTTTACAACTATTTGATATATACAAACTAACTATTTTAACAAACTAATTATATATATTATGAAATATACCATCCATACAAACAAAATCTCATATATATATATATATATATATATATATATGAAGAGTTCAGATGCAAAAGCCTCTAAATGCCATTTGAAATTTTCTTCTTTAATGATGATTTTTATCAAACTTGTATATTTAAGTTCAGTAATTTCACTTAAATGGCAATGATAATTACCTATTAATTGTTATTTAAGTGAAATTACTGAAGTTAAATATACAAGTTTGATAAAAATCATCATTAAAGAAGAAAATTTCAAATGGCATTTAGAGGCTTTTGCATCTGAACTCTTCATATATATATATATATATATATATATATATATATATATATATATATAATTTATATTTATATAATATTATATCAAGATTCAAAAGACCGAAAAGACCTAAAATCAAATAGACAATAGAATCAAATCAAATGTCTATTTAACAAAAGCTCAAAGCAGAAGAAAAGATGCAGGCTGTTCTGTTGTGGATTTTATTTTGTGAATAATGTTTTCGTCTATAAAAAATTCTGCACTTATCAAAACGTTATCCAACTGTAAATGATGGAAAAATCATTAATTGATGTTTGTCCTGTTATATAATCGGGCAAACATCTTGAAGCAAGTTTGAAGTGTGTTTGGCAGTGTTTTCCTTTATTAAACTGTTAGCAGAAGCACATTAAAAATGTATTTCCTGCTTGAGAACAAGCAATGACAGAATAAAGACTTGACGTGAAAAGTACATTGCCACAAAGGAAGTCAACCGATATTCATATTCCCAATCCAGCCCCTCGGTTTCTCTCGAGACAAACAAAACCTCCTTAACCAAACAGAACGCTGCTTCACAGGTGGATCCACTGGCAGAGCTCCAGCTCTTTAAATCGGCAATGAAAGGGGTGGGCCGCAATTACCCCGGTCTCTCAGGGGACGAGACAATGCATTCAAAGCTCCAGGTGAGCTGGAGACCGGGAGAGAAACTTATCTGAAAGGCTATAGGAGAAAGAAACTGAGTGATAGAAGACCATTTAGGGAGTAAATAACAACTGAAGCGTGGTTGGACCGAGTGTAGCCAGTGCCCTCTGGAGCTGGTTGGGAGATAAGCCCATATCAGGAGCTGCTGACTCTTTGGTAGCTGTCGCCAAAGGGGTTCTGGGAAAAACATGCTTTGCCGAAACTGTCCATACGCAGTGACCTTTCGAAATGTCCTCTGGTCAGCTTGCGATCGAGGGGAGGGGAATGGATGCGAGGCTGTTGTGTACCACGCACGATCCACGCCCTGTCTGAGCGTCATAAGTGTTTTTGTATGTCTCCAGACCATGAATTCAATTGCAAAAGACCACATTTATCAGATCTAATGAATGTAGCTGAAAGTTAAAAGGAAAATCATTCAGACAGAGCTACGCAACATGTATTTTTTCAGTGTTACTGTTAAAGAAATTTTACAAAAGTTCCATAAAAAAAAAAGAGTTAAGATTGAGTAACTTGTATTTTTAAATATCTTAGGTTTTGGCTAAACCAATGAAAACAGGATGAGAGATTCAAATGACTGCAAAAATGCAAAAATTCCCCACCACTATGCAGAATCAGATTTAAATTAACTTTATTTTTCAGACTGTATATCACTTTTGGTATAGCGCTTAGCCAATCAAATTCAAGGACCATAACTATATAACTATAAATAAGCTATTTGTACACTGACTTGCCTGAAAAGGTACTTTAAAGGGATAGTTCACCCAAAAATGAAAATTCTGTCAGTATTTACTCACCCTCATGTTGTTCCAACCCCGTAAGACCGTCGTTCATCTTCAGAACACGAATTAAGACATTTTTGATGAAATCTGAGAGCAGGATCACTCCTCCATACTAGTCCATTGGCTTCTTGAGGGATTGAAACTTACCAGCCTCAAAAAGTTATTAAAGACATCATTAAAACAGTCCAAGTGACTTCAGTGGCTCAATCTTAGGTTTATCAAACGACAAGACTACTTTATTTCAACTATTCATTTCCTTCCAATAGTGAGCCTATGTGTGACGTAGCTCTACGCAATTACACTAAATTAACTGACTAGACGCTCAAATAGAAGGAAGTTAATAGTTGAAATAAAGTCGTTATTTTTGTTTGTTTTTGCTAACAAAAAGTGTTCTCGTCGCTTAATAAAGTTAAGATTGAGCCTCTGTAGTCACTTGGACTATTTTAACAATGTCTTTAATAACTTTGAGGCCGGCAAGTTTCAATCCCTCAAGAAGCCTATGGACTAGTATGGAGGAGTGATCCAGCTCTCAGATTTCATCAAAAATATCTTAATTCGTGTTTCCGAAGATGAACGAAGGTCTTACGGGGTTGGAACAACATGAGGGTGAGTAAATACTGACAGAATTTTCATTCTTGGGTGAACTATCCCTTTAACAACATGTTTGTTTAAGCATTTCACCCAGCTTAATCAATGTTATGCACTTGGAGCAACCTGTTTAACCGAGCAATGGAAGATGAGCGTGTTTGAAAACAGTCATGTTTTTGCAATTCTACTTAGTGCCTAAATGACAAGCTTCAGCTTTAAATATCAGCTCAAATGGTCTTGTTTTACTACTGTTTGCAAACTCGCCAACTTCATTTTCCCTTTGAGGCATCTGTTTATTTTAGACCCATGAGGAAAACGGCACTTCAGGGAGTGTGTCAGAACTAAGCATCACTGGATGGGAACTGGTTTTTTTTTGCTGACCCTCTCACATCCGTGCTCTGCAAGTGGTATCCCAAGTGCACCTTTCCCAAAGCCCTTGGGACCCGGAAGCTAAAGTATGGTCGAAATCTGGGCTGACATCAACAGAGCCGCTGACACTTCAGGTGCTAAATATAAGCTCCGGGTCCTGAAGTCAGGGGACATGTTCCACTGTGCATAGCACCGCCAAACTAAGGCCCGGTTCCGTTCCAGTGCCCATCCATTTTTTGCCCTTTTAGGCCTGTGAATGCACACTAGGCATTATTTATTGAAGAAAAAAAACACACAAATTTACAAGTTATCTGCAGTCTTGAGGGACTCTGTGGAGGCTCAGCAATGCAGTATTTTAATTATGTAGCTTGAGGCAACTATTGGCGGAATTAAAATCGATAGTGATAAATCAGCATAATAAGGCATTCAACAAGAAGCCGCCTTTAACACAGCTGGCTGCTGTTCCTTTGCTCGCCTATGCCTTTGAGATAGAAAATAAAACGACAAAGGGTGGAGGCATACATGATTTAAAAGCAGTTGCAGTGTGCTTGCTGTTTCAGTCTCCCTAGATTTCAGTCAGCAATTAAAACCAGACCTCTTCAACCATAGAGCTGTCACTCACCCAAAATAATAATCCTTAGACTCAGAAAAGCATTCCTGCGTAAAGTAGGTGGCATTTTAGGAGTTTAAGAATGTCCTGCAGAAACTGAACAGTCGAACACGGTGATTTATTTTTTTTTGGCACATTTGATAATAGCGAACCAAAGGAGCGATTGAAGCCTTTAAAAGTGTGGGTGTGTACGCGTGATGTGAAGATGTCCTGTCTGTTTCTGGCACTGATGTGCTTTGAGCATGCGGGCCTTGTATACGTAACGCCACCGGAGGGGCTTTTATACTCTGATGGATGGATGCCAGGAACGAGCTGTCGCGAAGATGACATAAATCTTGCGCAGATAGCGGCGGGCCGCAGATAGTGGGGTGCGGAGGTGAGCGAGAGAGACGAGCCGGCGCAGGAGGCGGCGCTCTTCGTGTGCTGAAGAGTTTAACGTGTCTGTGATTAACTGTCAATCCCTCGGCTCAGCCAGCAGTGCTCCGTCTCAATTAGACACACTCATCATTCTGACAGGCTGCGCACTCTCAGCCTTGAGCCCGGGCTGGAGACCAGACAATCAGACGACGACGCGTAAAATATAGGGTGCGGAACAAAAGCAACTGTTGTGTTGTCTATTTGACCTCACTAGATCCATTGATGTCTTATAAACAATTAATCACCCCGGTGTGTTAATGAGTTATATGTGTGACCAGAAATGTGTTTAACATGGCATAAACTATGAAATTTATATAAACACCAATGGATGTTAACTTGATGTATATTTCATACCCCACTGGCACTTGTTTTAAGCATAAACCTCAAAATTGTTCAGATTAACGTATAAAACAAGCAAAAATCAGTTTGCCTCTAGATAGTCTTACATCTTCACACAACTTTGCTTCGAAAGTAAATTTATCTGGTTGCCAGTCTAGGTTTTTTTTTGTGGGAAATCAATAAAGACAAACATTAATAAAAAAAAATCGTCAGCATAAAATCTTGTTCACACTAAGGACGCTTACACCAACACACTGTGCAGTTTGGTTTATAATAAGTCCTCAAACTCTTAAGTCGAGCATATTCAGGACAGCTTTTTTATTAAATCATCAACAAGATCAATTTACTTCAGATCAAATAAATTGTGAAGATGTAAGACTTGTTTTCAGAGAATACAATACATCTTGAGTTAAGTTTTTTTTTTAAACATCCCTTCGGCAAACATAAGTTTGCTTGTTGTAGACATAAATCTGAATACATTTTCTGCTTAAAAAGAGGGAATAAAACAATGCCAATGGAGTAAGAAATTACTGAAGATAAATTCTTACATATTTAAATATTAGCTTTTCAGGTACATTTACGTTGTTTCGAGAATGTTGAAACAAGACAAAAATACTGATTAAGAATTTGATATTTTTTCCTCCCCTGATGTTTTGCAAAAGGTGTTTCAACTGATGTTTCTGTGCACTGTAAGAAGAGTGAATTATTTGTGGGTCTTTACTTGCCAAGACATTCTGTCATTATTTGGATGAACTGTTAATACTCTAATAGTCACATGTCCAGGCTGACGCTTCCTATCCCTTAAACACACTAAGAAAGTAATTAAACGAAACCAAAGGAAGACTCTCTCTCTCACACACCTATTCTTGCACGATGCTGCTCACCACTACTGCTGGAGACCATGGAAGCCTCGTGGGAATTAATTAGGGAAGTCTAGGCATAGTGGGCTACACAAAGCTCTCTATGAAAAAGCAGTTCCTTCTGTTAGGGTGTCAAATGGTAAAACACTGCAACACAAAAAGCATGAAACACCAACAATAACCTCTCCATCACCGCTGAAAGAATGAGATCAAAGTTAGCGGAAACACAAAACAGTATAAGCGCTAGAAACAGCCTTCTTTAAGATATAAGTTCTACACAATTTAAACACTTTATCACCAAAAATATGGTTTTATTTAACATTTTAGTATCAACAAAGTATTACATGTCTTATTTAAGGTAATATTCTAAATGATCCATGTGCCTTCAGTCCATAAACCGTAAACATCAAATGGAACTAAAACATGAATTAGCATTGAACGGAAATACCCCCAAAGCAAGGAGGTATTAGGTTGTGGTTTAAGAGAATCTGGACAATGACATAAACCATGATATACAGACTCCCAGAGAGAGGATCTCTGGTGGGAAAAAAAAAAAAAAAAAAAAAACTACAGTGGTGTTCGGTCCATAAGAAATTCACTGCTGTCAGCAAAACCATACGCAAGCACCTTCACTTATCATTATGAAGGGATGATAAATCCACAGAACATCACCTCTACTCTAAAGCACTTTACTCCAACGACATTTTGCTTCCCATGTTCGAGCTTTGAAATAATCAATACAATTTAATTTGTTTTAGTGTAGCAATCCCCCCATATTATGTGAATGCAAACATAGCACTTTGTCTAAGCCTGTAGAAAGGGCAGATTGTAAAATATGGAGTTTATTTAGGATTGTGTGTGGCATTCTGTAGATATACTGTCAAGGGATTACACTTTTGAATTAATGAATTACATGATGTGGTGATTAATCTAATTAATTGCAAATTAATAGCACAGCAAATTTGGCAAAGAAATTATCCCTAAAGGATACATTTAAAATCAGTATTGTGTTAAATGAGAAAAGCATCAAATATACATCACAAAAAGAATAGCTTTAGAAATAAATATTCTACTTGATTACACAAACTTTTAGGCTACAACGGCCCATGAGGATGAATAAATTCATATTCATTTTTTGGTGAACTGTACACTCTGAAAAATGCTGGGTTGTTTGAACCCAATTTTGGGTAAAATATGGACAAACCCAGCCATTGGGTTACATTTTTAAATTACATTTTTAACCCAATGGCTGGGTTTGTCCATATTTTACCCAAAATTGAGTTCAAACAACATATATATATATATATATATATATATATACAGTATAAGAAACTACAATAGCCAGTAGGTGGAGGTAAATGTCTAAATGACTAAGTCATTGAGTCATTCATTTGATTCATTCAAACTAATTTATTCAGGAATTAATTAAATGGCTCTCTTTATGAATGGGCCATTGAATCATTGGTTCCCCAATCTGAAACAATGCTGTGTTCCTCGGAGATGCACAATTGCTCTGCTATGGCTTTATAAAAACAGACAAATAAGTGTCTAAAATATAACACGATATAAACTTCTTATTTATTAAATGGTTACATAAAACCAGTAGGTCACATATTTTATTGATATGGTGTTACAAGTGTGATATTGCTGATATAACTATTAGACAAAAACTCATACATACACATTTTTGGCCAATATCTTAAATTTAAGAGGCATGTAATAGTTTTCCCCCCTTTCTTGTGTGAAAGACAAAAAAAGACAAATGCTGGTCTATCTAGTCCAGCACCAAACTCCGCTAACCAGAAAAAAAAACAAAAAAACACGTCTAGTCCACTGTAAATTCTTGATGGTCTAAATATTTTTAGCTGGAATTGGGCAGATTGTGCTTCATAGGAGGCTTTTGAGAGCTCAGGCCGTGTCTTAGATCTGCCACAGAACATGGTAAAGAGCCAGATGGAGGACAGAAAGAGAGAATGAGATGGAGGAAGACAGAAGGAGAGAGATCAAGGGAGCGAGTGAGTTAGAGGAAAACAGGGGAAAAGGAGAGAGGAAAAGCGAGGGAAAGCAGAGCATATCCTCTCACGCCAGGCCTTGGACTAGATAAGAAGCTGGCTAATATTGAAGCAGGAAATAACTTGGGCAAACGATTAGATGCAGGTTTCATTTTCCAATGGAGCTCGACTCTCATACATATTCTATTAGAAAAGTGTGGGTTTATGCAAAATGCACTGGAATGTGATTTATAGATTTTTTTTTTTTTCCTCCTGGTTTGTTTGAGCATATAATATTGAGTTACTTCGGCGCCCACAGCGCAACAAAATAATTGGGTCACCGAAATCCCACAATTCAGTGTGCTGTTACTGAGTCTCACGGCAGCTATAATGCGCCAACATTACCATAAGCAACCGCGCTCCGGTGACTTGTCTTCTGTCACCTTCAAATACAAGAGCATGATGGGATTTGTCTGTCTCACTAGATGTTTCAACTAAATTCTACTGCTATTGAAACAACAACGGAGAGACCTCTGTTTACGCAAACAAAAACAATGCAGCAAAAAGCACCTAAACTTTACATTTCTGCCATTCAAACAGCAAACATACCATCTAGTCAAAACAGCAAGATGTTTTCTTTCCATCACCATGGTAACACAGCACATTTCATGAGCATACCAGAGGAGAGTGTTGTGTCTGAGGCCTTGACATTCTGCTCTCCAAAGAAAACGAGACGAAAGGGAAAATCACCAAAGTAATGTGGAATTCTGGGAGTTAAAATGCTGTTATGAAGGGATGTCAACTAACAACTAACTATAAGAGAAAGTTGGTTCGTTTACCTATATTTCTTTAATTGTATACATATCTTAGTATTTAAATACTTTTGGCAGCAGCGATCTAATTAACATAACTGTTTGTTAGGTTTGTTAGCGAATACCTTTAAACACAGCTACACACACACGTCACAAAAGTAAATCTTTTTGAACAAGACCTGTGCCTTCTGTTCCTTATTTTGAATGCAAGACCGCATATTTTGTGAACGCCGCCTGAGAAACACGTCTAGCCAAGGTCATTTAAACTCAGCTTAATTATACACAACACTCCTAATGAGTATTTTCACTAATTTTCCAGTTAAATACC
The DNA here is from genome assembly GCF_016745375.1 of Pimephales promelas. Next base: position 9,328,246 of record NW_024121222.1, read on the forward strand.
TAAAAATCCTTGAAACAAGATCAGTCTTCCTAAGAAGCAAAACTGCATAAGATGCTGGGCTGGATATTAAAGGGTAACTAAACCCCTGGTCAGAGCCTGACTCCACCCACTAGCAATATTTGAAAAATGCTGAAAAAATTCTTCAGCGCGAGCTGTGTGGAGAAGCCCATTTCCAGCTCTTTTCGCGTTTACGTTTGAGTTAACACTCATGGACGAGGTCGAACTGGAAGCCATGTTAATCTTGGACTACTTGGCCACCATAGGAGTTAAAACGAAATCGGAATTGAGAAGAACAGAAACTAATATTCACTGGATGGTCATATACCTTTTCACCGCTAGATGGGGATAAAAATCACACAGTGTAGCTTTAAGACTTGTTTTCAGAAAATTAGTGTATTTTTTTCTTATGACAGTAATGACAAGTCAAAATTATGTGACAAATCACATCACATAAAATAAGTATAAAAAAAGTTAAAAAAAAAACTGCCAGTGCATCAAGACGATAAAAAAGTATAGATAAAAAAATAGAAGTAAATACTAATAGAAAAGTACAAATTATTAGGCTAAAATGAATCCCCTGAATGAGTGATCGTTTTTCTGAGTTCATCTCCACAATCATTTGCAAATTCAGACAGACCAACTCTTTCCCTTCTCTATTCCCTCCATCTTTCTCTTTTCGTTAAGTCTACTCCTGCCCCCCACCCACTCTCTACATCACACTGAAAATGGATGAGACAGTCTTGGAACATCAATCATGGCAGCTTGGCTTCATCAACGCACTACTCACTGAGACAGAAAATTTGTCGCGGCTTCACTCCACATAACAGTCAACCAGCTAACATGATCAGAACAGACCAGACAATGTGCAAAAGTGAAGCTCTAATCCAAACTCCAGTTTGCCTCATCTTTCACACAAACAGACAGCTTCCCAAACCACAAGCTATTTGTAATTTAGTAGTTACAGTAAAGATACTAAAAGATGCAAAACCAGTGAAGTTACAATATGTAACAAAACAAACTTATTACTGATTGTTTTCAAATTGGTTTCCCAAACAGTACCCATCTTCCATTGGCCATCTCAACATTACCCATCTCACACCATTGGTTAGGTCAGGATTCTCAAATGTTATGAAAACGCAACAGAGACAGGTTTTTTTTTTTACACTTTTAAGAGAAATCAGCCAACAAATGGTTTATGCCAGTGGCGGCTGGTAGAAATTATTCTAGATGGGGCTGTTCGTTTCGAAGGGGGGGGGGGGGACTTAAAGATTATAAGGGTACATAAATTTAAAAAAAAATAATGAAGTGCACAGATAAAACATTTATAATAAACACTACATTATTACATATGAAAAGAAGATTTGTCAAATTTGATTTCATGCCGACTTCAAATAAGTAAACCTACCAACATCCGTTGTCATGATTTTTGTAATGACTTACCGCGAGAGGAAAAAATTACTTTTTAGTCACATAACATCGGTTAGTGGAAACGCCATTATTTGGCAATAGTTTTTTTTTTTAAGCGACAATAAGTAAATATCGCTAAAGTTTTGCAAAAATCTGTAATGCAATAGCAGCTAATGACACACACAGCAAAACGCTTTAGATTGTTTATCCCATTCAAAGCTTCCCTCTCTCACTTTATCAAGCCACGATTTCAGCGAATTTATTTCTGTTATGATGACAGGACGCAAGCGAGCGCTTTGCTAGTTACAGCAGATCAAATGTCTGAACCTGCAGAGAGAAAAAAAAACAAGCTTATTACGACGTGATGAAGGTATTGGTTTCTAAAAGGTATGACTCAGAACAGCCCACATTTAAAATGTCACAAGAACGTTTAATGGAAGCTAGAGTTCACTTGTCAGGCCACAAACAAGCCGATGATGACTCCAGCGCTCCCAGAGGCTTGAGATGGAGCGGTTTAATTTGAATCTCATATGTGGAAGCGTGATTGTGTCCTATACTGACAATAGCTCTTCCACATGGATATGGAAATAGGGTCATTGAAGAGCATGCATACAGTATAAAAGGAGAGTCATTCACATTAGAGTATTTCCACAATCCCTATAGCATAATGTTTCTTCCCCTCCTACGCCCCACTTTACCCAACAAAGTGCCAAGAATGTTTTCCTCGAAGTAGCCTTTAGCGGGTTAAGCTTCCTGTTTTAACACATTTTGAGGATACGTTTTATTAGCTTATCACCAAATGAATCTTGCTAAGACAGCAGTCTTCAGACGGGGAGTATCTAACCATACGTGAACAGCCAGAGGAAAATGTGAAATTTGCTATTTTTGTGAAATATGCTTTTTTAAGAGCTTCTTGGCCCTTATTATTGCTGAGGCAGATGTATGGAATTCCAATAATTAGGAAAATTTAGATGAAAATGAAGAGAAACATCAACTAAAAGGTGATTGCTTTAAGACATAACGTTCAGTATTACACACAAAGCTCACACTGTCTTCTAAAGCAGGAGTTTTCAAATATTTTTTTTTAATGCCATGGGCCCACAAATATGATGACACCTTTACGAGGGACCCACTTCATGAAATATTTAATGTACATTTTAACATTGATAATAACATGAAATGTTTCTTAAATTATTTGATTAGAATGATTTCTGAAGGATCATATAAAACTTTTCGTAAATTGCATTAAAATATATTATTAAAACGGAAAAAGTTATTTAAAATCCTTAAAATAATTCACAATATTACTGTATTTTTTTAATCAAATAAATGCAGCCTTGCTAATAAAATACTTATTTTAAAAGCATTAAAAAAACCTTACCGATCGACCGTATGAACGAAAACCAATTTTCAGACTTAATATGTTCTAAATGTAGGGTTGGGTATCGAGAATCGAGTATCGATTGGAACCGAGACTAACTTTTCGTTTTTCCCGGAATCGTTCAAAAGTTAAAATTTCGATTCCTAGTTTCGATATTCACACTCCGCCGAGCGGAAGAAGAAACAGCTGAACAACACCAATGAAGAAGCGTCTACCGGAAGTGTTGGCATAACCACGCGAGTCGAACATGAGTACCTTACGTCGGCGGTCCAAACTGTGGCTTCACTTTTCTAAAAATAACGAAATCTCTGCAAAATGCAAAATTTGTGACAAAAGGAGTATTTTTACAGAAGGAGTATTTCCTTCAGAAAGGATTATTTCTTTCAGAAAGGCCGTTGGTTAGCAAGGTTAGCTAAACTTTTTTGACCCTGCCTCTTAAAAGAATCGGAATCGAGAATCGTTAGGAACCGGAATCGAAACAAGGAATCGCAATCGGAATCAGAATCGTTCAAATTCAAACGATACCCAACCCTATCTAAATGTGTAAAATATTATCTAGAAGAGTCAATGGAATAGAATACTAATATTTATATAATATTATATATAAAGAATTTTTTTGTGTGTGTGTGGTGTGTTTCAAATAATGAATGGTTGTGCATTTTTTTAGTGTAAAATATCACAAATTTTAAAGTGCTTATTGAAAAACTATGTGCTAGGTACTGAACCTTTGTTTAGTTGTCACATCAAATCATTGGCTCACTACAGTCTACGTGGCCTGAAAAGAAGGGAACATGATATTACATTCAACTCTGAAGCCTATGTGTCGCCCTACCACTGTGAATAATAAGTGGCCCGTGCTTTCAATGCAATAATCATGTAATAGCCTATAGACAGCGTTAAGCACAATTCTTTTTTTGAACAAGCATATGGTTGCGGAGAGATTGAGTGTGGGTTGACATATGGAGAACAACAGAACAGAAGTAAAAAGCAGTTAGTGTGAACACACTATGTGAGACAGAAAGCAGAATGGCAGCAGGCGGAGGCAATAAAGGAGAAGTCTTTGAACCGGTGAGCCTGTTAAGCCTCGCGCTTTAAAACAAAGGCAAACTGCACTCTCCAACGCAGTGTCAGTGTGGCTTGCTTGTGTGTATCCTCATCAAGGCCCCAGTCTTGCTGTCTTTTCCTCGCTTCATTTTACACAACGCATGATACCCCGGGATTTCTTTAAGCTTCATCTCGAATTCACCATGAAAGATTTCTCTAGCACTTTTCAAGGTAAGGCCGATGGTTGCTAGTTTAGGTGACGACGGCGTTGGTGGCGGGAAGGGGGGTGTTGAGACCCAATTACGGCCTGTGGAAATAGGATTACGGCAGTTCTCGTCTAGTAATGAATTGTTATCCTTACTGGGCCAATAAATCCTGGTTATCTTGCAGTCTAATCGTCAGCAAAGATAACAAAGCCACTCTATAACACCTCTACAGTCAAAAATAGACTAGGGCAGCTGAAACCGGCAATGCAATGTAATGAGGAATACTTTCCCATATCTGTTTCTGTTGATCTACAGCTAATTCAATTACCACTACAAGATCAGCACGTTTTGTTGTGTTAGCTAAAGGATGGGATATCGGAGCTTACGCTGCAAAAAAAATATTTTCTTAATCAGCATTATTGCCTCATTTTTCAGTACTAATAGCCAAACATCTTTAAATTTACTTGACAAGTAAAACTGCACAGGACATTTCATATTGAATATTAAAAAAATATATGAAATATACCTATAGTTTCTTATTTTAAACAAAGTTAGGTAAGGTTTATATTACATTAAAAAAAAATAATAATAACACTCACACTGTGATATGAGATATAGCCTAAAGGTTCAAGTGAGAAATATTCACAAAAAAGTAATTATGAGAAAACAATTGTGAAATATATGTAATATATAAATATATGGAGTTGTAATTAAAAACCGACGTTTTAATGATGTTTCAATACTAATTTCACCTTGAGATCACATTGACACTACATTACATCATGTCACCTCAGTAGATGCACGTGTCTGGTCAGAGGTCATCTCTCAAATCTTATCCTCTGGTCACTCCATGGGCCATTAGTGTAGCAGACACCCGTCCACAAGAGGCCCTGAGAGAAGCTCTAATGAGGTATGGGACTGCTTTTAGGTCAAAGGGAAAATGACCATGGATTTGAACAGGGGCCACTATAGCTTTTCTTCTCTAGAGGGGTGTGTAAGAGCACTTAGGTGACAGAACTGCTGGTATAAAGCTAAATCTAGCTCTTTTTGTCTCTGAGCCATGTCTAGCAGGACATGTGCATGACCGAACATGATGACCCCAACTAGTCCAAGGGTAAACCCTGCCAAATCCCTTCAATGTCCATCCAGACCGACAGGGAGAAAGGGAGAGAGTGGATAGACATGATTGACTGGGTCATAGCGAGTCCAAAGGGATGTAGAATAATGTCCTGTGAAATGTGACGACAGCACTCTGGGCACCTGCAAATGAGCAAGCAGTGACATGAAAATGATGCAGCCATTATGGCACTCGCCCAGAGGATATGAACAAAAAAGCAAGTTATCCATATAAACTTTCTTCCTGATGGAATGAAATGAGATGGAAGAGTGGGATAAGAAAAGAACTTCTATTTCTCTCTCAAAGAAGTAAATTAGATGCAGTGATATTTTCGTAGAGGAGCCGAAGGAGTAGGGCTGTGCTATTTCATACCGTCCACGATAACACGGGTATAAAATTTTCCATGATAAGAAAAGTGTCAATAATATAGCGTCGCGATGACATACGGTGCATTTTAGGTTCCCTAGCACACAACAACACCTGTCTGAGCATGAGAGCAGAATGTCAGCCTCCGACTTGGATAGCTCTAGCGAATATCAGATTGTAGGGATTTAGTGCGTGAGTTTTTCATGACGATTTAGTACCTTAAAAGGGAGCTACTTCAATAGTATTTTATTCCCGCAGGTCTACCACTTATAATGCGGGAAATTCTCCCGTAAACATTGATTCACTTTAGCATGTTGATTGTATGAGTAGCCTAAATTAATCAACACAGATAATAAAATCAAATCAATCATTTTAAAACTCAATCATCCGAGACGCAATTTCACAAACCATGCGAGTGTTTCGGGACATGACGGAATTGTCATTTGCACAATTGGACCAGCATTGCATAGTAAAAAAAGTGTATAATTTTCACTTCTTTTTAAAGGGTTAGTTCACCCAAAAATGAAAATTCTGTCAGTATTTACTCACCCTCATGTTGTTCCAACCCCGTAAGACCTTCGTTCATCTTCGGAACACAAATTAAGATATTTAAGATATTAAGATCGCTCCTGCATACAGTCCATAGGCTTCTTGAGGGACTGGCTCTTGCTGTCCCCGAAAAGTCATTAAAGACATCGTTAAAATAGTCCAAGTGACTACAGGGGCTCAATCTTAACTTTATCAAACGACGAGAACACTTTTGTGCGCAAAAAAACAACAAAAATAACGACTTTATTTCAACTATTCACTTCCTTCTCCATGAGCCTGTAAGTCAGTTAACGTAGTGTGATTGCGTAGAGCTACGTCACACGTAGGCTCACTATTGGCCGACGCTGGTCATGTGTGTGTGATGCGTGTGACGTACAATAACAGAAGCTTACGCTATTAAACTAGTAACCTGACTCGCGCAGAAACGAATAGTTGAAATAAAGTCATTATTTTTGTTGTTTTTTTGCGCACAAAAGTGTTCTCGTCGTTTGATAAACTTAAGATTGAGCCCCTGTAGTCACTTGGACTATTTTAACGATGTCTTTAATGACTTTTCGAGGACAGCAAGAGCCAGTCCCTCAAGAAGCCTATGGACTGTATGCAGGAGCGATCTTAATATCTTAAATATCTTAATTTGTGTTCCGAAGATGAACGAAGGTCTTACGGGGTTGGAACAACATGAGGGTGAGTAAATACTGGCAGAATTTTCCTTTTTGGGTGAACTAACCCTTTAAGTCTTGTCAGTTTAAAAATTCAAGCGATTTTAAACTATACAGTACTCGCGTGGTCTCTGAGAGATCAGGCTACTCTGCGTGCATACACACAGTAAAGCCGCCTCAAACAGCTCGCGAGCAACAAAAGTTCTTTTTTGCAGATTATATCTGTCAAGTTACTTCTTGGATTTCACACTTCAGATCTGCCTCTATCTTGAAAAAGGGCTTAGTCAACCACGGACACAGGAATCATCTAAAATGGCTTTTCTCTTCAATGAAGTTGTGCAATCTTGACATGCAGTCTGTTGATCTCATTCATATCACAACAAATTGGAACAGATGAACTTTGTTTGCAGTTAGATTAGTCTTGAAACACTAATTCCTTTAATAGAAAAGTTCAAGCTCAAATTAGGTTTATAACCTTTAAAGAAGAAGAAAGAAGAATACAATTCCTAATTACAATCAAACATTTGACACCCGCATTACCACAATATACACATTTTCAACACACTTTTAAAATTCATATATTAATCGAATCGAGACTAATTTAGCCATATTATACTCAAAGTAAAAATGTCTCAAAATATGTAAACATTATAAATAGCACACAAGAATAACACATTTTTCTGAATAAGTTAATTGAGCTTCAAACAGTCACCCAACCAGCAGCGTCTCGGGTTGATTAAGTAAGCACTGATGCGCATCCATTTTCTATTGTACTCATTCACTTATACCTCTAGTCAAAGTTTTTTTCCTCACAAGGCGATAAACTGGATAAAACCGCAGGACAAGCGCTCTCAGTGCCGATTGTTTCTGCCCGTTTTTTGGTGTTTAATGTGCTCTAATTACAAGCGCACGTGATAGAGATTCATCTCGAGTTGAGTTCGGCTGACGTTAACACCTTCTACAATCAGTTCGGAATAGAATTTTTCGTTGTTTTTGTCCGTTTTTTAGTCGCCCCCAATTTTTTGTCGCCCCCAATAGTGTTCAAACTAAGATAAATAAATGTGTTTAACTTCACAATAGCGCAAAATTGTGTAAAACAATTTAAAAAAATCTAAAAACTAGCTCTAAAAGTGACAGCAGCCATTTGGGTCTGTTATTAATGGTTTCGTCAAACCAACAAAATATAGCTTTAATTGTAAGAAATCAGAATGAATAGCCTATGTATTTAATTTAGACAGGACTCAGGACTAAAACACTGTCATTTTACATTTGATTACCTTACTCAGTTTCTGTAGTATTTCTGAAGACAAGTGTCAAATATTCTTGAAATATTGTGATATAATTTTGAGGCTGTATCTCCCTTCCCTTACTAAGGAGGAAGACGTCCTTAAAGAGGCAATGCCCTTTTCACAAGTCTCTGATATCCCCAGAGTGTGTATGGGACGATTTAGCTCAAAATACCCCACCGTTATTTTTTTATAGCATGTTAAAATTGTCACTTTCTGAGGGTGAGCGGAAAACGTATCATTTTGTGTCTGTTCCTTTAAATGCAAATGAGATGCTGCTCCTGGTACAGAGGGCGGAGCTTCAGAAGCTTCCAGACCAAGAATCTGAGCAAAAGTCGTGAAGTTTATTCCAGCCTGAGGTAAATGGTGTTCCATATGCTATTATCACGTAAACTGTAAATATCAAATTCAACATTAATTTACAATTCTCGATTAGTCACCATCACTCCATCCTATAAGGAAACTGCCATTTTTTAATAGACCATAACTCCCAGCAAGATGACTACAAGGCAGCTGTTCTCGTTGTAAGACTAAATTTCATTATGGAGAGCATTGCGATGGATACATAAAACTCATATGTCTCTGTCTGGCACTGCTGAAGGCCCACAGTATTTGTATGTGTGAGCGTAAACATGGACGCATACATCCGTGAACATGTTTCTCATTATTCCATGCGAATGTCTCGCTACTGTCGGTCTGGAGCTGTACGCGTGGCATTATTACAATTCCACACTTGAATTCACGTGCGCCCACGTTTGAGGCGCTTCAGCCTGAGCAGATCACTTTAGACAGCTCCCGCTGGAGGATTCCCAGAAGTCATTTGTAGTGGCAGTCAGGAGCGTTTGAGTGAGGTTCCACTGAGAGTCCTGCTGTTCGGCTCCAGCGCAAACAGTGCTCGGTTTCTGGAGGGAGCACTGACAGTGAAGCTAGACTTTACAGACTAGCTTAAAGCTATGGTCAACAAAAGTTTCTGCAGTTTTTTTTTTCTCAACTTTTTTTTTTCTAATTGGCATGCACAACTTAGCAGAAATCGCAGCAGGTTTCCACATAATAGAAATAACTTTGCTATACATCACCTACCCATTGCACGTTTGATTAACTAATTTGATTGTTTGTATTATCTAAAGCGTTTATCACCCGCTGATCACTAACCCCACCCCTTATATCTGGATCCAACTCCGCCCCCTGGATCTCGTGTACTGCAATGAGGTGCTACTGGAAATTGAATAATTACAAAAAAATATTGGCCGATATATCGGACTTTAAAACCAAAAAAAAATATTTGTATCGGTATCGGCCTTCAAAATCCTTTATCCGTCGGGCTCTAATGTGTACTTATATTTACGAGTTATTAAATCATGTTTAATTTGGACTTCTCTGTGCATGCTCTTTGAGGTGGACCCCATATACCTCCATTATATGACTGACAGACAAGAACGGTTTGACCTCAAAATATCAAAATTGAAAATATTGTGGAAACAAAGACACCTACATCTTGGATGCCCTTGAGGTAAGCTAAAACATATCAAAAATTAATTTCAAAGTGAACTATCCCTTTAAATATAATATAAAGAAGTGATTCATTTATTAATCGTAATAAATTATTGGAATTTTAATCAATTTTAATTCTACTTCCTCAAATCTAAATGAAATCTCAATTCAATTCTGAATGCTCTTAGCTTGATAACATATTTTTTAGATAAATTCAACAGGTTTTCCCCGAAAAATTGCACAGAAAAACAAATCAATAGCTAAATACAAATTCAGTTGATCAATTATTCTCAAACTCAACCAGTTGCCATTGAGATCCACCGCAAAAACAAAAATCAAACGAATCTTAAAAGACACCTTTTGGTGACACATTCACATTAAAAGGAGTTTTATGTATCAGCACAAACACGAGACCTCAACCTAAAAAAAACACTGTTTTGCCAAATCTAACCACTCAATACAAATTCACCACGTTATCTTGACATTAAAGCCAGTGTTTGTCATATTTGTGGAAAAACAGACAAAATATTCACTTTAAAGTCTTCCTTGTGCTTCATATTTTATATTTAACTTTGAGCTTTATTGTAAGCATTCCTATTCCCAATCCTTCAGAGAGCTCCATCTCTCGCTCTCTCTCTCTCTCTCTTCATGCTCAGCAGTGTTATCGCTCCTCTCTGCTCTTTTGTCTTGGAACTCAGCATCTTCCTCACTGTTCATCATCCTCTGTTCTTCCTTGGTGTCGTATCTACAGACTTCCTCTAATCCCCCCTTCTCACTCTCTCACTCTCGCCAACCCTGTTACACTTCTTATCTCGTTTACTCTTTTTCTTTTGGACCACTCACTCCCGTTGGTTCTCTCTCTCTCTAATCCTCATTTATGTTCTCTCTCTGTGTTCGGTTAATTGCAGTCGCTTGTGCTCCTGCTTCTGCTCATTTGACACCAGCATGTCTTTGTAGTCAGCCAACATTTTCTCTCACTCAGAACCTCAATTCTCCCAAAAAACAAGTCCTGGATTGATAGAAGGTGGAGGAGAGAAAGCCAATTACTCCAGCAGCAGGAGCATCTCTGCTTAGCCATTACACAATGTTAGATACCCTGCTCATTTCTCATGTCATTGCTAGCAATGTAAGCTAGTATGGTTAGGTGCCATGTAAGACCAGTGTAACCTGACAATGGTCACTACCGTTCAAAAGTTTGCAGTCAATGATTGATTTATTTAAAAAAATGAATATTTCTATTTTGGAAGGATGCAATTAAAGGGATAGTTCCTCTAAAAATTTAAATTCTGCCATCATCTACTCGCCCTTATGTTGTTCCAAACTCAATGGCTGCCATCAACTGTCTTGGTTACCAACATTCTTCAAAATATCTTCTTTTTAGTTGAACAGAAGAGTTCATTTTTACAGAATTTTCATTTTTTATTTTCAACTATTCCTTTAAATTGATTGAAAGTTGATTAGTTGATTTGATCAAATAAATGCAGACTTGGTGTGACTTATAAAACTCACAAAAGACTTCTGTCAAAAAAATTAATAAATCCAAAAAAAAATGTAAACTTTTGAATTAGTGTACCTGAATTGAACATTTTTCACACAAACTAGCTAAAAAAAATAATCTTGTACGTTTTTTTTTTTTTTTTTTTCTTTTTTTTTTCTTAGTTTAACAGTTCTGGGGGCTCATGAAATATAAGTTAATTAATTCATTATATGAAAATAAAACTTTAATATATTTTGAAGAGATTTTTTTTAACTGTCCGTACAATGTTGTTTTGGACCCCACTGACATCATAGACTGTAAAAAAGGACGACGCACCTTCACTCTTTTCCATCGGAGAGAACTGAAGCCACCAATGTCCCGAGATATGGCGCTGAAATCTTGGGACTTGAGTCTGCGCACTTGCGTTTTCGGGACCAGACATGCACAGTCGTGAGCAGGAAGTAAACCCGTGAAATCAAGTCCCCGCCCTCATTCTCGCTGATTCAATCGCAAGCACATGCCCCGCACTTTTCTTATGTGGCCTCTGTCTGCTCCGTTCATAAATACAACTACTAACCACATAGTCAACATTATGAAAAAAGTCTGTTGGTGCTTCAGTGACTACTTCGCACAGAGAACCTGTCAATCACAGCTGTCAATCATGATGTCACGGCACCGTTTTTATAGCATCAAATAACTAAAAACAAACTTATTTTAAAAACAAACTCTTGAAATTACATCAACGTGATAGAAACTATCTTTGCATAAAGGATATGTGAAGTGAAATTTAATTGTTTAGTTGGTCTCACGTCCCGTTGAATAACATGGGAAGGCGGGGTTTATGACCTATACTAGGACCGGCCACTGGGGGGGCGATTGAGACGATTTGACTTCACTTTTGAGGGCTTGTGCGGCACGCTTGGTATGGATAAAAACAGTTCTTTAAAATATCCCCTTTTGTTATCCGCAAAAGAAAGGTATACAGTTTTGAAACGACATTAGTTTATTACATTAGTTAATAACTTTCATTTTTGGGTGACATCACTGATAGTGCAAAAAGTCCATTTTTAATGATAATAAACTGTAGGCTATCAGTATTTAACTGTAATTCAGACCAGATGAGATTTGTAAGCAAAGAGTTTTCAAAACTTCCACAGGCTGTTTTTCTGAAGTGGAGTGTTTTTGTGCTCTCAGCTTGTTGCTGCTGCCAGTTAGCAGAAATTGAGGCTAACTGGAGGTCAACTGTGTTTGAGGAACAAATGAACTCATGGAAGAGAGTTCCCAGCTGGAGGACTACATTACAACCCATTCTAAATTCACTTTCTAATCTACTCTCTCCGCATCACCTTTTTCCTTTTAGCATCCCGCCAGATACCAGAGGGGGGAAATGTGTTTGCCTCTGAGTTTAATTTTACAGAAATTAAAGTGATATTTCACCCAAAAATTCTTGTTTACTCACCCTCATCTCAATCAAAACCAGTATAATTTCCTGTCTTCTGTGAAATATGAAAGAAAATTAGAGCCCGACGATAAAGGATTTTGAAGGCCGATACCGATACAAATATTTTTGGGTTTTAAAATCCGATTTATCGGCCGATATTTTTTTTTTAATTAAATATTGTTGGATTTCACACACGTGTAAAAGAAAAGCTAACTTTTCTGCACAAGATACGTTTGATACTTTTTCTCTATGTCTAAATGTTCACTCCTCGCAAGTATAACTTACATTTTACAATGCAGAGACTGTAACTAGAGATATGCTAGTTATAAATACAGTAATCATTACTTTATTTAGGCAGAAAAAGTTCATTGTGGTTTCCAAGCTCATTAATGTTAACGTTAGCGGCCTTCCACTGATGATATTGGCGTTAGCTAGTCTATGATGAGCCATAATTTAACAATAGATAACATCATACTGCAAGTTGTAAAACATACATTTTCAATTTAACAGGCCAAGGAGAGATGATTGAAGCGTGTTTCGTCCGTTTTTATTTTATGTTTTAAATATTCATTTATCGGCCATTTTAACTGCCGATACCGATATTATGGAAAATGCCTAATATCGGCCGATAATATCGGCCAGCCGATATATCGGTCTGGCTCTAAAGAAAATACAAAAAAAAAATGTCTCAGTTTGAAAGTTTTTTGGACACCATTGGCTTTTATTGTATGGTCAAAAACAGTTATTTAACTTAAATATATGAATTGATTTCCTTTTTTATCATCAACAGAGTACAAGGTGCATGTTAGAATATTTCATTGGTTGTTAGTGATAAGGCTTCAGATGTTTGTTTGTTAGTTCTGTGGGAAACCTGAACCAATGACTTGCAAACTGTGCCTAATTATCTCTGATTTGAGTAAGTACTGTAATTGTCATAATTTGACCATTTCTGTAATTTTTTTTTATCTAAATAAGTAGCAAACCCCTTTTTGTTTTGACCTCTTCACTACACCTGTAGAGTGAGTATTTACTGGCAGTCGCATAAATAAAAGGAAAAACTCCAGGTGGCTACAAGGACACAACTCACTCAAGAGAAATCTGGGTGAACAAGGCCAAGTAATTAAGGTTACGCGAAAACATGTACAAGCATGAAGAGGACTGCTTATATAAGCAAGGTGGACCTTGTTAAATCTACCCAGGTGTAGGTGTGCCAAAAGAGTCTCACTTCATAGCATAATATATTACTTATTGAGTATAATTCAAATAGCCATCCGTCTCCGGAGAGACTTTCTGCTAGCATCAGGCCCACCACATTCATTATCATATCAGTTAAAGTGATTATATGCAAATGGCTCCGCCCAGCAGCCGCGTCTAGATATCAATTACAATGACAGCCAGTCTCGCGCGATGTGTGTTATTATGGTAATTCTTCCCAAAATAGATTGCACCTGAGAACAGAGCAAAGGAATAAGGGCAAAAGAGAGCACGCCAAGCAATAAAAGACAGATTCTTCTTGTACACAAGACCTTCATTCTCAGAGAAAAGCTCAAGTATGAGCTAACCAACATTTCCAACTCCGAAGACTTCTCATCTCAAACAAATTCTCATGAGACGGAAATAACCAAACAACCATCAGCTGAGTTATTCCATCTTGTTTTTGTTTTCCCTGCTGGAAAATCCAGTCAAAGATGGAACTGCATTTTGGAAGATGACAACTGGTTTCTATATAGTCTACACTGACTGATCAATTATCTAGTCTAAACTGGTCATTAGAGTTTATACCAGCTTAAACTGTCTAAACTGGTTATAGGATAGTCTAAGATGATAATTAGCCATTAGCTAGTCTATTCTAGTCATTGGGTTGTTTAGGATGGCCACTGGTTAGTCTAAGATGATCATTCTTGTTTATGAAATATTTTTATTGGCTAGTCTAAGATGGTCGTTAGCTTGTCAAAAAATATCATTAGCTAGTCTAAGATTGTCATTAGATAACAAAATCGTCACTGGTATGTCCACTAACTAGTCTAAGATGGTCAAACTAGTACTAGGGCTCACTAACTAGTCTGACTGTCTGGCCATAAGCTAATACAAAATGGCCGTTAGTTGGTCACTACTACAGCTAGTCTCAGATGATCATAGCAGATGACCATTAGCTAGTCAAAGTTGGTCAACCATTATTTTGGCTGAAGCTGGTCATTAATTGGTGCAAGTTAGCAGACAATCTTGGTTTAGCAACAAACTAGCTTAAGGTGGTCAAGCTAGTTTCTGAAACATGGTTGCTGGTCAACTAGCTTATAAACAGCTAAAAAAGCGTTCACTTACAGTAACATTCATTTTCTAGCTTAGATATATATATAAAAAAAAAAAATATAAACACAAATTACCTTTAATAAGAACTAATTATGTCCAGACGCTTACAATTACCACAGTGAGAATAAAGCAGATCCATGGATTTTACTTTCTAATATTTCTATGGTGGAACAATCTGTCATGCTGATGAGATACTAAATGTCAGATGTGTGTGTGCACAGGCCCATAGACTGAGATAAATGGCAATGTGTTCACACACTTTATGTGCTGCCTTAAAGCCTAATGCTGTGGCCAGTGAGCCAGGACACTGAATTACTGATGGGCTTTGACTCTATTAGGCAGCATCTACACAACGCTCAACCACGAATGGTTCCAGAGCCCCCCAAGGCGCTCTCCTCAACCCTTGATTAAAAAACAACCTCGGAGCAGTAAAACACCATTTCCACAGCCGAATAAAACCCAAGTCAGCAGATCTCATAATATATGCCCAACTCAACACCTGCAGCATTCATTTAATCACTCTAAAAGTCTAAATCCAAATAAATAATCTACAACTGTGGCTAGGTCACGATATATAATCAAGTCAAGACCAGCTTTAGTCTAGCAGACGTTTCCTATAAAGTAAAAAAAAAAAAAACATGACAATGAATAAGATAATCAGTTTAAACACTGAACTTTTTACATTACGTTCACGCTGCGTGTCGTTTTACAGGCTAATTCGTGTCACGCTGCTAGACAGAGTTTAAATTAGCCCGGAAAGACGTGGGCAGTCATTTATGTGACTAGCTTTTCACAGCGCTAGTCTAATGTCACATCGAAAATGGCTTTAAGTGCAGCTCTGAATTCTCCTGAAAGATAACATGTCGGTGACATGGAAAGAGAGAGCAGGCGAAGGGTAAAAAGAGAGCAAACAAGCACGATCAGGGGGTTGTCCCAGAGCTCCATGCTGCTTAGCATAACAGCTAAGCAAGCATGACAACATAAACACAACCAGCAGTTTTGCCTGCGGGTTAAGCTCCGCACTGGAGCAGAACCCTTAGACACATTATGCCGCTACTCCATCCTTGGAAGACACTATTTGTTCATAGAGCCATCAAAAGATAAGCTGCTCGCAAGCAGCTATTACTTGACATGGTCAAGGTGACCAGCACCAGGGGCTATTTGAAGGTTACGGTCATAACTTCACTCTCAATTATACAGTTAAACAGACCTCTTTACTCTGAAAGGTCTCGCCTGCTAGCCGCAAAACAACATTAATTACAGGGAGGCTGTCGCTAGAAGGGAGCTAATAACATTAGCATAGTACATGCTCAGCTATGCCATCGCCTAGCTTAATGTCAAGTCCCTGTGGGTGTTTTCTGCTGTAACTTCAAACGAAGAAAATTGTGTCCCACCTAAAGACTCGGTTCAGGTTCCAAAATGGCAGCCTGGTGCATTAGATTAGGACAAATTTCAGAGATGCTTAATTTCATGATAAATATGTGATTAATTGCACAAAATGGCTTTAATATGAATCTATTGAAAGCCCTGATATATATATATAAAAATGCATACACATACATACCACACACACACATACAGTACACATAGATAGTAACTACAATGTGTAATCAGCACAATATAAAATAAAGTGTTATGTGCCCTGTTTAAAGACAAAAAGTGACCATATTTGATTTATGAACAATGTGTGCCCTCATTAAACTAAACACCGTTAAACATCATTAACCATGTTTATTCACAAAACACCAGCTCTGAATTCATATTTCAGCATGTCAAGCAGATATCAGCTTGCTAGATTATTATTATTTTTTATAGTCTTCTAATTAGACAAATTAGAGATAATTTGCTATATTGTGATTATCTAAATTACATTTTAATGGTTGGTTGAGGAGGAAAAGGACGTCGGACTAAAAGCTTGTCAATATTGTGTTTTCAAACGTTCCACATTTTTTTTACTGAAAAGGGGCGTGGCCATTATAATTGACAGCTGGTTCAACAAATTGAAGCATGTCATAATTGAATGCATATGGGGGAAAACAACACTTTTGTTGGATGAAACAATTATAGCTCATATATAGCTCAGTTTTTCATATATACACTACCAAAAGATAGGGGTCTGTAAGATTTTTGTTTTTGAAAGAAATGCTCACAGAGGATGCATTTATGTGATCAAATATACAGTAAAGACAGTAGGAGTAATATTGTGATTTTTTGTAATAATTTAAACATTTTTTGAAACAATTGGAAATCACTCCAATATGCTAATTTGCATAGAAAAATTATTATCATCAATGTTGATAACAGTAGTGCTGCTTAATAGTTTGGTGGAAACCGTGATCATTTTTTCCATGTTTCTTTAAAGTTCAGAACAGCATTTATTTTAAATATATAACATTACAGATGATTTCTGTCACTTTTGATCAATTTAATGCATCCTTGCTGAATAAAAAAAGTATTTATTTCTTTAAAAAATAAAAATCTTACTGGGCCCAAACTTGTGAAGGGTAATTTAATGTAATGTATAATGCAGTTTCAGAAATGTATTTTTATGTAAAGTGGTTCATATTTGCTGGTCTGTGAAAATACATCCTGCGCCTGTAAACGGATCCACACAGCTCAGCTATTTCTATGATAACTGATCCATGTTGTGTGGTTTTGTCTCACATTTGGAGTAAATCTTGTTTACAAGAACACGTGAGACACAAAAGTATCATAGTGGAAATGTTGCTGGTACTTTTCATTTACACAAGTCTGACTATCAACAATTTTGGGAACCAAACAATAGATGTCTCTAAAGAATATGAAAAATGGAAATTTGATTTGGGCTGCAGCGTTCTTATCATCCAACACACAAACCACTATGACGACAACACGAATCAACCATTTATTTAAGAACAGAGCTGCATTCAACACGACAAAGACCTTAAAGAGGCAACAAATGCAACAACCATCAATAACACAGTAAACAGCAGTAACTTGCAAAAAGTATTAATGAATGCATGATGGGAGTTGTAGTTCTGTTTTAAGCACTGCATACATAACTATAATCCAGTAAGGGAAATGTACAACTTAAATGTAAAGTTACAGATAATTGTGCAGCTATACAGTTTAAAATAAGCATATATTGCCTCATAAACCCTGATAAATTTGGTACTTTTTGACAATGCGTGCCTCTTTATAAACTCCCATAAAAATATAAAAACCTGAATCTGCAACATAAAGCTAACAACTGTTAAAGGGATGGATCTAAAATGCAAACATTTAATTTTACCCTTTAAATTTCTTCCTCATTTGAAGTAAGTTCCCAAAAAAAATACCATCTTAACAGAAACAGTTGTGAAAAACCTATTATTTTATTCCCTTGTTACATGAACCATCTTGCTATTTATTTATTGCGTGTGACAGTAACTATGAACTCTTGTGAATGAGTGGTCTGAGCCTGGCTTTGTGGTTTATGCTATCTGCCTCCTAATACAACTGGATTTAAGTCTGCCCTGTTAGATTTACACAGCAATTCATTTCCCCATTTCACCCTCCATCTCAGTGGTGCCCATTTACCACATATAATTTTTATTCCGTTCCACCAAATCTCTCACAGGACAAGTCTGATGGATTTAGAATGCACCCTTTGATCAAATCAAACATATACATAATTTATACTCCCAACCATGAGGTAAATCAACAGCTCGGCAATAATAACCATCAAAATTCACATCCTTTGCATACAGCATCCATTTCATAATTAAGTTTTTAAGTTAAACATGTCTTAGATTTTTTTGTTTTGGCCAGATTTGAAAACAGAAACGCATGTATCCTTTCTGGAAAAACAATCCCAGATAATCCATAAAAATATATCAAAAAGATTAACTGATATTTTATACGGTACTGAAAAATGTTCAGCCAAACGTCAGCTAGTATTCCAATGAAATTCTATTCAATCAGCCTTCAGCCGTAGCATATCTATTTTACTACCATACTCATCAAGCTTTGATCTCATGCACACTTTGATGATGGAATTTCAATCATATGGATGGTGAGCTTTTTGTTTGGGACCTTTGTCAAGAGCCGATTCCATTACGAGGTGCTAAACGCAAAAGTTGAAACTCTGGGCTGAGATGGTTAAAAAGACACCTCTCTGATCAGATGAAAGCTCAAAGAGAAGCGGAGGATCATTGTATTAATCTAAGAGTTTCTGAAAAATTGAACAAGAGAGGCATGATTAATCAATTCTTTGAGTGCTACGGGTGAGTCTTATTTCAGATGAGATGGTACCTATATATATATATATATATATATATGTGTGTGTGTGTGTGTGTGTGTGTAAACACACACACACACTGGCAGAGCTGACGATTACTTTCGTGAAGCATTCTTTTTTCACCAAAACTACAGTGTTGCGGCCTTTTACTCAATGCCTGTATTTTCTATTGCATTGTTTTCATATGATTCAAAATATTAAATCACACATTTAAATAACTGCAAAAAATGTTTTATTAATTGGCATGGGGGAATATATATGGTCTGCAAGACTTTCTTTGTAAGAAATGAATACTTTTATTTACCGTAAAGATGTTACAAAATTTCAAATAAATCTTGTTCTTTTAAACTTTCTATACATCAAATATAAATGTTTTTAACATTGATATAATTTTCTTTAAGTTTCTTGAGCGCCAGATTTCTGAAGGATCATGTGACATTGAAGACTGGCATAATGGCTGCTGAAAAATGAGCTTAGTCAAAGGAATAAATTACATTTTAAAATATATTAAAATAGAAAACATATATTTTAATTTGTAAAAATATTTTACAATATTACTGTTTTAACTGCGATTTTAATCAAATACTGTACATGCGGCCTTGTTGATTTTTTAAAGCAATTTTTGTACTTTTTTTATTAAGAAATGTATGTTTAAACATTAAAAAACAAGCAATGTGCTTCAAATGAATATGAACATGCAGAATAAAATGCTTCACCAAAAAAAAAAAAAAAACCTGGGGCAGGTCACATAAAATGCTTAGACTAGTCTTAAAAGTTAGTCATCTAATAGAGTTCTTTAAGATTGGTCTTAAGTGAGTTACATTAGATTGGTCTAATTTAATTCTGAAGAGTAAATAGTCAGACTAGTAACTTGGCGGCAATGTTTATGCAACATGGCCCCTGGTCCTAAACAAGTCCAAACGCAAATATACAGACTAATTCAAAATAATTGCAGTGCACTACAAACTCCATTCCATCCTGTCTCGTGTGTCGAGAGGCCGTTTTGAGAGTCCCAGAGCAAGAGTCAGTGATTGAGAGACGGAGGATGGAGGCAGGCAGCTCTGGGCTTCAGGAAACTTTATTAGATCATTGAGGGAAGCCAGCCAGGTCTGATAATAACCCTACAATTCCACCAGATGTGCCTCCCCACCAACTTCCTCTGTCAGGGGCCCCTGTGGTCTCTCATATCAGTGATGAATAAGGCCTGGGCATCAGAGTGTGGATAATGTGCAGATGGGACACGAGCCTGCTGTTTGAGAAAGGTGAAGGGCGGCTGGTAATAAAGACCTACAGGTCTCTGATCAGCACCGTGTGCCTCGGTGCCTCTCTGACTAAGGACGGATGTAATAAGATACAACATGCCCAGAGAATTGCCTGGCTTTAACGCTAATATCTGTGGGAACCTCCTTTCGGTGAGGAGATTATTGCAGATCTCTGCTGGACCCAGAGGCCTAGCTTAAGGAGAGAAATGACCAATTAGGTTATCTCAAGTGCTGCAGGTTTCTCTGCCTCCCACGTTGACCGAGAGGTCTTCCGTCACTAACCGATCCACTGGACTCAAGCGTGTAGGACGCATGTCTTACCTCAGACTGCAGCGTGACTGACTTCCAACCAATGATCAGATAAGAAATAATCTCTCTGCAAATGAATGTTAACCGATTGACCTCAAGAGTAGGTGCCTCTAATCTGCTTGCCCTATCTAAAATGAATACTCACCAAACAGAGCTGTATGGTTGAGCTGTAAGTCAAACTGTAAGATTGATAGTCTAAACCCAAATTCAAATCAAAGACATACTGATACAGTCTATGAAAGATGTCAAACTTTTCCAAAAGTGGAAAATATACCATTATAGGGTACAGTATGTTTTTTTTGTTAATTCTTTTTCAGAACTACATATGAAAACATTTACATATATGGATTGACGGGCTCTTTATCTAAAGCAACATGTGAAATATGAGGAACAAAACCACAATTTCTCAGTTTTGTGAGAGATTTGAGGACCGCACGATTCTAGAAGGGGATAAATACATACATTTTTTTTTGTTTTTTGTTTTTTTGTTTTTTGGGGATAAAAATTGCAATTGATATTTAAAATGTGATTTAAAAAAAAAAAAGTGATTATCAATGACCATGAAAAAATATATAAATATTATTTTTTACTTTTTTAATTTAATTAGTCATTTCAAATATTACTAAATAATAAATATTAAATATATTTAAATAAGTTTACAGCAGTATTTCTTCATGTTTTATTTTGCTGGAAAAACCAGCTGGTTATATTTATTTCTATATTTATTTATTTAAATTGTATCCTTTGCTTTTTGATAATTGCACTAAGCAATATCCTGATTTTGGTTTTATTTAGACCGTGATTTAAATCGTGAAGCCTTAGGTGTGAGTAACACAATGACCTGGCCTTTAACAGGTCACAATCCGAAACGGTTCATCACAAATATGACCTGTTGTCGCAGTCAGACAGAGGAAAAAAAATTCTATTAAAAAAAAAAAAATCAATTTTTATAAACATACATGTGAAAATGTCATTGAGTTCCCTGTAGGTATCCAAAGCCCCTTCTCGCCCCTCATAAAGCTCTTCCTCAGACAGAAAATCTGAATTTGTCTCCTGACACAGAGATACGGGTTATCACTGCAAAACTCTGCCGTTTTATCCACACACAGAGACCAGAGTTACACCCCATCCTCTTGTAATCTTCTAAGCAAAAGTTAGCTCAGCGTCGTGCTCTGAATTAAGATGGGTGATTGTGACAGAATCGCTGAAACACTAAGAACTGAGAACGACAACGGGCCTTATGCGTGAGAGCACAACGTTTGCATATTGACACAGAAAACAACATGAAAGGATCTGTTTTGCCACTCAGTACCATGACAGTTTCTGACCTAGTTTCCCAAAGCCAATCTGCCCCATGTTATGAAGATCAAAAATCTGCCAGTTAAATGCCTCATTGCCCATTACAGATGCCAGTGTGGGGTTCTCCACGAGTAGTATATATGATAAACTCCTACCTCAGGGTGAACGTGCGATGTCACTGTCTGTTTACATTCACACAGTCAAACACTTCCTGCTGTGTTTTCAAGGTGTGACATCATTCTCACCTACTTAAACTTTGCATGCCTAGACTCATCTGTTGCCCTCGGAGCAGAGTGAATGTCACACGACAGACAGTCGGCTTTAATTAAACCCAGAGGGAAATGTATTAATTACTGCACAGCGCCTGTGACTGCGGGTGAAGTGTCTTGGGTCTGCATATGATTAGAATACTGATTATGATGTACTGTGGAGGATTCCATCATCCTCAACTCTCTCCTAATTACTCATTCATACATTTAAAACCAGTTATAGTTTTGTTTTAGTGGCTTTGGTACTATTCATCATTGCGTGGAACATTCTCTTAGACTTAACTTCAAACTGAACACACTTGTAGCACTGCCAGTCATTTATTCCAAAAAAATTTAAAAAAGAAAAAAAAAACCTGCTGCAGTGCTTTCATTAGCATAAATTTTTCCTTTCACACAACAATTACTTCAAATCACTAGATTAGTGTAACAGATAATGAGAAAATTTGCTTTAATCACAGAAAAACGGTGATCTTTTAATTTAGTCATTTTCACAATCATTTACTTCAACAGAAGATGATACAAGATCCAGGCTTCAAAACATCCTTAGAAATGCTGAATGGTAAAAGTGGTAAAACACAGCTGTCATAACAGGGCAGGAAAACCAAACCAATTACAATTTGTAATTTAAAAAAAAAAAAAATTGATAAATAAACATGATATATAAAATCAAATAAATACTTTGTAATACTTAATATTATTTTCTTGACAAAATCTCAATACTGTTTATATATGTGTGTGTGTGTAGCGAATGTGTAGTGAAAATGTACTTTTTGTGTGACAACAAAAGCATTAAAGGGTTAGTTCACCCAAAAATGAAAATTAAGTCATTAATTACTCACCCCCATGCTGTACCAACCCCCCAATTTCCACGACGCATGCGCGAGAATTGCGATCTGCTTTACACTACTTCAGATCGCAATTCTCGCGCATGCGTCGTGGAAATCTAAGGAAATCTCGTTTCTGGCCTACAAGGAAGAAAAGAAATAGTCGAATAAACTCGTTATTTTTGTTTGTTTTTTCGCACAAAAAGTATTCGCGTCGCTTGATAAACATATAGTTGAGCCACGGTAGTCACTTGGGATATTTAAACATTTTCTTCATTGACTTTCTGGGCCGTCAAGAGGCAGTCCCTTAGGCAGCCAATGTGGTAGTTATACAGCTCTCAAATTTAATCAAAAATATCTTCATTTGTGTTCCGAAGACGAACGAAGGTCTTAAGGGGTTGGTACAGCATGGGGGTGAGTAATTAATGACTTAATTTTCATTTTTGGGTGAACTAACCCTTTAAAACTGCGTTTTTGTTTATTTTTTATGAAATTTGTAAAAGTTTTGAAAGTGTACCACTTTGTTGGGAACAGCACCAAAGCACTGTACAATAAGGTCCCATTAAATAACAGTTAATGCATTAACTGACAATAAATTACAATACCATTTCATTTGTTACAGTATTTCTTAACCTTAGTTAATGTTAGTTCAAGTCCATTAAACAGATACAACTTTTGATTTTAATAATATATTTGGGTTGCTTTTTATTTTAAGGTGTCATTATTACACTTACGGCTGTCAAACGATTAATCGAGATTAATCGTTTGACACACATGCTTGTATATATTTACAAAATATTTTCATACATACTTTATATAGATTTATATATAATTTATATTATATATATATATATATATATATATATATAAATATTTTTTTTTTCTTAAATACACATGCATGTGTGTGTATTTAAATATATACAAAATAATTATACACAGTGCACCCACATATATTATATAAACACAAACTTTTATTTTGGATGTGATTAATCGCGATTAATCGTTTGACAGCCCTAATTATAGTACATTACTTATAAAAGTATAGTACATTACTTTTACATATACACTATACATTTAAGTACTAAGTAATGTACTATAAGGTTATGATTAGGGATTGGCTTGGGTTTACAGTTAGCTGCATGTAATTTTGCATAATTTATAGTTATTACTACAGTAACTACATGTAACAATGACAGTTTAAAATAAAATGTTAGCTGTATTTGTAAATGTTGCAATTAACAGAAACTAAGAGAAGTATTTTTCATTGTTAGTTCATGTTTCCTTTAATTACGCAGCACTTATATTATTATATACCGTAATATACACTAAAAAAAAAAAATGTACACTACAAATGTAGTGCTATTTGTGATTAAGGACAGCCGACCCAGTCTGTAAATTCCTATTCCTCTGGTAGTCTTTGACCTTCCATTCAAACTTGTGTAGATTATGGCTTGGCTCACATTCCCCCTGAGATATGCTTTTCACAAGCCTCTCCATCCAGGTCCCCAGTGTTTTACTTCATCGTTGAAAACCGTACCAAGGTTTTATGTTCCATTGTGTCATCGGCATCCTATCTCTCCTCGCATCGAAGTCCCAGAGATCCATCTGTCTCTTTCACTGTCTTACCACCGG
This sequence comes from Pimephales promelas, assembly GCF_016745375.1. The sequence goes on from NW_024121222.1 coordinate 9,352,833, forward strand.
TGGCCGCCTAATCCAATTACTAGTTCTGCACTTTCTTGCCTCCCTCTGCTTGTTTTGATCTAGTTTCAACAATGTCTCTCAATAAAAGCCCCTTCCCAGCAGGCCGCGCGCATCTCTCTGACACTTCCCGTTTCGGGATGGGCTACATTTCAAAGAACTCATTGATTGTCGGGATCGATTCGTTTCAGGTAGGGCCAAGTTCCTAATCACTTCTCTTCGCCGGTTGACATGGACAGAATAAGACATCGAGTGACGAACCCGATGATGTGCATTTATAGATCCGACTCTTTACCTTTCTCATTTTGCCCGCTTGTTCTGACTGGTCAAAGTTGATTTGCATGAGTCTGAGAGAGTTCTCGCAATTTCCTGCAGCAGCCAATCGACAAAACTGGAATATCGGATACATGTTCTCAGCAGTTCCAGATTTAACACAGAAAACTTTTTCTACATTTTTACAAAACCACAAATAAAACGAGAAACAAAATAAAAGGGCATGCTGTTAAGGCCGGCCATCGTTCCAGCCGTCACTCTGATGAGGCCGGTAGGAGGGCATCTGAGACGGACGGGACCACGGACGTGAAACGGTTTGCGCCACAGTGTGAAATAAACTGGTTGAATAAGAATGCACAATGCTGGGCAGACTTACCGCGCAGGAGATCCGAGGTGGAGTGTGGCGAGGCGTGAGCGCGGAACAGCTGCCAATCAAAGTCATCCTCCTCCCCTTGGCTGAACTCACACAGACTGGGGTCGGAGTCTTCATCAAACGTGCAGCCCGCTGCCGAGGGAAGCAAAACACATGTTATCGGTCTTGGTTCAAGTCCATGACTTCCCCTCATTAAAAACCTTAAAAGGCTAGGAATACGTGCTTCCTGCTTAACCTGACAAGTCTCTGTACATGAATTATTTAAAGCGTCTGGCCGTATATTTACAAGCCTCCGGGGCAATAACATTTCATTTGGACAGCATTTGATCCACAATTTGTTGACACTGAAATGTGAATTACAATACGACTCCCTCAGTTAATGTGGCTGCAGGCAGGCATGCTAGGACCCCCTGGCCCGACAGCCTAATTAAGCAGCTGTGTGTTATTTGGGGCTGTGTTTCATCATGCAAGCCCCTGTGATCTCATTTCTGGTTTTGCCGAGTGAGAGGTTTAGTCAGCCATTCGCCAAAGTAATCAATCCCGATCTCACACACAACATCTACAAGGGCACGTCTACCCGTCGCCTCTGCCAATCAATCATCAATAGTGATTGAAGATTTACAACACAAACACAAGTCCTGTGACTACAACATATCAGCGAGGACCAATTAAACGGACAAAGATAACTCGCTTAATTGTTGCAAAAATACTGCCAGCCTGGTCACTATTATTTATCTATTATTGAAAATTATTTTAATAGATGTATTTCATTAAAGTTTTTTTTATGTTTTATTATTAATACGCTGATTTCACGCAGCCGTCATTTTGAAATGGCTCCGGTGGGAAGAAAACCGGAAGTGACGCCTTTAATCACAGGAGAGTCGCGAATGCGAAGGCGTATGTGTTTAATATAGAAATTCGTTATTCTGAAAATGTACATACATTTCTTTCATAGTTTAGACTATATACAGTGAAATTTATACATTTATAAACACATTTTTTATATATATACACTGAACATAAAAAAAGAAACAGGAACGAACTATATACATATCCTCTTTGGAAATTAACATCTAATAGTTTAAATGGCGGCAGCAGCATTAGGTTGGTAGTCCAAGACATTGTTGTCTATCTGTACTCCCGGGATTCTTCCCATCGGAGCCTCGCTTTCGATTTAAAAATGGCAGATGCGTGAAATCAGCGTATAGATGTATTATATACAATTGTATTGATAAAAATGTTCACAAACTTCCTGCTAGTTAAATATGGGGTCAACAAAGACCCAGTCCCAAATAGCACCCAAAGCATTGGGGTCTTCCTACGGTTTCGCATTTACGCAATTAACGTTGCTTTGATTGATGGAAGTAAGAAGTCCGCTGCGGTTGTCACTTCAGTGCAATCAAGGGGGCATATCTCACGAGAACCCTCCTGAAACCCAAAATGGCAAATGAGACTCTGTTTGGTCTCGTGGCCTTCATAAATCACGGGGCAGCCATTGTAAGTCCACAAAACCGAAAGTGCACCATTTGGGACAGGGCCTAATACTTTAAGCTTTCTATAACTATTTCAAACTGTTATTCTAATCCATCAGAGACTTCTTGAACTCAGCCTGCAACTAATTTCGGGCTCCACGTTAGGTTTAATACGCAGCACCCAAGGGCAGCGGCTTAATGTGCCACAGTCTGAGCTCCTCGCCACATCTGCTGTGGTCCCTCACATTAGCCTTGTAGTGTGAGAAAGAGCAGGCAACGGTGGGCAGTCTACAAATCCCAGTCATGTGCTGCAGACTTGAGCCAACTCAAAGCATGCGGGGCAGAAGGGAAAGAAACCACGCTGGCGATGGCTTTGACAATAACTATGACATCAAGGTGACCCTCAAAGCTGACTGCCTCGTTACTGCAACCTCTGGGCCTGTCCCCTCAACAGCCAAATGGGAAGGGGTTTTAAATATGGCTAGTACAACAATTGGATTTTAGAATTTTTCATTGTGGCTGATATCTGAGAGTTATTATTGTGCATACTATGCAATGCAACAACATATTTTTAAGGAAATTAAAGTATTTTAATTCAGCAAGGATGCATTACATTGATGAAAAGTCTAAAAAAATTATATATATATATATATATATATATATATATATATATATATTAACTTTACATCAGGAAAGACATCAATGTTACAGAGATTTCAATTTTAAAAAAAATATACTGACAAAACTGCATTGTGGTTTCCACAAATTATATTAAGCAGTGAAACTGTATTTTTTTTTAACATTGATAATAAGAAGAAATGTTTCCTGAGAACCAATTCAGCATATTAGAGTTATTACTGAAGGATGTGACACTGAAAACTGGGAGTATTGATGCTTAAAATTCAGTTTTCTTCATCACAGGCATAAGTTACTTTTTTTTTAATATACATTGAATCAGAAAACAGTAATATTTAGAAATATTATTACAACTTAACTGTGAACATTGGACCTTTTACATACAAAATGCAAATCTGGCATTAAGAAATAGCTAAATGGTAATAAATTCTTAATATTATAAAATAGCCAAACTATGTTCAAAGCTGGACACCCGTCACAAAACTGTAGATCAGTTGAATTCTATATTAATGCACAAATTTGTGACATCACTTAACAATTGCACACCAAACATTACTGTTTTATTCAAAGAACAACTTACAAGTTCCCTAAATAGTCTGATTAAGTGAAACGACTCGAACCACAAGTACCAAAAGCATTGTTTTTGTGCAGTATGTTGTTTACCACAAAGGTCCAGTTATTGGGCTGCAAAGGCATGTCAAGAATAATTACCATAGTATTTAAAGAATCAGATTTGCAGAATCGTTAAGTGGAATCAGAATAAGAACCCTTAAACTGTGATTCCGATCCGTATTACTCATGTGAGCCAGGATATCTGAAATAAAAAAAAGGAGAGAAACTTCCCAGAGCTTCTGTCCTAGTAAGTTTCATTTACAATAATCGCTAACAGTTCAGTACAGGGATCCATTTCTGTGGGAGTGGGAAAAGATACCAAAGCTGACAAACTGACACCTTATTTTGGCAATTACTCCTCTCCTACCAAAGCCAAAGACATTTGAGACACTCTCAGAAGATTCTGAGAGCGACGTGGAACGCCCAGCTTTTCTTTCCATCAATGCACATTTTCTTGAAGTCAAGCACAAACGATTTATCATCATGACTGAACAGCAACAATCAGGTCCTCCTCTCTGCTCCTCCCGCAGCCCTTCGACCCAGCCTTGTCATGACTGCCTCCAATAAGTAATTACAATATAATTTGGCACAGCAACAACACAGAAAACATCAAGCTTGAGCCACTGCCAGGGTTGAAAGCCCCTTGGCTAGAGAGCATGGAGGCTTTTGTGTGTGCAGGCTCATTCGCTTGTTTTGTTTATTAACGTGAACAAGTTCCCTTTGGAGAGTTAGGCTGTTATTAGCCTTCATTAAAACTTTGAAGAATTGGCTTGTCTGAACCCTCTAAGGACATACTGTACCAACAAATCCTGCTGCAGTCAGGCTATCAATAGCTTCAAAACTGTGGATGAAGATGAAGATTTATTTCAGATTAAGAACATCTGTGATTGGTGGCTGGGTCGTTCCAGTGATTCTTTGTGTGGATTACATGGATTCACAAAATGGATTTGTTCAAAATTACCGACTCATACATTAAACGACATTCCAGAAATTGCATACTTTCTAAATAGGTACAGTATGTTGAATAAATAATTACTTTGTGACCATTACAAAAGTATGTTCTATGTGTAGTATATAATCTGGATATTCTCTACATTCATCATGTTGTCACTGTCATGATCTACCAACGTCAGTTGTGTCGCTTCACTGCCATTCATACAAAGTGTGGAACAAAGTGTGGAGTATGGATACCTCTCCCATGGCTTCATGGGATAGTAAAATGTCCATTGGATGCATACTTGACTTGACAATATCACCAGAAGTGGTAGGTCATCTGGAAACTTTGCGCCAACTGTCTTATGAACACCATGGCTGAATCTGAAAACTTAGGCAGCTGATTTGTTGCCTCGCTGCCTTAGGCAATGACTCTGCAAGCAATGTTTGCTCACATTGCTTCGGACAGACTTCAGTGTGGCAGCGTGACAGTTTAATGATTACAGCAAAATAGAGCAAGCTTTGGTGAGAACTAAACAACAATGTATATACTGCAGTAGAAATTTCGCTCGAAATTACACACGAAGTGGAAAATGTTGGTCAAAACCATTGCATTTACACAAACTGACCAGCAAACGCAACTTTCAGACACCATCTTTCTTCTATCACCAAATGGAAAGCACAGGATTCGGGTGTTGGGAAGTTTTTGGATGCTGCCTATGAATTCTTACGTACTACTTTCACATACTGTTTTTCGCCTATATACTGTAGTAGGGATTAGAGAAGTATGCAATTTCAGATATAGCCTAGGTGTGAGCCACTGGAAAATTCACTTAAATTATTCATTCAAAAAAATCAATGTCTCGTAAAAACAAACCAGGTCTTCATGAGTGAGTCACTGAACCCATTAGCAGACTGATTCATTTAGGAATGAAAAGCCACCACTTTGTTGCTCAGATTATTTTGCACTGGCTTCACTAAAACTATTTTGTTGGGAACTCAAAAATACACATTAGCTAGCAATTATGTGCCTAAAATGTAATTAATACAAATTATTGAACTAAAAGTAAGACCGAATCACAGTACTCATCTTATTGCAAAATGAATCAAAAATAGGGATCCGCATTTTGTGGAAGCTCCAGAAAATTGAGAATTTTAGCATGAAACACAAAGTGTTATGTTTTGGGAGCTCAAAAAACTTTTCCATTAAAGATGTAAACCACAACTGAAATCCAGAAGTGATGATGCAGATCAAATAACTAAATCTGACGCAGTGAATCTGTCGAGAACCGTACAGATTTAATCTGTACCACAACATTTTGTATCTTCAGAAGTTTTATGGATCTGCTAGCTAGCCAAGCTTCTACTACAGAGAAAAGTGCAGGGACAAGACAAATAGGATGCTGTCAGAGGATCAGGGGAATGTCTCAGATTTATCTAGAGCAGTACTGTTGGAGAGAGGCAATTTGTTTAACAATGCTTCCAGGTTAGCACTACCTTGCCATGGGATATTTAAAGTGCGTCCCACTTTGAAATGTGCAACCTCAACTTGCTTTTTTTTTTTTTCATAAATTAGATTCTCCTCCCCAGACATGTTCTCATGAGGTTTGTGGCATCCCTCACCACCGCATCTTTAAAATGAGTTCTTGTGCCATACTTTGAGACCAAGCTTTAGCCTTGGCAGTAAATTCCTGAAATGTAAAATAAATGAAAGATCAAAATGGTAAACAAAATCTCAAAGGATGGATTTATTCACCTTTAAATAAATAAATAAAAAGCACCTTGAGTTGTGTGACAGCAGCAAAACAATAATTTTATCTATTCAATATTTTTCCTGATTTAAAAGGATTTATATGCAGTAATTATATTTACATATTTATATTAGACTATTGGGAAAATTAATATAGATAATCTAACCTGCTTTCAGAGAACATATGCAGAATTTTGTTGGTTTACTTTTCATGCCATTGGCAAATAGTTTTTATTATTAGCATAACATTTATTGAGGTTTACACTTAAAACAAGAAAAATAAATTAAATTCACCATATATTCTCTGGTGGGGAAAAAAGTCAAGTACAATTTTGTCTCATTTCTGAAATAACTCCTTTTTAGCCAAGTTAAAAGTAATGCTTGAAAATTGAATGACATTTTCCTCTCTCCCCAAAGAGCACCAGCCCTTTGATTTACATCTCGTGAGAACTGAGAGACGACACCACCCTATATGAACTAGCTTTTAGCTTCCCAGGTCTTTCTCCAGCTGTTTAGATCCACTCCTGTGCTAAGCAGACATTCCCTCACTGCTTAGGCACGTGGCTGGAATGTGCAGTGGCTGTCTGGGCCTCAGCCTAGCTTCTCTGCTAGCCTCATTAGCATCCTGGCACACAGACCCAGCCAAGAATCAAGACAAAGACAAACACTGTTTGTGTTGAACCGGGAAGTCTCTCGCCACTCTACTGCAAGGCCATTCATCCTTTTTTAGCGCTCACAATGAATGCATTTAATTTCCGAGCTCTGGTTTTAATGAGGGAGCCCTAACTCGCACACAGTGGCTGATATACCGAGCGAAAGCAGTATCACAGATTCTTTCCATAATGCATGTAACAACAGGCCAAAGATGGATGTGCTATTGTAGACTAGCGCTGAAAAATACAATGATCTTTTTGGGTCTTATTATCATAGTGCTACCGAATGGCTGTTTCACTGAATCCTGGACATACTTCACCGCTAGCCGCATCAACTATGGAGGATTTCAAACTTGAGACCAACAAAAAAATCCAAAACCTTACCCTAAGTACATATTTGAAATACAAATTGAGCCAAAAATGAATTCAATCATTAACGTCTTGGTTTGTTATTGTTATATTTTTACATTTTCAGAAATTGAAATAGAACTGAAAACCAAACAGTTGATGTACACCATTGATATCAATAGTATGAAAAAGTCAATGGGGTCCCCATCAACTATTTGGCGACCGACATTCTTCGAAATATCTTCTTTTGTGTTCAGCAGATTTGGAAAACTTGGGTGAGCGTAAACGATAAATACTCGATTGGAAGATGTGCATTAAAACTGTTTTCAAATAATCATATAAAGCGAGTCTCTTCAGAAAATTTGGACTAACTCAATTCATATGGATTAGTTTTACAATCTCTTTATGATCTTTTTGAATCATCAAAGTTGTAGTTGTGTAGCTGTCAGAAAGAGCTCAGATTTCATCAAAAAGATCTTTATTTGTTCCGAAGATGACCAAAAGTCTTGCGGAATTCCACACTTAAAAGGAAAGTTCACTTTGAAATTAATTTTTGTATGTTTTAGCTTACCCCAAGGGCATCCAAGATGTAGGTGTCTTTGCTTCCACAGTATTTTCACTTTTGATATTTTTAGGTCTAACTGTTCTTGTCTGTCAGTCATATAATGGAGGTATATGGGATCCACCTCAAAGAGCATGCACAGAGAAGACAAATTCGAAGAAGTCCGTAAATGTGAGGACACATTGATGGCCTAAGACACGAAACGAGTGGTTTGGGTGAGAAAATGAACAGTATTTATATTGTTTTTACCTCATGTAAGCACAGCCACGTCCAAGTGATCTGAAGGCGTGGGTGCTTTGGTCTGCGCAAGCGCGCGTAAAGCGCCGTAAGTGATATCTGCGTGTACGTCACTCATCGTTCACACAGAGATTTTGGAAGCGTTATCTTTCACTGTGAAGATCTAAACATATTTAGATATATAGGAAATCGCAATGGAAGACGATTGATACATCAACAGACAACGCTGATTTTTTTTTTCACAACCGCGCATTGAGATCCAGACCGAAGCGCACGCGGCCTCAGATCACTTTGACGTGGCTGTGGTTACATGAGGTAAAAAAGATAGAAATACTGTTTGTTTTCTCACTCAAACCACTCGTTTCGTGTCTTAGGCCATCAATGTGTTCATACATTTACAAGTCATTAAATCACGTTTAATTTGGACTTCTCTGTGCATGCTCTTTGAGGTGGATCCCATATACCTGCATTATATGACTGACAGACAAGAACAGTTTGACCTAAAAATATCAAAAGTGAAAATACTGTGGAAACAAAGACACCTACATCTTGGATGCCCTTGAGGTAAGCTAAAACATATCAAAAATTAATTTCAAAGTGAACTATCCCTTTAAGGCAAGTTAGAGCTAAACGCTGCAGGACAGTGGCCCTCCAGGACCGTGATTGGACACCCCTGAACAAGGCCAATCACAATCAATTCCAATTAACTAGAGAATGATAAGAGCATATTTCTCACCCATTGTAACATTTAATGACAAAATTAAACTTTAAAAAATGCAATCATTTTCAGGGTTCATCTAAAAAGTTTTACTGAAAAATTCCAGAGCCCTGTCATGCATTTGCTTGACTTGATGAGGTTGAGAAGCACGTTAGCACCTGAGGCTAAGTAGAAGTAGACGCTCCTGAGACAGTCATCACAAAATCCAAATGAGAAGTCTGTCTAGCAGTGCTTTCAGACTTCACACAGAGTAACTGCCCAGAACGACCAGCAGAATACCAAATAAGAAGATGCAGCGTTGAGATCTCATTGGCTGGCACCCAGCGTGGGCAGAGCTCATCCTTGCACCTGCAGGACTTCCTGCGTCAATACAGCTGCTGCAGGTCAATGGCTGTGGATTGAGACCTATTGCACTTCTCAGTCACAGGAAGCGGGTGCAAGTCGTAATATTCAGAGCAAGTACTGCCAGTTTAGAGCTTCAAGCTTTGGCAAAAGAATAGCTCATAGATGGAAAGCCTGTCTGGAGGTTAATCGACTTTCTCAAAAAGCTGTTTTGCTCCATTTTCATATCAGCAGGGCTACTAATGTTTTATTACGTTCTCTGCTTGTGCGTGTACCTGTACTCGAATTTCCTTGAAGTTTCTTTGCAACGACATGCCCTCTTAAAGGCAAATTTGTCAAGTGTGACAGTCATTTTGCGTTCAAAGCAGGGTCTCTCTAATAGGCATCCGCTTGTATCTGGACTGGTGTGATATTACGCTCATGTCATACAGTGACTAACGTATTTCTCCTTTCCCATCCCGCTAATCTTTAGTCTCTGCACTCCACCTAAGAGCACAGCGACTTTGATTAATGAAAATATATTATTTAAAACACCATAGCGCAGGAAGCTGTGGATATCAATGCAACGCCAAATGCTTTCTTTTAAAGCACAAGGAAAAAATATAGAGATTTCAAAGAAGAGTGGTGGTGGATACTTGTTTTTACATACAACAGTTCTCAAGCCCATGTCTTGAGGACAGCTAACACTGCATATTTTGGGATGTCTCCCTTATTTAACACACATAATCATGACTAAAACTTCTCATTAGTTGGGTTTTCCATGACCTGAATGGGGTGTTTCAGACTAGTTAGGCCCCTAAAATGTGCTGGAGGGCTGCCAGGAGCAGGATTGAGAACAACTGCTGCAGAATCATCTATAAGATTCTAATCAGATGTGTGCTTGAGGCCTCGCTCCAATGACACAAACCCAAACTTTAGCTGGCAACATCTTGGAGAATGAAATCTACCAATATGGTTATGAAAAAAAAAAAAAAAAGCATTTGTGAATCTTATGGCACACAAAAGTGGTAGTCCAGTCAGGCAGAAGTAGTCCAGTCAGACACAACTGTTACTATTTACAGAATTATTTAAGCTTAAATGTTTTGTATTTTTATGCTATAAAAAGACCACTACAAAATCAGCTGAGCTTTTTTTGTACGGCATACATATGCGAGTTCCCACTTATTACCCATGTGATTCTCATCCTCATGCGAGTCACTATATCTGGGAGAAGAGTATTAAGAGAGAATCTTTCCAGAGCTTCTGTCCCAGTAGGTTTCATTTACACCACTAGTCCAGCACAAGCATCCATTTCTATATAAACAGGAAAAGATACCAAAGCTGACAAACTGACACTACCGGTGTGTATGTGTATATATATATATATGTGTGCGTGTGTGTGTGTGTGTGTGTATAGGCCGATACCGATTGCTGGCTGATACATCAGTGCATCTATGTATATATATATATATATATATATATATATATAAATATATATATATATATTAGGGCTGTGCTAAAGTTAATTGCGATTAATCGCATCCAAAATAAAAGTCTGTGTTTACATAATATATTTGTGTGTGCTGTATATAATTATTTTGTATATATAAATACCTATGCATGCATGTATATATTTAAGAATTATTTGCGGTTAAGTTCTGTATATATTTATAAATACATAATCTATATTATATAAATATAAATATTTTATATATGAATAACATATTTTCTTAAATATATACATGCATGTGTGTGTATTTATATATACAAAATAATCATACAGCACACACAAATATATTATGTAAACAGAGACTTTTATTTTGGATGCGATTAATCGTAATTAACTTTTGCACAGCCCTAATATATATATATACACATATATATACATATATATATATAAATATATATATATATCTATATAAATATATATATATATATATATATATATATATATATATATATATATATATATACACCAGTCTTTTTGTACAAACAATAATATACATAGTATTTTGGCAAAAACTGTAGTTTTCATGTTAAATACATATCATATTATAAATTCTATTAACCAACATTAATAAGTGTGATTACAATCTCAAGGGAAATGATCAACAATTATGTTTTTGTGCAGCCTTAGGTCTGCATAACTGCCAACTATAAGTTGCCTTAGAAATAAGAAGAGGCAAGAAATGCTTTAAAAATAAAAATTCCAGTGTGTGCGTGTTGGTTAGAAGGTTAGGGAGACGACGTCCCTCTGAGCTCCTGTGGTAGATTACAGTAATCTTCAAGTCAGTGGGGGCCACAGCATTCAATCTATCAGTTTCTACCGAAAGAACAAGTGAACGGTGTCTCAGTGGAAATTTAAACTAGTTGGACAAAGGGAAAAAAGGGGGACAGACAACATCTGCCTTCAGATAAAGTAGAGAAATATTATCTGATAAAACTGTGAGTGATGTTTGACTGTGCAAAATTGGCCACATCGGTGTACGGGGTGTTTTTCAGCAAATTGCTCTGAGGTTGCTAAGATGTTCTCTGTGGTTTCTAATCAAAATAGACCATCCCAATGTCTCTATGATATTCTGGTCCCTCCTTCAATTTAACACTATGGGATTTTTTTCACCCATTTTATCTTTCACATGGTGACAATCACAAGTTAGAACACTTAAAGGAGGTTCAAGGTCAAAAAGACAGTTTCAGTGCAAACTGTTCAAAGGGCTTTAAACGATTTCAGACGACGAATAAGGGTCTTATCAAGCGAAACGATCGCCCATTTAATAAATAAATAATAACAAAGTTTAAGTTTTATAAGCTCAAATGGTCCCCTTGCTCTGTTCTGTGATGCGCGTTTGTGACTCTCCTGTTCAAACTCGTTTATAAAAAATGAACCAATCTTTTCCTGAGTCAATTCGTTCATTTTGTTCATTGAATGAACCAAATGACACGAAAAAAAAATTCGTTCAACAAGAGAGTCACGTACGCGCATCACAGAACAGAGAAAGGCGACCATTTGAGCTTATAAAATTTAAACTTTTTTTTTCCCCGTTTCGCTTGATAAAGACCATTATTCATCGTCTGGAATCGTTGAAATCCTTTTGAACAGTTTGCACTGAAACTCTCATTTGGACCTTGACCCGTTTGGTGCCCAGTAAAGTCCATTTATATGGAGAAAATCCTGGAATGTTTATCAAAAACCTTAATTTCTTTTGGACTGAAGAAAGAATGACATGGCCATCTTGGATGACATGGAGGTGAGTAAATTATCAGCAAAAGTTTTGTTTTTTTTTTTTTAAAGTGAACTACTCCTTTAATACCTAGAAAACTTAAATACCACTCCTCAACTTTTATTTTTGAACTTTACTATTGAAATTATCATAGCAGAAATGGCCGGTCAATTAGCATGAAATGTGCCTACTTCAATTAGATTTTTGGTCTCAAAATTTAAATGACCCGAACTTACATCAAACTCCAAGGGCCCCTAGTCATCTTTTTTTTCTTTTTTGGTGGGTGGATGGATGCAAAGAATAATTTTTAACAATACATTTTTTAGACATTTTTATGCATGTATTCACATGGAACACCCACATAAACAAACTAGATGAGAAGAAATCACCAGCAACACTCTCCAGGATCCAAACAGAGCCATGGAGATGGACAGATGGAGAGATGGGAACAGGCAGTCTGAAGTCACACATATCTATTTACATATGCTGTCTCGCTGGAGAATCAGTCAGTGCGAAACCAAATAAGCAGCTGCTACCTAAACACACACACTCTCCATTTCTCTCACACACATACACCTAGACTCAGATAATAATACACTCACAATAATATAGCATTTCACTAGGACTGGCACGGCTATCATGCAAGTCTACAGATTTGGTGTTATTGTTTGTAGTTACACACTTCTTTTTTTTCTTTTCTTTTATGAATAACATTTACAAAAATAATAATTATATAAAATAAAAATCTTTGTGAGAATGTAAGTCACTTTCCATCAATTTAATGCATCCTTGTGGAATATAGTTATAAAAAAGTAAAACAAAACCTTTTTTTCAACAAACAATCTCATTGACTGGCTTCACCTTATTCTGCCACATTTGCCCCAGAAGGAATACAAAAAACAAAAAAACAAAAACAAAAAAACGCTCATAGATGACCTGAACATGGCTGAACCAACAAATGCATGTGTTACTTTCTGCAAGATTTTGCTGTATAATGAGAAATGGGCAGTACGCTAAGCAGGATCATCCTGAGGCCTCATCAGACCGGTATTGTGACAGTCATGCGAGTAAATGAGAGCAAAACAGACCAGGTTACAGAGCGTGGTTATAAAGCCAACTACTAGATGCTTAGTGCTAGTAGACCCAACTAGAGGGCAAATTTATCATGATATGCTCTTTTACACAAACAGTATTTTAAATCATTACTCCCACAGACAGCAATGGTCCGATTATGCTTAGCCCAACTGGGAAATGTTTTTTTATTTATTTTTTTATAGAGCATTTCACCTTTGACTGTAAATGCCAGCTGGCCATTAAATGTTGTGTGAAAATATTACGCTAACAGCACAATGCTGCATCTGAGAACAATGTTGAAGCTAGCCTCTTTGTCTATCCTTTTACACATCTCAAAACACTGAAAGCATTGCACTTTCTCTCACCGTAGTTGAATCTCACCAGGTCTTTTCAACCAGAAAAATAGATGCATTCAAACTTGAATAGATACGTCTTATGATGACACAGCCCAACAGAAAACTTTGTTGAAGGATATTACTGCCTGATTGCTGACAACTTTGACAAATTAACCTCAATTCACAATAAAGAAAGGGAAAATTCAATCAAAAATGTGAAAAAACAAACAAATTCATAGCTATTTGGAGACTTAATGGCATTGACAATTATATACTTCATATATTATATATATAAATATTTGTGCTATAAATTGAACGTGGATAACACAACCTGCATACATAACTTGCTCTTGGGAGAAAAGTTTGAGTTCGAATTGAAATCACTGACAGTTTGTGACATTGAGATTTCTTCTAAAACTGTGAAATAATAGAGACAGTTTTCTGTGAAAAAAAAATAATAATATGAGTTTTTTTTTTCAGTTTTTCTGTGAAAAAAAATAAAATAATAATCTAATAAAAATAAGTCACAATGCTTTCCCCCATCCAAACCGTATTTGCAAGTAATTTGAAGGTTGATCTAACTTAAAGTGCTAAATGTGTTTTCAAAACACCAGGCGACACTGGCTGAACCCTGAACCAATGGTGTTAGTTTGGGGGTAGGGCTACCTGTTTGCCTGACCAACGGAGACACAGGAAACCTGTTAGGAAACCAATTTATTTCCAATTCTGCTAGCTGACACGTCTCATTTTTTTCTTATTTAATTTAAAAATAAAAATAAAAATCATGAAAGAGGGAGCTCCAGCCAAACCAACAGTCTGAAAAACCTTCGCCAGTGTGAAAACTGAAGGAAGCTCATCAGATGCACGACATCCGTCATGGAGAAATGTCAGGCTGGCAGCAGGGGGCAGTGTTTTAGGTCTACGGTGCCTGCAGAGCCGTGCGGAGGGGGAGCGCACTGCGGTTCGCTGTTAAGAATCTAATTAAAAGCACCACTAAGGTGAGGGTCGAGACACAGGCCTCAACTCACCCCAGGACACGCTTCTCAACTTCAAAGCTGTAGGTGTTAGAAACTCAACTCTCCGCTGATGCTGACAAGCAGTACCAAAAAGTAATTCCCAAAATCCCACCCCTGCACTTTTCATTTTCAGCTCCACACTATTGCTCTCCATCATCTCACAGCTCCTGGTTGTTTTTTTGAAAATACCGTCGGATCCCAGTGAGTTTTTATCACAATGCAAACCAAGTCGCGGGACTACTCTTGTGGCAAATCAGGATTGTGTCAGGAACGGGAAGGCTGAAATAAAACGTCAGAAACCCAAATATAAGCAGACTGGCATTCTATGGTTGTATTTCTAGGGTTTATTGGGTAATTAAAGTTCGAGCAGTGGCCAACCGCCATATGCTCCATGTGACTGGCAGTGGCTCTGCTACAGAACCTTGACAGGGAACAGGTGAAGGAGAACAGACTCGCTTCCCGAATGCATTCCTTGCCATCTGTTACTTCTTGTAAATAAAATTACTCATACATGACTTCAGCTTGGACAAATTTCTCATCGCAAAGCACAACATACGTTAGATTGAAGCTCAATTAATATCAAACTTGGATGCCGTCTTTAAGTCACTGTATGATCATAATTATACACACAAAATCATAAAAAAGACGCAATTAGTAAAAACTGTCCATGTTCGGGGTGTGACAGTTTAAGATAGTGATACACTATCAAAACACTCAGTTTCAGAAAGCTACTCACTGTATACACTCACCGGCCACTTTATTAGGTACACCTGTCCAACTGCTCGTTAACACTTAATTTCTAAGCAGCCAATCACATGGCGGCAACTCAGTGCATTTAGGCATGTAGACATGGTCAAGACAATCTCCTGCAGTTCAAACCGAGCATCATTATGGGGAAGAAAGGTGATTTGAGTGACTTTGAACGTGGCATGATTGTTGGTGCCAGAAGGGCTGGTCTGAGTATTTCAGAAACTGCTAATCTACTGGGATTTTCACGCACAACCATCTCTAGGGTTTACAGAGAATGGTCCGAAAAAGAAAAAACATCCAGTGAGCGGCAGTTCTGTGGGCGGAAATGCCTTGTTGATGCCAGAGGTCAGAGGAGAATGGCCAGACTAGTTCGAGCTGATAGAAGGGCAACAGTGACTCAAATAACCACCCGTTACAACCAAGGTGGGCAGAAGAGCATCTCTGAACGCACAGTACGTCGAACTTTGAGGCAGATGGGCTACAGCAGCAGAAGACCACACCGGGTGCCACTCCTTTCAGCTAAGAACAGGAAACTGAGGCTACAATTTGCACAAGCTCATCGAAATTGGACAATAGAAGATTGGAAAAACGTTGCCTGGTCTGATGAGTCTCGATTTCTGCTGCGACATTCGGATGGTAGGGTCAGAATTTGGCGTCTACAACATGAAAGCATGGATCCATCCTGCCTTGTATCAACGGTTCAGGCTGGTGGTGGTGGTGTCATGGTGTGGGGAATATTTTCTTGGCACTCTTTGGGCCCCTTGGTACCAATTGAGCATCGTTGCAACGCCACAGCCTACCTGAGTATTGTTGCTGACCATGTCCATCCCTTTATGACCACAATGTACCCAACTTCTGATGGCTACTTTCAGCAGGATAATGCGCCATGTCATAAAGCTGGAATCATCTCAGACTGGTTTCTTGAACATGACAATGAGTTCGCTGTACTCAAATGGCCTCCACAGTCACCAGATCTCAATCCAATAGAGCATCTTTGGGATGTGGTGGAACGGGAGATTCGCATCATGGATGTGCAGCCGACAAATCTGCGGCAACTGTGTGATGCCATCATGTCAATATGGACCAAACTCCCTGAGGAATGCTTCCAGCACCTTGTTGAATCTATGCCACGAAGAATTGAGGCAGTTCTGAAGGCAAAAGGGGGTCCAACCCGTTACTAGCATGGGGTACCTAATAAAGTGGCCGGTGAGTGTAATTCTCCTTTTACTCTAAAGCCAGACTTCCTTTCCAACTGCTAATCTGGATTTCAGTGCAGTTGCATCTCACTTATTGTATGTTGAACCTTTTTCATGGGACGCGAAACTACCCGTTATGCTTTGTGCGTGGGTAGGATGCTCAAAACTTCCAGTTTGCAGCTTGACGCATTTAGGTCTATGGTGACGTTATTGGACAGCTCTGAAACGAAGGTTGTAATCAGTTTTACTTCTTTTTAATGTCCATACTGGCAACAAGCAATGACAACATTAGCTTGCAGTGGCAGCACAGGCAAGACTATTTAAAGAAGACTGTAAACAACATAACTTTGTCTGTCCTTCATCCTACGACGTTGACAAGTGCCACAACCTGGATTGATGATATGAAACAATGGCCAGCAGTCACATATGTTGACATTCAATTATCTTGTTTTGTCTGAGGGTGTCGACAACGAGGAGTTTAGAAATGATAAAAGCATGGAAGAACCAATTACTTGCACAGTAATAAAATTGGATAAATTACTTGCCATAATCATCAGCAGTTCAGATTCTCATCACATTATAGTCAAACTATAAATAAACCCAATTTAGAAAATTAGCTATAGAGTATTTTACTCAATCACATTGCGTGGGTTATGTTACAAAATAACGGAGCAGTGGAAACAGCTGGATGCTCCTGCATAAAAATATAATAAATATGTAATATAATTGCGTACTATATTAAATATTTATTATATTATATCATTGAAACGAGTCATTAGCTGTTACATCGTGATGTAGAGAGGTCATTGGTCGCTCCCAACAACTGCGCGAGCAGACTTTAAGTGACGTCTAGAACACATTCAAATACTTCAGCTGAATCGCATCATGTCGAGAAGACGCTGTGTTCTACATTGCAAAGACAGTTCAGCCACTTGTTTTCATTGTCCAGGGACGAGCATGTGAAGAATCAGTGGTCAGAGTTCATATTAGCAACGATACCACAACAGAATAGCCCGAACCTTGTGTTCTCATCATTTTAATGACGAATCATTCGCAAGCCGGTTGTTCCTGAAGGAGGGCTCAGTATCCAGTGTATATGGATCAGGTTCGTCCTCCTCCGAATCACAATCTGTAAGTATTATTAATAATGTTTGCTGTTATGTTTTCTGTAGCATGCACAATATACAGTAGTTGTATTGTGTTGTGTGTGTTGTGTACACTCCGCGCAGCTTCTAAGCAGAGTAAGGTTAGTTTTGTTTTTGATATTCACCAGACATTCATTGAAAAATGGCAATTACCTCCTAAACGACTTAGCCAAATATGACTTCGCTCTATATAATAAGCACTGTCCGCCGCCGCAATGCGAGTATCGCCGGGAAAGCTTGCACTTTTTCTGACTCGTTTGTTCAAACACTATATACAATTTTCAACACTTGACAAGCTATAATCCTGGTTATGGGCGTTCCATTGCCGACAGTCTCTGCCTACGGTTTACCAATAACAACTGACTGGGTCATTTGACCAATTGCCGCAGATTCGCGTCACTCAAAGGAGGTGTTTGGGAAAATGAATGGTCGAACGAATCATTTGGGAGTCGTTGAGCAAATCAGTTAAAAATAAATGCATATTATAAGACAAATAAAGTGTTTTTTATCCTTGCATGCACGTTAAACTGTTTTTGGGAACTCCTAAAACACAAATAGGAACATTTCAAATGCTATGATAGGGGCTCTTTAAGGGGATAACAGTTTAATATGAAAAAAACAGTGGAGTATCCCTTTAAAAGAGCTGAATCTGTCTGGCCTGTTTTTCACCACATTGTGCTCTGAAGTAAAAGAAGCTGGTGACTTCAGATTCCAGTAAGTGTGCTATAAGCTCTTAAAGAGGGTGAAAAGATTACATGTTCCCTTTCTTCCAGAATCCAAAGATAATTAATCTTCACCAGTCTCCTTTTTTTTTTTTTGACGGCTGCTGTACAGCGTGTGTGTGACTTAAAAACAAGCACGAACAGATGATGATCCACAGCAATGGCCTGCCACGGAGATAATGAGAAAGTCACTTCCTATTGCAAGCTGTGAAGAAGATAGTTTAATTACATTGCCATTTTTAATTGAACATGAATTATTTAGAATCTTAGCATTAATGAAATAGCACAAATATCATGCTGTAGATGACAAACCCTGTCATTGAACATGCCTTCACAATACCATCACAGAGTCTCCAAATTGTTAATGCAGTAGGTTATATAGTTTTTTGTTATTTATGATGATAATAATTTGTGAATCTCTTTGGTGAAAGTACTGGTAACACTTTACAATAAGGTTCTATTTATTTTATGAATGCAAATACACTGTTAAAGCTGCAGTCTGTAGCATTTCCTCTGTCGCCATCTCTGTTTGAAATCTGCAATTGCAGTTATTCGCAGTTGTGCATCGGTATGGCACCAGATCAACCAGACTGTCATGTCTGGCCACATAAAGTCCTTCACTCAAAAAAGGCTGGGTTATTTTAACACAATTTTGGGAAAATTAACTCAAACATTGGGTTAAAAATGTCATTTAAAAATGTAACCCAATGGCTGGGTTTGTCCATATTTTACACAAAATTGGGTTAAAACAACCCAGCATTTTTTAGAGTGTTTATAATTGTTATTGTTATTATATGAGCAACCGTTTCATTTTCCTGCTGAGTTGGATGTAAAATACAGTAGCATTTATTGCCAAATTGTACTTCGTTGGAAGACACTGTAACCTTGCTTTAAATCATAAATATTAGAACGTCATTTGAGATTGAAGGGTTTTTCAAGACAGAGACATTGAATGGTCGGCAAATTGAAAAAAAAAAAAAAAATGCAAGTTTTCCTTGTAGCCTGAAACCTGTCCAGTGGTGTCCATTTTGGCTCTGTCTAAGATGAAGAATTGAAACTCTTGCGTGTTTAATCTGTAGCTGGTGAGGTGTACTGATCCAATTCAGTACGCAAGGGTGGAAACCAGCAGATCTGTGATTATGTTGTCCTTGAGAGCTACTACTTCTCCATCAGGTCCAAGCCAGGACAGCTGTATTCCTGTTCGGCAGCAGAGATCTATTTACGTCTAGCCAGTCGGAGCGAACTCCAAATCTGGCTGCTCTGACTTTTCATTCTGCTTTAGTTTAAAAGCAAGACACTGGGACTTGTTTATGGAAGCAGCAGGTATTTCGTGACGCTCTAGATGTAGAAACAGAGATTCGCAGGATAGTGACAGTTGTATCATCGTTGTTGAGCATGTTTATAAGATGTCCTGTTCAGGCTCTATAGAGTCATTCAATGTTTGGGGCGCCAAGACCTACATCTCTACGCGGCTGGAAGATAATGTCCCGTGGTGTACGACTATTAAGACAGAACCATTTCCTCACCAGTTTCACCGTTTCATTCTTCATCGCCGACAGTGTAGGTTGTGGGATATATTCGGGAAAAGGTGTTGGATTTACATGTTAACAAATATGTCTAACATATGACACAATTACCATTAACCAGATTAATATACGCTATGAAAAAAAGAGCCGATGTTACCAAATTGAACTCACATTTAAAGGGCTACCAAAATATTCAGTTTTAAAGAGGTCTACCTTGGCTGTAGCAAGTTAGCAAGTTCTCTTTTTTCTGCAGTAGTTAAGAAGAAGAATATTTTGACCAACTCTACTCATATTTCACCCTGACCAAATCTCCTTGAAATGACCCTTGTGGTTTTGTGAACAGCAATTTATGATCATCTAGCATGATCGGAGAGATAGCCATAATTCAGCCTGAGCTGTGGTCCCAACATATCCCATCCATCTTACTCTGATAATAAAGCCAATGATTGGACTCTTGCTAGCTCTTCACGGGGTCCACAAAGTCAGAGCCCGACTTTCAATTTAAATTGAATTTCCTAATCAGAGGTGACTCTAGAGACTCCCATTTTATATTTTATCCAATTACTGAGTCGCAAAGTCAAAGCTAACCTCATCGCAAGTGCCTAACGTGAGCTGGAATTTGAATTTCTCTGCCTATTATAACACGCTCTCTGTGCTGTCATAGCGCATTACACCTGGTGACATCAAAGAGCAAACGCAAAAGTCATTTTATACGGCGAGCACCTATTCTCTGTCCTGTCATGCATTGAGTACTTCACTAAAACACTGACAGCGTAGGTAGCAGTTAGCTTTGCTCCTTATCCATCCTGACCCTGGGGTCCTGTGAAATTAAGTCATACCCACGTTGCGTATCGGGAAAAATGGTTAACGATCGACACAGATTTTGAATTATACTTAAATATCAAAAACTGCTTCACCAGCAACAAATTCCACATAATACACATCCTATCCCCATTCTGAATAAATCAAGTCATTTGTAAATCAAATGTACACAGGCCTTCAAAGCACAAACAGAAGTGAATCGCAGAACTTTGTGTACTTTATTATGCGCTTCAAGCATACAAATCTCAGGAGGAGCATTATGATTCTACACATGAGAAAAATACGAAAATAACAGCTGGATTTGCAAGACGCAAGCAAACTTTCTCTTCAAAGTGCGACAAGTGCACAAGCTCACCAACTGGACTAAACCTCAAACAGCATGTAAGAACAAGTGGAATTAAAGCACTGCAGATGCTGCGTTAAGAGATTTCAGTGACAGACATGTATTTAGCTTCTGGCTGTTTTTCACATGCGTCTGATCTGACTTTATGCCCACTTTAAAAGGTCTCTTAATAAATAATCCCCACAAGGGGGTGCCCCCCTGCCTCAACGCTAACTACTTCATAGTCGTAAGTAAACCACAAATACATTTAGTCATTTAAAACAACTCTTTGAGTCAATCACTCTCTGCAGGGAGGTTACTTTATTTTAATAGTTGCTATTTCTTCTTAATGCATAGGCAGACACTTTATGTTGATTTCAGACTGAAATTCTCAGCAGGCGCTCTGGCTTTGACCATTTCACAAGTCAAACTGCTGTTTTTGTTCAGGCAGGCATCAGCTGAAAAACTAAAGAAACGACGTAGGGCATTTTCACACCTGCAGAGCTTTACAATTTGCATTACGCTAAAAAGCCTGAAATAAATTCCCATCAAAAATGGCAGCAGTTGGGCTTTTGTCATTGAAAACAAATACAACACTGACCTCAGCTGACAACTCATGTTTTGCCGTCAAACAGGGCTGATTGCGTGTCATAATAGTATAGACAGAGCCCGGCCTGACAACCTGCTTATGTAACAACTGTGATGAGCGGCAGGGAGATCTTCCATCTGTGCACACCTGAGACAGATAAGCAAGGCCTGCCATGATGCAACAAGAGAGGGTGGTTGAGAAAAATAATGTGTAAGAAATTATGGTTTTCTGAAGAAAATGAGAACACCACTTGACAGTGAACGACGTGAAAATGATAGTGTTGCTGCGTTGGGTTAGTTGCCAGGGTGTTGCTAAGGTGTTCTGAGTGGGCTTTTATAAATAAATCTAAACCAAAAGTACATAAATAAAATAAAATAAATGCTTAACTAAAATTAAAAACATTTAAAATGGTACAAGTGACTTTAGGCATATTAATGTACAGTATGAATAATGGATATTTATAGTTTGCTAAAGATTACATTTAACTATTAGGGGTGTAACGGTACACAAAAATCACGGTTCGGTACGTACCTCGGTTTTAAAGTCACGGTTCGGTACGTTTTCGATACAGCAAAAAGAAAGAAATGCCAGAGAAATTTCCTATTTGTTTAAAGAAAAAATATTTTTAAATAAGTGTGTGTTTTCCTCGATCTTGAAACTTTCAGGTTTATAAATGGGGGTCATCTTTGAAGCATGAACAAATAATGTTTTGGTCATCACATTAAAAATAACTTTTAAATATATATTTATTATTTATATAATATTTGAATTTTGAAGTGCTGGAAAAAGATGTGTGAAGTACTTGAAAGCATTTCACCATTCCAGCCAAACTGGTTCCAGTTAGTGTTACTATATTAAATCCATGGTGAATGTTGCTGGTCTGTGGACGAAAGTATTACTAGTTCATTCACGGCACAATGTTTCTCCTGGTTTCCATGACAGCGCTGTTTGATCTAATAGAGATCTACGGTTAATAACGGAGAAATGTGAATGCTTCTCACTAGATCTCGCAGCGATGTTATTACCTCAGTGGCGAATTCAAATGTTTTCTTTACTGGATCTCTTAGCGCTGTGTAGTAACAGTGTTGCTTGATCGAGATCGGCTCGCGCTGCACAGATGTTGCTGGTCCGAACTGATAAACGATCCATGAAGCACATAACGAGTAGCGCAGTTTCGTTCTGCTTTCATTACGCTTGCCATTTGATGTTGCGCAACGTTGTGCTGGCCGCGTCAGCACGAATTTTGCCGGCAGGAAAAATGGTCCAAGCAATCGTTCGGTTTGTATGCGTACCGAACAGGAAACCTCGAACCGAAACGGTTCAATACGAATACATGTACCGTTACACCCCTATTAACTATGCTATTAAAGAGTTTTTAGTGAGCATAAGTTGACAGCAAAGGTAAACGTTGGGGAAAAGAGCACACACACACACACACACAACTAAACATTAACAGTAATGAGACGGACAGCAGCAGGTTTATTAGGCTGCTGTCACTTTAAAACTGAATGCACACATCCAATATACTGTTATGCATTTTTTTCGATCTCAACTCAACCGTTCACATTCAATTAAGACATAACCAACTGTGTTTACGAGGATATTTTCACAATCGTGTGTGTATTTCTCTGTTCAAGCGCAAGACACGAAAGGGAACTCAATTCACTATTTGCGTCAACTTGAGTTCTCTTTTGCGTCATCTTTGGCTCTGAATGGTTTAAAATCATAAAAAATGCGCACCAAAGATTCACTTTATTTTAATGGTCCTTTTAACATATTTGGTTGAATATAATTAACGTTGTCCCTACATGTCTACTAACTCTATTAGAGTGTTAGTTGTAGACTGGTAGGGTTAGAAAAAGTTGACATGTGGTTGCACAGTTACTTCTAGTCAGTAGAATGTCTGTTGGAGGATCATCAAAATGAAGTGAATTATTGTTCTTATAGTATAACTGTTTGTTTACTTGTATTTAATAATGTTTGAAATGTATTTTAGTCTGTCTAGTTCATTAGTCGGTAGTTATTTAGGCTAAGTATGAACAATACCAATAGTGACGTTTGACTTGGCATTGGCAAACACCACTAATAAAAGGTTTTTTTTTATTCCCTCTCTCTTTCTGAGGGCATCAGTGATGCAACTGTTTTAAGCCATTAGGTCAGGAGCTGATTATCCACAGATGATTGCCAGAAAAACAAACAAGCAAGCGGACATGTCTCGAACGAAACAAAAATTTTCACATCATCCCCAAAATTGGCAAAAACAAGGAAAGAAAGTACAAAGTTGCTTAACTAATCATGCGCTCAAGCCAACACTTAATCTGACAAGGGACAGGGCTGATTTCACTAATGGTGCTGGGGAGGAAATGTCTAGTGGCACAACCACAACATTTCACTGGGAATGAAAGTGTCTCCTTCCTGATTTGCTCAGACAACGTAATTATGCCTTGTGGTTCTCATCATGCTGGCCATGTCCAGGGATGCAGAAGGTTGGCGTTAGGACAGAGGGGGGTGGGGGGCCTTCAGAGCCCTAGTGCCCCTTCAGATTACATTACCATCAGAGCAAAGGCCAAGAGCACACATCTACACAAATACAAGGCAGAACGAATTTGCTGCAACACAAAGATAAGAAGCAAACATTTACTTATCATCAAAAATCATGTCACTCTGAGTGATTTGATGCGTTTGTGCAAGAAGCAAACTCTGCTTGGCGGCAAAAACCCAACTTCCCCTAAAGACATGCACAAGTGGGTGCCATGTTGCGTGTTTTTGGTACAATAAAGTCAATTTTGTCTGAATGTGAGACCGAAGATGACAGAGCTCCTATGAGTCCTCGGGCTTTCCTCATCCAAGTTCTGCAAGGGAAGGAGAGATTACGAGCCTCTGAGTGGATGTGGCACCAGCAGAAGCTGGAAGACAGGCCGATTTAAGCGCAATGATGTCTGCTTTGCCAGGTATTTCGCAGTGGGTGAAAGCGGCTTATGTAAACTCAATCCAGCATTGATTATGTAAATGGCGCAAGCCACTTTTCCCTCGAAGTGCGGTGTCGAAAAAGAAGAGAGGCACTCCCGCATTGAAGGGGAGATGAAAGCCTTTGACAGGGCAAAGTGTGCCGTCACACCAGAAATGTCATTTGGAAGAAAGTAGCCGGCCAATTTTGGGTCATTCACACCTAGAACGATAACTATAATGATAACTTCACCAACAGATGATAACGTACTGCTTATTATTTGTGCAATGCAATTTTCAGGTGGATTCTGAAAATGTATCATTATTCAGCTGAAAAAAAAGATGAGTATTGCAGATCTAAACAGGGTTTATTAAAAAAAACAAAAAAAAAACGATAAAATACATATAAACCTAGATTAATAAAATGGGGTTGGGTGTTTCACTATGACTTCTGTTGGCTGAGCACAAAAAAAGACAAAATATAGTCAAAAGTTATTGATTCATGTGCAAATACGTACATGTATGAAGTATTAAAAAGGAAATAGTGACATGTAAGGGAAAACCCCATTTAAAAGGATAGTTCACTTTGAAAGTAATTTTTGATATGTTTTAGCTTACCTCAAGGGCATCCAAGATGTAGGTGTCTTTGTTTCCACGGTATTTTCAATTTTGACACAGTCATACACTGGAGGCAAAGGGGGTCCACCAAAAATCATGGACAGAGAAGTCAAAATTAAACATGATTTAATGACTCGTAAATGTAAGTACACATTGATGGCCTAAGACATGAAACGAGCGTTTTTTTGTGAGAAAACCAACAGTATATATATCGTTTTTACCTCGTGTAATCACAGTGATGTCACTTAATATTTACATGGAGATTTCGGAAGTTTTACCTTTTACTAAACATATTTAGATATACCGAAATCGTCTTCCATTGCGGTTTCCCGTATATCTAAATATGTTTAGTGAAAAGTAAAACTTCCGAAATCTCTGTATAAACAAAGAGTGACATAGGCGCGCAAGCGATCACTTCCAGCGCATGCGCAGACCGAAACGCCCGTGCCGTCAGATCATTTTGTCATGGCTATGATTACACAAGGTAAAAACGATATAAATACTGTTGGTTTTCTCACACAAACCGCTCGTTTCGTGTCTTAGGCCATCAATGTGTACTTACATTTACGAGTCATTAAATCATGTTTAATTTTGACTTCTCTGTGCATGCTTTTTGGTGGACCCCCTTAGCCTCCAGTGTATGACTGATAGACAAAAACGGTTTAACTGAAAAATGTCAAAATCGAAAACACTGTGGAAAAAAAGACACCTACATCTTGGATGCCCTTGAGGTAAGCTAAAACATATCAAAAATTAATTTCAAAGTGAACTATCCCTTTAAAGAAAAAAAAAAAAAACAAAGCTTCCACTCTGGAAAGGAGAGTCTCTGTCAGCTGGCCATGAATAATGACAATTTAAATTTTTGGGTGAACTAACCCATAAAAAGCAACACATTATTCTTAGTATATGCCTAATACACTGTCAACCTCTGACCTGAACAGAGGGCATGATCTCAATATGTGGATTATCCGCATATGGAAAGTGAGAGAACAACGCATCCATTTTTCAACATCATATTCCACAGCGCTGAGTGTCCAAACATGCAAACAGCGACTGACTCAGCAGACGTCCACGTCCGTCCTTCGGTTTCCTTGTAGGACGGGAGAGGAGCACTGCTCGTGATGTATCAGGAGCTAAATCTAGGAGCCCTTTTGAGAGCGAGAGAGCGAGCACATGTGGCACTTCCCTCGGGCTAATTAGCCAGAATGATCCATCTGTCCATCTCTCGCAGGTCAACTTCCTGTTTGGAGGAGGTTGCAACAGGAGAAAAGGCAGGTGGGGTTCGCTCGCACGTGACTTCTTGAATCCCAGAGTCCATTAATCACACTTCGCCCGCCCACGGCTTTTCACAGGGAATCATGACAGCAACACGGCCAGCAATGATTAATACTTAACGTTGCATTTAAGAGTAAGATTTATACCATCTGTTAGCAAATGACACGCTGCTGAAGTCCATCTCCTAGTTTGTGGGGTGACTTTCTGTCTGGATAGATTAAGCAGATGATTCATAACTTAATCTAGAGCTGAGGGGTCACCTCCACAAACAGAGTGACTTTGACCAGCGTACCAGAAGAGGAACAGGAAAGGTGGGGTCGGCGGGGTGGATGGTGACTGGCGGCACAACAGGGGTGACACTGGTGTGGAAAAGACTGGATGGTTTACAATAACCCAGGTGTAGCTGTCAACACGGCACCATGGTCTACAACAGAAACAACCCTGAACAACAGATGGTGGGCCGAAATGAAAAGAGCAGGTATAAACAGGTGGAAGAAAACATATATACATAAATAAGCAAGATCATGGGTAAATATTGTTATAAAGGGTGTTTTAAAAACAGGAAACAGACCGTGCAGATTAGCTCTATCTGTGCATACATCAGGTAGGCGAAGTTAAGCATGGGCTTAATGTTATAGTAGATGAACAAGTTTTATACTATACATTAAATGCCACTGCCTGTTGAGCAGCCACTGATGTCCCAAGGGATGTGTCTTCAACAGAAAACTGTAAGAAATTCCATTTGTAACTAAGCAGCGAGAAAGTCGGAAGAGTTTGCCCATTCAGTAATGGCAAATTTGCAGTTTTCCTCTGAGTTGGTTTGAAGAAATTTCTGTGTCGGTGGTCACAGCCTGCTAGGGGCCCATGGGCTCCGATGGGGGTCCCCACAGACATCACGACAGAGTCACTGTCTCTAATACACCACGAGAAAGGCCCTACCTCTATGGGTTTGCTTAACCAATGAGAAGGGTGGAATTTACAAGCGGGAAATTCCTCGGTGGTTGATTTGTGAAACTTTGTTTTAAGCATGCTCATTTGCATGTGCAGCTGGATTTGTTTCTGATGACTATCGAAATATTTACACAATCATTTCGATCTGCAAAGTACCAATTTATAGAGACCAAACATGGTATAGGTGAGCATTGATAATATTTTAAAATACACAGCATCAACAAAATATTAGTATTAAAAGACATTACAAAAG
This sequence comes from Pimephales promelas, assembly GCF_016745375.1. The sequence continues at coordinate 9,380,479 of NW_024121222.1, forward strand.
ACAGCAAATCATTCGCAAAATGTTCAAATTCTATAAATTAACATGAAGCAAAGTCTGTATTAAAGGCTGTTTCTGTCTTCCCCGTCGTCTCTGTCTTGAACACGTGACCACATTTTTGACAGTAATAAAACTTCTTGTAACCCAAAGACCCTTCTTGCACTGTTGGGGGACATTGAGCTTTAAAGATTATTTGTTAACCATAACAAACAATTGTGTCTGATTGGTCTCAGCTGTTACAAAAGCGTTTTACTGAGGACACGCTAAGGTGAATTCAAGGTTTTATGCATTGTTTGACAGAAGACATGCACCATGTGTTATGTACACATCTTTAAGAAGTAAAAAAAAAAAAAAAATCGTCCTTATTAAAACTTGCAGGATGTCTGTGCACGAATTACAATATTAATCCTCTTAGATCCTCTCAGTTGTTTTAAGGTGCTTGTTTCAGTATTACCAAAGCATCTGCTTCAAATCAGCTGAACAAATACACAAACAGTTGGAAAATAACAGGAGCAGAGCCAAAAAAGGCCAAAAAAACATTGTATGGAAGCCACTTCAGAGTACAAAATCAGGTAATCGTAAATAAGAAAATGTTGTAAAGCCAATATAAAGCCACAAAAGTGAGAGATAAAGATTTTGAGATGCAGTCAATTTCCAGATATAAAGAAATTTGTGAGAAACAAAATACATAACGTTATACTATGATTTAAAGTTGCAAAAGTGACGTACAAAGACATATATTGAAATATAACACCATATTGCAGAACAAACTTGCAGTAAACATTTCTTTTATATTCAGCTGTAATTGAATTCCCAGCCATGTGGGCGCGCTAGTGCATCTGAGACTTGCTGTGATCACTTGGAGAGGAGAAAGCGGTATGAAATGAACAAAAATGACAAACAAAACTTTTGGAAAGATTTAGAAAGTCTGTGTGTGTTGGAGAATTGGGGTTGAGTGTTAAGCCTGCGATTACAGTTCAAATAAGCGGCTAATCTCTCATTGCGCTTAAAACGTACACAAATCTGTGTGCAGCTTGCCCTACTTAAAATATGGTTTACAATACTCTACAGTTCGTGTTTACACCCTCTCTGTATCATGTCAAAGTTTGGGTTACACAAATATTGGCATTCATGTCGAACTGAGACTTTGGGCTTAGTCTCTGAGGTCTAACAGTCAGTTCCAGATGTTTATTTTCAGTCTAGGGCAGGTAGATACCCGTCTAAGAGGAAGGGATGAGTTTGAAAGGGACTGGTAACGGAAGACTTTAGATGGGAGCTGTCTAGACTTGTCCTCTGTGTCAACCCATGCCATCAACCGTTGAATCCGAAGTGTAATGACAACCTGAAACGTATACCTTGTCATTTTAAAAAGAGCTGCATTACCCCCCTACAGCTTTGAAAACACAAGTTTTCCTCCATGTGTTGGTATAATGAAGCAACGACATGTAAAGTACCAAGCAAGGAGACAGATGATTGATCAAAGTCTAGCATTCCCTAGAGCTTGGTTGAGTCAAGTCATTCTGAACAATTTCAAGTTTAATCCTGAGAGCAAATGCCACAAAGAATGTGCACAACAAATGTATGCTGATCCCCCAAATGAGAGACAGGCCGAGCAGAGTTTCTAATGAGAGAGCTACACACCAATGGCTCTAATCAACACTGCAGAAAGGAATATGTGAATTTGAACAATGGATACACGTTGTGCTTTTAATCAAAGAGCCAAAAGGTACTTAAAGGGTTAGTTCACCCAAAAATGAAAATTAAGTCATTAATTACTCACCCCCATGCTGTACCAACCCCTTAAGACCTTTGTTCGTCTTCGGAACACAAATGAAGATATTTTTGATTAAATTTGAGAGCTGTATAACTACCACATTGGCTCCTAAGGGACTGCCTCTTGACGGCCCAGAAAGTCAATGAAGAAAATGTTTAAATATCCCAAGTGACTACCGTGGCTCAACTATATGTTTATCAAGCGACGAGAATACTTTTTGTGCGAAAAAAACAAACAAAAATAACGAGTTTATTCGACTATTCCTTTTCTTCCTTATAGGCCAGAAACGAGACTTCCTTAGATTTCCACGACACATGCGCGAGAACTGAACTGAAGTAGTGTAAGGAGATCGCAATTCTCGCGCATGCGTCGTGGAAATCTAAGGAAGTCTCGTTTCTGGCCTACAAGGAAGAAAAGGAATAGTCGAATAAACTCGTTATTTTTGTTTGTTTTTTCGCACAAAAAGTATTCTCGTCGCTTGATAAACATATAGTTGAGCCACGGTAGTCACTTGGGATATTTAAACATTTTCTTCATTGACTTTCTGGGCCATCAAGAGGCAGTCCCTTAGGAGCCAATGTGGTAGTTATACAGCTCTCAAATTTAATCAAAAATATCTTTATTTGTGTTCCGAAGACGAACGAAGGTCTTACGGGGTTGGTACAGCATGGGGGTGAGTAATTAATGACTTAATTTTCATTTTTGGGTGAACTAACCCTTTAATGTTACTTCCAATGTTACAGTAATGCAACACTAGGAGTTTCACCCAATGAAAGGAATACTGTATACTGTATGTGAATTGCAAATTTGAGACATGTACCTTAACGAAAATAATAAATATTTAAAAAAAAAAACAGTGAAATGATTCAACAATCAGTTCTATTGTAAATCATTCACAAAACAAATGAAAAGCATTTAACTCATCAGTGTCTAATCGAAGGTTACATGGCCCATCCCACTGCTCTTGAGCTGCCGTGAAGAAAATAACCTCAAATTGCGATTCCATTTGTTGAACGGTACGATTGAGTTTCCTGATTAAAATTACAGACTATTAATCGGCTTTGTTATGCTGTGTGTGAAGCTGTGTCCAGTATAATGAGACACAAATTGCACATTGCAAAGAAACCGAAAAGCCTATCCGTGTTCATGCAAGCTATCTTTCACTGACATGGGCTGTCAAGAACAAAGAGGTGAAGAAATTAAACAATCATGTAGGGTTTCCTGGAAGAAGAAAAAAAGAGTCAGAGAGATGTTTGGGTGACCAGCGCAACACGTTGGAACAAGCACGGGGAAAGCGATTAAAACTGCTCGCCGTGTGCCAAAACTCAACGAACATTAAATGTCAACACGCTAACAAGTTTCTCAAAGTCAAAGTAATTACAAGACCCACTTATCCGTGTCATCTCCTTTCAGATTAAATTACAGAGCCGCACTGAATTTTTTAGCGGTGGAAATTTGGTGCAAAACATTGACGATAAACTGCTTAATTTATGCACACCCATTTGATACCGGCCCGCCGTGTCCGCTTGCAGCCCCAGTTTCTCTCCCCTCAGATGTTAGCTAATTAGCATAGCATCTGGGCCTAGCCGTGCAGGGAAACAGTACAATGTAATGAGTCAAACCAGGTCTGGCAATCATATTAAGCCTGACGCTGATTGAAAAGTAAACAACGCACATTTAAAGTGACGCTCAACCCAACAGAGTAAGTTTTATATAAATACAGTTAATTAAAACATTTTCATAGGAATACCATACCTCACAATCATCATCTTTTTGACCATGTTTTAACATAAACCACAATCTTCTGTTGTTAAAAAACAGGAATCATTCAATTTGACTTCCATTTTTTAAATATTATTTTAAAAAAATGTTAAGTTTAAAGAATTTGATTACAACAGTTTTCCATAAATTTGTATCAAAACAGACAACAGAATTGCTAAATTTCATTTGTAAGGTTAGAACATTTTACACAGATAAAAACGAAGCACAGACTTATAGTCTTTACAAGCATGAATGTCCTAGTACTATGCACTTCTATCCCTCGCAGTTTTATCTTCATTCATGCCATATATAAATATAGCTCTCCCGCCAACTGAGGTCTACTGTTAAAATTGTATTATAGTGTTAAAGTTGTATTACTTCAATTGCTTAGGCATTCTTTTTGTTTATTAAAACTTAATTGAACCATTAAAACAGAATCCAGAAAAATGTAAAAGAAAAACATGGGACTTCAAAACCTGACAGGCAGACAGTACATGCAGAGAATGAATCAAGAACCTGAGCCACATCGTTGCCCAATTTGTTAAGGAATATTAATGCCACATACAGAGTCAAGGGTGTCTTTGATGAGGCAACCGCAGGGCCAAAAACTGTTCATCAGATCCTAGAAAGCATAAGTGGCAGGATTTATGAGTGCTTTTGTCTTACTCATCACGTCTAATGTGCTAAAGAGGCCCAAAGGCCAATTGTCTTGCAAACTGAGAAGGATGATAATTGAAACGTTGGGCCCGCACAAGTCACCCAACGGGCTGCTCTTTGAAAACCTCGGCTAAGTCTGTGGGTGCTTCCCACCTGTCAATCACAGGGACCGATCAGGACGTCAGAGGGATGCGAGCTGACGGCAGTCCTGTCACAGTGCTTTGTGTCACCTCCCGTCGAGGAGCGTTTGAGTGGATGACGAAGCTGTTGTGACAGGAGGTGCGGCGAGCACCGAAAGGGAATATAGCGTAATCCCTTTGCTCTCTTATAGGGCCACCACAAAGTCAGTCTCAGACTTTGAAGTAAGACATAAAAATAAAAATCATTTCATCTCCGATTCCCACTTTGAGTGTTTCATGTTCCCGAGTATGGACCCAAGCGTAATTAAATATGCACTATACTCGCTGTGACGCTAAAAGGTGCAAGGCTTTATTTCCTATCTCCCTCTATGACACCGACTGTGCCGACTGGATATTTTCCAGCAGGTTGGCAGAAGCAGCAGACAGCCGGAAGATCAAAGACGGAATGAGAAGAATAACAGGGAGCCATGTTGCAGACTCCTGGGTCGATTAAAGACAAATGCATCCCTAACAAGCCAATGATGGAGGCCAGAAGACTCTCCAGAGCAGGGCAAAGTCTCAGCGTAACAATCGTGATATTGACTCATTCCTCATTCGTTCTCCAGCCTCCACAAAAATACGATGCCCCGGGTAGCCTCTGCAGTTTGATGAAAGAATAAGTCGATATGATCTAATAAGCACAAACACATTGACCCTAATGCACCAATATTTACATTGATCTCAAAGCAGATGCAACTGACAGGTACAGAAAAAATATCCACAAAGGATTATGTCGCAATGCAATTGAACCTTTAAGAAGAATCTTTTGTAAACGTGTCTTTATTGTTGTTGTTTTTTTATAAATTTAATGCATTCTTGCTATATAAAAGTATTCTTTTTTTTAACAACAAAAATCTTGTGCAAGTCAACCGATTCAGTCAATTTTTTTAGGGCTGTCAAATTGATATATATATATATATATATATATATATATATATATATATAAATACACACACACACACACACACACACATATATATATATATATATATATACACACACACATAGTATATACACATACATAGTGTGTATATATATATACACATATACACTATATATGGACTAGTTCACACATATAAACAAACGCATTGATTCATTGATTTGATGGCACTAATATTTTTAAATTTGCTTGACTGAATTCTTCAAAAAACAATAAAAATACATTTTATCCACCATTTTTATCTTTAAAATGAAATTGCTACCGATTGAATGATTTAAAAAATGTGAAGACTACAAATGTAGTGATAATAATTTATCTTGGAGCAAATGTACTGTACGTGTCCGTCCTGATCTTACACATGTGCATTTGGGAAGAAGAGATGAAAAAAAGGTTTAACTTAGCATGAAAATTTATATAAAGATTTGGAAAATGAAAAACAGGCTGTTTATGTCAATATTACAAGTGACCCTTCAACAACGTTTGACCATAAGTTCAGTAACACTGCATTTAAAACTGTCCTAAGATACAGATCCTCCTTATACTTACATTAGAAAAAAAAAAACGCTTGTCTTAAAAAAAAAAAGGATTTGTAAGTAGGATTTGTCAGTAACATTTTTAGCATTCTTAGCAAAGAGCCAATTGCCTCATCGCATCTGGCTAAGTAACGATCTAAAACCATTGACACCATAGAAATAAAATGTAGAAGTTCATTTAAATATTAAGTTTGCTTTCCTGACTGCAGACATAAAGCTGCAAGTGTGCACAGTTATGATGAGCACCATGACTCATACGGTGACACAGAGTCAAGAGTGCAGCCGGCTGTTTGCCAGCCTCTTGCCCCGAGAGGCTCCTACCTGCCTGGGCAACCCATGATAGATGTCCTGCTGGGTGCTGACAGGACACACTGAGAAGACCTGTAGGCCAGAGGCTGGAGTTAAGGGCTGATCATAACCTGCCTCAGAGGAAAGAGATGCTCAATGGGGTTTTGAAATGACAAATAGCAAGCAGCATGTTAGCAGCAGGCTACAGCACAGCAGCAGATACATTTTCATTTGATTGTGGGATAATGGCTATGTTCCCATCCAAAGTTGTGAATTTAACACAAAACATTTGCGAATAAAGCACTAGTTGCATCCCATCTGTTGAAGAGAACAAAATAGTCACTTCCTGGGAAATTGCAGCTAAAAATCTGTAATAAAAATATGGAAATTGCTGCAATCGTGAAAGCCAGAGTGGCTTGTTTCGCACATCATCATAAATCACTTTCACCTCGGAACGTGCAGACGAAACACACAATAAGCGCTGTAATGTTATCTTGCATTCAGAGGTGGACGCCTGGTGTTTGAGAATGCAATCGTGTGAGACATTTCTGGGAAAATCTACGTTTCGTTGATTAACACTCACCAAGCGCCAAATGCAAGTAAAAATCTGTAGGTGATATTGTTCATTTTGTCAGCAATTTTTTATTTAGTCTTGGTCCTGTGTCAAATGTACTTTTAAGCATATAGTCAACTTTGTCCTGTTTTTTGTGTCAAGTTTTAGTCGACCAAAATATCGAATCGTTTTAGCCTAGATTTCGTCAATGAAAACTTAGACAAATTTTCGTCAAAATTGATAATTAAGATTATTTAGCTCAAAATTGTAATCAATTATAATTAACAGAAATTTATATTTATATTTTATTATAATTATTGCACTTTCACCTATAAGCACAAATCAAGAGAGTGTCGACCCATATTCATGGTTTATTTTACCTCATCTAGTTTCCTGATTTGTTACACTATAGGTTATTTAACCTATAGGCTTATTACTGCTAAAATACTTCTCAAAAATTAAAACCGCAAAACTGCTAGTAACCCAGTAATTTAAAATTGCATTAATGTTTTTCTACTAAGACATATGCAAAAAAAAAAATGTATTGTCAAAGTCAACGCAAAATAGTTTTAGAAGGATGTCGATGTCAATCAGTTGCTAGGATGTTCTAGACGGTTGCAAGGTTGTTGCTAGGCTGGTACAAGTGAAAAGAGCCTATGCACCCAAAGTCTTTATGATATTCTGCTCTCTAGATATGGCTTGTGTCCTCCTCAAATATCTCTAAGGCCGTGTGTCCAACAAAGCGTTTTTTCACGCACCTGGCATGTTTTCAATCGGAGCGCCACGTTTTTTAAACGCCATGAGCGTACTGAGCATTTTTTTTTTTTCCACGCTGAAGCGCTGAGCGCCTGGCGTTTTTTACTGGTTGCCGAGAGTTGAAAAATGTTAAACTTTGGGTAAAACACAACACTCATCACTGTCACTTTTTACCCAGCCGTCCAATCACAGTGGAGGAGGGGCGGGTCAAATACCACACCGACCAACTGTCACAACATTGTTTCTGTACAACGACATCAACCAGCCGAGCAAACCGAACAAAATGGATGAAAAAATTTTTTTAGTATGAAACATTATCTGTGAAATCAGATAAAAGTAAACTGAATGGCAAAATATCCAGTGTAGTTTAGAGTTGTTTTTCATTTATCAGAGTTAAAGTGTTGATTCTGGTGTTGATTTGAATGACATCAACACTTGCAACATTTTGCTGAACTGCCAGCATATGACTAAACTAATGTTTGCTCATCATATGAGACGTTACACTTCATATGCAATATATACAATGAATAGATACAAATTAAATTGCTGCAAATTCACAGATGCCTTGAAAGTTGCAATGATGTTGCTGCCTATGGATGGTTCAGAAAGCTCTGATTTCGTCAAAAACATCTTGATGTCTAATATGAATAAAAAATGTCTTTCCAAAGATGAACGGAGGTCTTACGAGGGTGAGTAATTAATGACAATTTTAATAGCACGGCACCAGATGTCAGCTTGTTAATATTGTGTGCCAGTCACATGACGGACATTCATGGGTAAGACTTCAATGCACCGATGCAAGAAATAAACACAGCTGTGCCAATTGATGAAAAAAACAAGGTTAAGTTTACCATTAACCATTTGTTTTACATTGCAGATCCCCACACGCAAACAGCAGGAAACTTCTGCCTTTGGCATTGAAACCTGTTTAACAAAGGGCTATGAAAGAATCTTTTGTATGCACTTGAAATACAATATAGTTTGACATTAAGTTATATACTCCTTTTTTGTGGCATGTAATAGCAGTTTCTATTATCCATCTATCTATCTATGTAATGTAATTACTGTTCTCGTCTTTTTGACAGGAGCATTTACGATCCGGAATTTGTGAACAGGGTTCACCTACTTTGTCGAGGAAGAACCCAAAACGTGTTCTCTTGGAGATGACTGAAAAGCGGAGGACCAAGTCGAAGAAGGATAGATGATGTGCAACAACTTGAAGGAGATGCATGCAGAGAGGCAATTTCTCTCCTTGCACAAACCTTTCACAAAACATTTTTCAGAACGTCATGCATTTAAAGTACTGAGATACTGTGAGTTGGGTGAACTTGTAAAAGCCAACAGCTTGAAGTTCTACAGGCCTTTTGATCTGCAGTGTTTGTATGGGTCAGATGATATATTGTAGCTTTTGTGTTGGTGTAATTCTTACATCAGTGTTTAAAATAAAATTTCAAACTGATGCAGTGTGTCGACTTATTTACACTTAACCTTAATCAGGGATTGCATGAACACTATATTAGGGATAAGTGTGGAAATAAATCGCTTGGGTGTTAAGATATCAACACAATTAATGCAGTTTCAACACTGACTTGTAAATGAGGGGGAGGGGGGACACTAATGATGCTAAAAGTGAAAACATACACTGTAGTTTTTACACTAAACAAGTGTTAGTTTAACTATTTAGTGTGGCCCTATATAAATCCCGAAAAAATGTTAATTTTCAAACTGTGAATGTTAATTTAACACTTTCACATTTGCTGTGTGCGCTGCGGATATTCTTTATCATAGCAACAAAACGTCTCAACGCAAAAAAAACGCTGCACTGCCAGAACGCTCAAGCGCCCCCAAAGCTAGCCGGCGTCTTCAGCAGAGAGTTTTTAGCTGGCTAAAAACACTTTGGTGGAAACACAGCCTAAGGGATCTTTTCCATCCGTTTTATTCCTGCTAGCCAGAAATTATAAATCCTATCATTTATAAAAGTAATAAACGCACCTTTCCTCAACAAGCCACACAATTTTGGTATTTTTCAACAGTGCGAGATGAGTTTCACGGCAAAGTCTAACAAGATAAGCCTTTGAGTTCAATAAAAAAAAATGAAAGTACACATCTGAAACAAAAGCACAAAACACTGCAAAACGTCTTATGAGATCAGCAGATAAACATTCATCTGTATCCTTTTCTTAGTCAGCAAAGGCAAAACACAACCTTTTTTTTTCTAAAAAAGCTTGTACATAGACACCACATCTAAAGGCCAAAGCAGGAAATGAAGGATGAGGATGAGAAGACAAAAGCAAAGGGGGATGTGAGAACATGCTGGGGAAGGGATAACACGACAGAGGACAGTTATTGAAATGCGGGGGGAAACAAATGAGGCTGCATGGAGCCAAAAAATGAGCCAAATAAAACAAAATGGCTAAAAACATCTGACCGTCTACCCTGTTCCTCGTCTTTCTAGTCTCCTCTGTCTGTTTTAGTCTCATTTTCTTCTGTCTGTCTTCCATGTTTATCATTTGTTTCTCAAATGTTTAAATAAAAACAGGGGAAAAAGAAGGAGAAATAGAGAGAGCGCCTGTGTGTGTTTGTGATGCAGCTGTTGTGATAGTCTTCATACTAATGCATGGACTCCTTTAATTCACTGCTGGGCACTGAGCAGTGAAGGTACTGTAGAGAAATGCTGATATTGAATGGCATTTTTACTCTAAGGATAAGTTAGCCTGGGGATAAAGTTGGGGGAACCCTAAATCTAGTGGTGATTATGGTGGCCTAAACACACACAAAAAAAAAGAAAATTAAACTGCATTAATTTTCTCCCCTTAGATCATTCCAAAGTTGTATTATTAGTTGTATGATTATTTTTTCATCTGCAGAACACAAAGACGTTTTGAAGACAGTTTCAAATGTTTTTGTCCATATAATGAAAGTCATTGGGGTTTAAAACATCACTGGACCCCCTCACTGACTTGAATTGAATGGACAACTTTAAAAAAAAAAAAAAAATGTTCATAATACATACCGTCAAGTTTGGGGTCAGTAATTTTTCAAAAGAAATTAACACTTTCATTCAGCAAGGATGCATTTAATTCATTAGAAAAATACTTTTCCAAAAAAAAAAAAAGTTAAAAACAATTACATTTTAAACAAATGCCATTCTTTTGAATTTTCTATTCATCAAAGAATCTTGTATCATGAATGAGTATCATGGTTAGTAAGCACAGAAAAATTAAACGGCTCAACTGTTTTCAAAAAATATCCTCAAGATCATGTGACAATGTAGACTGGAGTTAGTAAAGATGCTGTTGAAAACCAGTTTTGCTTGCTATTAATGGAATAAATTAATTAATAATATTTTACAATATTACTTTTTTTACTGTATTTTTGATTAAATAAATGCAGCCCTGGTGATCCATTTTAAAAATCTTTTTTTGATTTATCTTTCTGAAATTAAAATTTCCACAACGCCTCTCCAGATCATTTACTATAGGTGCAATTTAACCCCCTTTTCAAGGCTGTCATTGTGTTCTTAAACTTCTAATGAGATTTCACTCAATTAAAGCTGCTGTAATTGATTTCTGCACCACTAACAACACCAAGCAAAATTGCAAAACACGGTTTCAGTTTGTACATGCTGCAGTCAGACGAAAAAGTCCTGCTACATAAGAGATGTTTGTCTAGTGTTTATCAGTGTGAACAAGATAGGTGTGCGTGGTCTTTTCCCATTTTCTGAGGAAGATTTCAGACACACAAGACTGGTAACAAACCGCATCGGTCAGAGGCGACACCACCATGCTTATGCTAAAGAGAGTGTAGGTGAGTTAGGTCAGCCACACAGCTGTGGTTGGTATTCAACCCAGAAGTCTCGCCTGACTGGACAGGAGAGCGCTTCTTCAGCAAACCACTCCGGCAATGTCCAAATCCTTCCTTGCAACAAATAATCCAGTAATTTGAGTGTTTAGGAACCATGAATCCCTAGCATACCCCTGATAAAACTCCATCTCCTCTAAAACCATTTGATTACACTACAGGAGCTTTCCAGTTCATGAGGCAGCATTTTAAAGCCGTGTCTGACCTTGTGTTAAAATGGTAGTATCCTTCACTTGGTAGAAAGATAAAGTGAAGAGAGACGCACTTGTGACACAAGCTAAACATGGGGCCAAGGTCTACACATACTTGGACTGTAAATGCAAAGAAACCAAACAAAACAGAAAACGCATTTAATAAAATGTTTGAAAGTCAAAACAGGACCAGGTCCATTAGGATTTTATGTTGACGTCAATACACCCTATGGGTTACACGACTACTGATTTCTGCTAGTCGATTTCTTATCAAAACACTCATGCTACTGTAAATGAAAAGACATTAAATAGTTCCTATCAATAAATGTTTATTAATTCATAGCCTAATGCAACAATTACATAAGTAAACTCTCAAAACATTATAATTATGACATTACATATTTTAAGAGTGAATCCAAACAAATAGCTGTTCTTGGCTTCATTACAGACACAATGACACGCACGCACATATTGACACGCACATATTGACACGCACATATTGCTTCTTTTGCGCGCTCAAGTTTGTTAGGATGCATGGCAAGCGACACGATTGCGGCGTGGATATGGCTAGTGAGCTACGGTCTAACCTATTCTGAAAAGTTGAGATGTTTTTATCTCGATGCAAGGCATAGCCGCTTCCATTATGAGCATAACGAACTTGAGCATGCAAAAAACGCGAAGGCGCGATATGTGAACGGCCTCTTACAAAGTTGGCAAATTACAATATTTTTGTCATCCTTGATGAAATACTTCCACAATCTGATGTGTGGTGTCTGTTGGTGACGTTCGCCATTTTGAATTCATTTATGGTTAATGGGTGCTCGAGTAGTCTATGTTTCCAACATCCTCAGCAGGGTTAATGTGCGCTACATCAGAATTTATTCAGCAAATGGGCTTCCATATCACTTCAAGCGAATATTTTTTTTTTTTGTGCAAATTAAGGGATGTTCTCCCCCCAAAATTGGCGTTTTCATCTCTTGTTTTCTGATGCGCTATTTCAAAACACGGATAAAAACAGGGTGATTGAAACATAGCTACTGACAAGCTGCGAATAAAATAATCTCAGCCTTTGTCAAATTGTGCGCAGTTTAATTTTGATTAATCGTGCAGCCCTAGTCATAGTTCATTTGCAAATCTATTATTTCCCTTTTAATTTCAGGAGCAAAACATGTGGAATAATCTTTTTAAAAAACATGCACGCGTTGTGAATCTAACTTGCGGAGATTTGCTCAAAGAAGCAAGATCCCCTCAACATAAGCCAATAATCAACAACAAGTTTAATGTCAGCAAGGAACCCCCATGAAGATTTCCCTCTGCTGAAGAGAAGTCCCACTTCAAGATTGTTGCCAGGCAACTTATTTCAGGCATAAAAGAGAAGGAATTTAACCTAAGTACCACCTTTTTATTCAAGAATCTGCCCACTTGTTGTTGACCAACAATCAACCCCTCTTACATTTACATTTATTCATTTAGCTGACGCTTTTATCCAAAGCGACTTACAATTGCTATTATATACTGTACATGTCAGAGGTTGCACACCTTGCTCAGGAACACATTGGTGTCTCACAGTGGATTCGAACCCAGGTCTCTCACACCAAGGGCATGTGTCTTATCCACTGCGCCATTGCCACCCCCATCCTCTTGTCCTCAACATCTCAATTCTTCTCTCACTGGCTGGCGGCATGAAGTTGCGGGACGTTTTGTAGGTCAGGGATGCCACCTCATTTACAGTCTAGCAAGTGTGCGAGGACACGTCTCGTTAAGGGCCAAAGGGTTCACTCATGCATGCTGCATAAGAGGATTCTGCCAGGCGGGTGAGCTTGCGGAAGATTGAAGAGGAGAAAAAAAAAAAAACTTAAGAACCTTAGAGGACATATTCAACAGGCAGGAGAGGTGTTGAGGTGAATTAAAATCCAAAACAGATTGATAGGATCCAGATCTGGGTGGGGGAAAGCGACGGTGCATTAGTTCTTCCTTGACTGCATATTAATAATTGACAGCACCAGATAAAGGTTTGAAAACATTAAGGGTTTATAAATGTTTTTGAAAGTAGCCCCTCTCTCTCTCCCTCTCTCTCTCCCTCTCTCTCTCTCTCTCTCTCTCTCTCTAAGGCTGCATTTATTTGAGAAAAAAAAACGTAATACTGTGAAATATTATTACAATTTAAGTTAACTGGTTTCTGTTGTGATATATTTTAAAATGCAATATATTCCTGATATGGCAAAGCAGAATTTTCATTCAGCAGCCATTCTTCCAGTCTTCAGTGAATCCAAAAAAATCCTCTTTTGGAAATTGATCTTAATGCCTTATTAAAAAAAAATGAGGACAACACTAACCTTCAAGGACACCGATTTTCTTTATAAATGAATAATGTATCGTAAATAAATAAATGTTCTTCCTTAAAGTCCCCGTGAACCGGAAGTTGCAAACGATTTTTCTCCAGTGCTGTGACGTATTTCCAAGTGAAACGGAATATTGAACAGAGGGCAGGGTTTTACTCTAACGCTCCTCCTCTCCATCTCTCGCTCATAGCAAACTAACGGTTTGAGGGGAGTGGTTAAGCGTTTCCCCACCCAAACTGTGAAACCTACGTCATCAGAAAAAGAAACTGTTCCAGAACGGAAGTAACTTTTCAGATTTTGATTAAAGATTACTAAGGTAAAACATTTTTTTAATATATATTCACTTGCACGGATTAATTGTTCACCACAAGACTAGTAATATGCGCTAACAAAGTAAATAGGTTCAATTTTGATTTCACGGGGACTTTAAAATACAGGGTGCATACTGTAAGTCAAGACACCCCTATGTTAAATTTCCATTGAGTCAGGCAGATTTTATTTTCAGAGGCCAATTATTTCATGAATCCAGGATCGTGCATCCTGATAAAGTTCCCTTGGCCTTTGTAATTAAAATAGATCCAACTTTGGAATTATAAAATAGATATAGCATCTTAGAGTGTCTAGAAAAGCACTATAAAAATATGTATTACTATTATTATTATTAAAACCAAACCATGCCAATCTCTTGGTATACAATGATTTCTGAATGATGCAACCTCAAGTGTTTAAATGCTAACTTGTTTCCAGGGTTCGTTCAACAAAAGTGTGTCATCCACTGCAGCACTCTATTCCTTTAAGAACACAACCATTGCAATCCCAACCATTGCAATAATATTAATAAATAAAATGAATAAATAGTTAATACAAACCCCACCGAGAAAATTTCCCGGGTATCCACATCTCATTTCATCCCTGAATATGGGTTGGAGTTAAAGTTCAATTCAGTTTGTTCTTCTTTAAAGAACAGACACACCCTGCGGCAAACTGACAAGCCAGAGCAAAGGACATTGTCCCATTGTCACCAGCTGAATAAGTTAGTTACTGTAATCAAGTTAATGTGTGGATTGAGCTGGCTAATGAAGTTATACTGAGTGTCTGCTCTAGGGAGCGAGGTGATATTTTCATCAGACAGCAAAGCTTTTTACTCCCCTGGGGCAAAAGGAAACAGACATAACACTATTTGTTATCTGGGCCACTAATGACCACCCTGGGAACCTGTCTGCTGTGGGCTTATACACGCACACGTGCACACGTGCTCGCACACAAAAACACAGACACACTCTTGAAGCTGCCTGGGAGCAAAGGTGAGCAGCTTGATGAGTTGAGGACTTTCACTGCTTAGAGCAAAGCCACAGACATTACCGACTGGACTCATTATGGCACATTGGTTCCTTCGAACAGTTTGCAGTAAAAAAAAAAAAAAAAAAAACGATTTTTAAAAATAAGTGGTGGTTCTTTTATGACATGACAAACACCATACATATGGTCTGGCAAAGACATATGTAGGCACATTTCCATTTTTTTCTATTAAGTACAAGTTTAACACTTTAGTTTAGGGTCCAATTCTCACTTTTAACAAGCTGCTTGCATGCATTTTAACAGTATATTGGCTGTTTATTAGTACTTTCTGCATGACCATATTCTACATCCCTAATCCAACCGAATACCTAAACTTAACTACCTTACTAACTTTAAATAAGCAGCAATACGAATCTATTGAGGCCAACGTCGTAGTCAGTTAATAGTGAAAGCTGGACACCCTAATCTAAAGTCTGTCCAAGTTTTGTACTCCAATTTCTTGGGTCCTAGTTCAGTTTATTGCAGCTATGATTCAGTTCAGAAAAATAAAGTCATTTGCAGCGTCCCAATTCGCATACTATCCGTCCTAAATAGTATTCGAAAATAGAATTAGTACGTCCCAAATCGTAGTATGTTGAAATGAGTGTTTCAAAGATACCCGGATGGTCTACTTTTCCCGGTCAGAATCCGAAGTGTAGATCGATGCACACTCTTAACGGCTGATATTGCCCACAAACCATTGCGCGTTGGACGAGGATTCGGTTAGAACTACAAACGAGTAAAAAGTGTTAGTCGTTACGGAGGACGCGCGAGTCCCCGCCGTTGTGTAGAGAGGTTTAGATAAAGAGCTTTGAGTGAAATTATCAGTATCTAACCTGACGAAAATAAATTTATTCAATGCTGTCCATATTATATTGCATTTGCAGCAGCATTGTGAACTTTTGTTAAAGACACGTTTAATCATTACGTTTTAAATGCATCATTATATTCAGATTGCAAACACAAGGAGAGCATGAAAGACCCACAACTGGCAGATGAATGTGCTCTCCGAAACGGTAGGAAATAAAATGAGATAGAATGGAGGATTTTAACTGTGACAAGATGATTGACAGGGCATTTTACGGTGACAGGATGCAACGCAGCACGCGACAGAGCTGTCCGTTAAAGATGGCGTGATAGTATGTCCCAAAGCTTGCCTACTCTTTTGCTACACACTCAAAAGTATGTACTTTTTCCTCACAAAAAGAGTACACACTTTTAGGGCGTAGTATAAGTAAGCGAATTGGGACGCAGGGATTTCGTTTTTATGGAGAGATGGTTCTTGGTTCATTGAGAGCGAGTTGTTTTAGAATCACTTAGAATCAGATATGTCTGAATGAACTCCGACATATCGTATTCTAAATCACCCAGGTTCACAACTCAAGAGCGATTTTTTGGTTAATTGAAACGAGTTGTTAACCTGGATCATTTAGTATCAAATATGTATGATTTCATTTAAGCAAAAGTCCAATTCATCAACAAACCATTCACGTTTGGCAAACCAGTTCACATGAATAATTTCAGACTCTAAATGAATCAGTTATTTGTTGACTCAATAACAGCTGAGACCAAATTCAGTCTGATTTCTGAATGAATCATTTAGACTGTTTTCTGAATCAGTGTATTCTGTATGGTTCTGGTTTTTGACTAAAGACTGCGGTGATACTTAACATTTCAAAAAAAATATAAAATATATATTAAAAAGAAAAGACCGATTCAGTCTAATTTGTGAGTGAATAATTCAGACTGGGATTTATGAACCAGTTTAACGGATTCATTTAAAAGACGACACACAAAAGAACAATTTGCTACATTCAAAAACAGGCCCCTCCACGCAGTCAAAAGCATAAAATGCAGCTCTTCATCTGAAGATCTGTGAGCAAATCTCTTCCTTTAGATGCGGTCTCAAATAAATATTTATGAGCTAATAACGAAGAGATTAGGGGCTGCTCTGCTCCCTCAGTGTCTGTTCCAGGATTTGGTCTCTGGAATACCGCTTGAAATCTCTTGGGCAGAACCTCTGGCGCCAGTCAGGCTCAGTGGACCAGAACAAATCTACAGCACCACAGTCATGCCATTATGTAGCATCCCAAAAGCTATGACATGGGCTCAGGCATTAATTCACCGCCAATGCCTCGGTAAAGCTGTGTTGATTAATACTGCTGGAGAAAAGAACAGCCTTTGTTGACCTATCCTCAACAAAAGAAATCTAAAATCTCTCCTTGCAGCAAGCATGCACATCCACTGGAGTCCCATTGGCAAGAATTGAAAGTTTTAACTCAACACACAGGAAAAAGTATGCGCCAAACCTCTGAAGTTTGGTAATATCCTAAGGGCTGACTGGCCTTTGTAATAGGATTATGGCTGAGTTTGGAGGGGGGCATATAGAGGTGGTGGATATAAGACTGCATTCTTTAAAGTAAACCTGTAAAAGTAAAGTCCAACTGTGCTCGATGCACCATGCTAAATCACAACAAGGAAGTTACTGAAGTAAAACTAACCTGAAGACATTCTTCAACACTAATCAAGAATGAAGAATTAGGAGATATGCAGTCAAAAAAGCACCTTGTGACCTCGGTAAAGGTCGTAAAAGTTTAAATCAGTCATCCAATGAACAAAGTTCATACTTTAAGTTATTTTTTGATAAAAGCATTTGACAACTATTTAAAAAGTAACAAAACTTTTTGACGGGCAGAAATTCTGATAAACATCTTCCAGTGAATTCTGTACTGTGTTTTTAATTTGCTTTAAGATAAACCATGTGTAATTCAGAAGTCAACACTATTGCTGAGTATTTCCTGAAAACTGCAGTGAACCAAAAATACTGGTTGAAATCGCTGACGTCACAAACCACCCTGTAACCAATTACGCTAATTTACATAATAGGACCGTGTATATTAAATGAGACAAGGGCGCAGAGGCTATTTTAAGACATGAAGAATTTTTTCCAAGGAAAAAAAACATTTAAATACGTCATTTTTTACGTCAAAGATTAATTTTAAGGGATACAATTATTGATACATGGAGACTTTAAATAACGGTTTTCATTTCGTTTTAAAATGAAATAAAACTAAACAAAAAAGACTGGTTCTTGGCCAAAATAAGCTTTTATGCGGACCTATCGAAGTTCTGCCTACACAAAACTAATGTTAAACTTATTTAGCTTGAGGAACAAGTGGAACTAAACAATCTTAGACTCATTTCATGCAGCAGTGCACATAAATCCAGAGCGAACAAGCACAAGGGCGAGATCAGAATGAGAGATTTGGAAGCCGTTAACATTGTGCGCCTCAGTGAATGTGAGATCACTTGAAGTCACTGAGGCCATTGTCGGCAGCGCTTTGTTCTGTTTCTACTCAATGTCACATGACGCCAAATAACTGCACCTACGTGCACTAATACCCATATTAGCCACTCATCTCTTTCCAAAGCCTTTTTCCTTCGCCTCCCTCATCCACCTACATCTCATGCCGGTTTAATCCCTTCTTAAACCCATTCTCAATTAGCCAGCCTGACCAGCTAATGGATCCAGGGAGAAATAAAAGCGGTTCAGGAGGATGCCAGAGAAAACAAAAGATGTCACAGTCTGGTTAGATGCAATACAGTGCAACATATCAGCAAACAGCCAACACATTCTTCAAAGTGCTGTATTGTTTTCAGCATTGTATTGTACCAATTTTACACTGTTAAAAAGTATCAAAGACCAAAGCACATAGTAGTTATACTTTGCATTAAAGTAGTGTATAGTATTGTAGTGCATATAGTAAGTAAAACTACAGTAGTGTTAAGGCCCTATTTAGTGTATAAAATTGAATAGTGTTAAAAATAAATGAAAGAAATGGTACACTAAATGTAAATATCCTGACTGATACTGATAAACCAATCATTTTTATGGCAACTGATAAATGTTTTTTTGTTTTTTTTTATCATAATATAGCATTTATTATAATATAGTTGGTTTAACTTAAAAAAGTAAGTAATCTGGTTGTCTTAAAATTTTAAGTTGATTCAACTGGAAAAGTGAGTTAATACAATGAAGGAGATTAATTTAATCATCAGAAACTCAAAATAATAAGTTATCTCAACTAAATAAATTATTGAAGTTGATTTGACAAAAGAAATAAATGCTGTGATAACAAAGCTTGAAAATCTTTTTTTTACAGTGTATTAGATGAAAGTAATGGTTCATGGTTCAAATTCCGATATTTTTAAAAGCAAGTTGGCTGATTCTGATACAGGTTGTTGATTTTTTTGCTTAGTTCAAGAAAATGTATTTGTTGTTTATTGTCTCTATAACAGGCGAACTGGCCTTAAAGGGTTAGTTCATCCCAAAATGAATAATTACTCACTGTCATGTTTTTCCAACCCCGTAAGACTTTCGTTCATCTTCGGAACACAAATTAAGATATTTTTGATTTAATCTGAGAGCTGGACCAAATTAAACCTTTCGCCCCTCCCACGATTGATAACTGACAGCAGCGTTTCAACACAGAACGTCCCCGAGCGAGCTGTCATCATAGTCCGTCATTGTCCCGCTGCCATTCTCGTTGCAAAATATACCCTCAACTGCTGTCAAGGCAAGACTTCACGTGTGTCGTGTCAAAAACGCCCCAAAGAACAGAGGGTCGGAGTGAGCAGAGCTCATTATCATTTAAAGGCATATGCACTGAAACGGCGTGCGGAAAACAGAGCTGTTTTTGACCAGGTAAAATTAGTGTTTTCTTAAAATACTAATGAGAATTTTTAATAAAAATATATTACAAAGTTTTTATTTGACACTAAAGGTTCATATTAACTTGAACAAAAATGGCATTCTAAGACTCCATTAAGCAAAAATAGAATGGTCCGACTTTAGATTTGTGAAATGATGCTAAATAAGCATGCAAATTTACTCTCTGACAGTAGGTGGAGCTAATGGAATTGTACACAAAGCACTTATACTGTAAGCACCACAGAAGTTAGAGGAAAAGTAAATGCCAGTGAATGTTTTTCAGAAGCAGTCAGTTCCCTTCAGAGATATAAACTAGTTCCAATTTATGGCCGGTCAACCAGTGCATCTCTAGATAAAAGAACTCACAGTAGCATCCAGTGCATTTCACAAGTAGCCTAGTTGAAATGTGACCATAACGACCTCAGGCCAAAAAAACACCCTCTGAAAGGAGGACATCAACACAGCACCTCAGCTCAGCCTCAGCTCCAGGCACAATGGCTATCCTCCAGATGTATTGATGGGAACTATTTTAAGGCCAAACTCGTGTAGGAATCCTTTTACTCCTGTATGCTTGTTTGAAAGACATGTATGTAGCTTTGCCCTGAAATGTGATGTTGTGTAAAGTCATATTTGATCTTTACATAAAGCCTATAAGAAGTCTAAAAACGTCAATAAACCCCAAATTTATTTTGCTCGGGGCGTAAGAGTCGAGTAAAAAGACCAGTCTTAGCGCTTAAGACACAAGCCAATCCATTGATCTACAAGGGCTACAGGCAAGAATTATACTCTCTCACATGTTAAATGGAGCTAAATGTTAGCACCGACGCCAAGATAAAACAAGAATAAAAGGAAGGACTTCTACCTGTCAGACAGTCCTCATTCCTGATTAGTGTCAGCAAGCAGAGAGGCTGAGTATTTCCCCGGAAAGAATCAGACAGATAGGAATAGAAAAGGAGAAAAGAGGAAGTGAAAATCTTGAGGACCCGATCCCAAAAATAATCCAACTCAAAAACCCCAATCCAATGGCGCATGTTAAAAACAGAATTATTAATTATTAGATCTGTAATCAATCTGACCAATAGTTGTTACCAATATAGTAGTAATGTTAGTATTATTAATAATAATATTTTTATTACTAATAATTTGCTATATTTGCTACTACTTAGTAATATATTTCTATTATACATTCAATATTTGAAACTATATTTGAAAATAATACTATAAAATTAAAACTACTACTAAACATTTTTAATAGCAACATAATACTAATGCCATTTGTTATAAATGGTACATATTTGTATAGTACTTCTAGTTCTAATAAAATAATAAACATGTATAACATAACATTAGATACAGAAAAAATATAACATTGGTTAATCTCTAATAATATTTCATTTACAAGTCTGCCCATGATATTTATTGCGTAAATCCAAAACTGTTTGAAAAATTTTGAGAAAATTTTCATAGTGAAGAAGAGTGAAGCCCTTCAGAATTCAAGGCGAGACAGACACCATCCCACAAGACGGAACACAAACTCCAGTGAGCTTCATCTAGCACATGCATATGCATTATGGATGTCAACTAAGGGCTGCATGCTGATTTCAGCAGAGCCTAAGAAAACAAAGGGCAATCTGAGAGAGGAATGCAGAGGGAGAGGAAGGACTAAAGACAGACAGGGATAGAGAGACTGTGAGAAAGAGAGAGGGAGTAGATGAGAAAGTGCCGAGAGGAAGAAGCACTTCATCTGAGGTGATCGGATCATGATCTGGGAATAGAGTCCAGAGACCTGAGGGAGACAACTGGAAGAAGAGCTCTTAAAGAAGCGATAAGCTCTTTCTCCCGGTCGGCAGTAGATCAATAATCCTTCACTCTCAGGTCTCCAGCAAACACCTGAGTCTGAACGCCCTTCATTCGTTCAATTATCCTCATTCTGCATTTATATCATTTAAAACCATATGATGGATCATTTTGAACATTTTATAAATTGCTAGACATCTACTTTGGAGTGCCAAGCGGGTGCTGGCAAGGCTTCCTCTGACGTCTTGGCACTATTTGGAGACCATGTGGGAGAAATCATTCTGTACGCCACACGAATTTAGGAGCGTGTAGGTGTAGACTGAGATGGTCTGAGAGGGACAGACTACCTACAGGAAATCACACAAAATGGACAGTGGACATGTGCTTGTTATTGTGCTTTTACTTATTGTATTAAGTATTGCTTGTAGAGGCATTGCTCTATAACAGGGATATGCAGACTAAAAGAAGCCTTCATTTAAATGAAAAAGCTCTGTTCCAAACCCAAGTGAGCTGCAAACAAGGCTGTTTCACAAGGTAAGAAGCAACATTAGCATTTCAGGAAACTTCTTTGATCCAAAATTATAGTATACCTTAGTGAAGAAGGCAATCCACTGGGAAAAATGGGTGGTGGATATGTTAGAGTTTATATACTGACATACATATATACTAATATAACTTTGCTTTCATGTATTACTTAAAGTACTTTGATACCACAGCAAAAACTATTAGCCAAACTAATAAAGTTCAAACAATATTCAAGGAAAGTGAACAGACAGTAATAAAATAACAAATACAATAATTACAAGCATAAGCAACACGCTTATCCTTACCAGCCATGCTGACATGGCGATCTTGTTGACGGACTAGTAAGTAAATCTTTCTAAGTTTGTGTGCATTTTATTTTGTGATTTCACCGGAATGAATACAGAGTCTCCGCAACGGCGATAGATTGAAGAGCGCGTCCGAGTGAAGCCACAAGAGACACCCTGTATCCATGACACTGATAGCAGCCAACACGAGCGCTCAGGTTGAGTTCAACAAACACATTTTAGTGCTAGATCTCTTATTTAAAGGCACATTATGCAAGAGTTGTACTTTATAATAGCTTCAAATGGGTAACAGGCCGTGAGTGCAGAGACCAGTCTATGGCGGACGCTCTGTGTAAGTGGCATTTACGACAGTAACGTTAAATACAAGTACTCCACAGCGACTCTAGGGGTCGCTGTTTGACCTAAACGAAATTCCTGCATAGTGTGCCTTTAACATAATGACCGTCTGCTGCAGGTATTTGTAGGCTGTTATTTTAAAACCACATCCACTCATCCAATATAATGATGCACGTCCGATTTCTTTCTCAACTGTTTGCGTTCACTTCAGTGGCGTAACATCTGGGTATGCACATGCATATGGGCCAAAATATTCCAAAAAGAGATTTGTATAGGATTCTATAGCAATCAATCAAATTCAAATCAAACTAAAATTATATTTTGCAAATGCTATTTTTTTAAATATCACATTGTTAGCTTAGCTGCCTTAGAAGGCTAATATCTACTGTATGTAGGCAGTGGAGCTCTTTTGAGAATAGGCCATTACAGGGATAGTTCACTTTGAAATTAATTTTTGATATGTTTTAGCTTACCTCCAAGGGCACCCAAGATGTAGGTGTCTTTGTTTCCACAGCATTTTCAATTTTGACATTTTTTGTACAAACCGTTGTTGTCTATCAGTCATACACTGGAGGTTAAGGGGGTCCTCCCTCGGTTCACCTCAAAGAGCATGCACAGAGAAGTCAAAATTAAAAATGATTTAATGACACCTACATCTTGGATGCCCTTGAGGTAAGCTAAAATTAATTTCAAAGTGAACTACTCCTTTAATACATTAACTACAGACAGCTCAGGTTTCAGGTACATCCTTAATAGAGCCAGACCGATATATCGGCAGACCGATATTATCGG
This sequence comes from Pimephales promelas, assembly GCF_016745375.1. The sequence goes on from NW_024121222.1 coordinate 9,404,115, forward strand.
TCGATATTAGGCATTTTCCAAACGATTTTTTCCAGGCATTTTCCATCGGTATCGGCGGTTATAATGGCCGATAAATTAATATTTCAAAAATAAAATAAAAACAGACGAAACACGCTTCAACCATGTCATGAGTGTTGGAGTTGTATAGTTTGTCCACCAGAGGGCACTCTACACCGTTCCTGTTGGCAACACTCGTTCCACGATACATACATTGCTTGAATAACAATTAAAAGAACATCTCCATCAGTTCTCTTAACTCAAATAAGCATGACAAAATTTGTGACTATCATGTCCAGTTTCAAATAAATAAATATAATATCGGCCGATATATCGGAATATCGGATTTTAAAACCCAAAAAAATTTGTATCGGCCTTCAAAATCCTTTATCGGTCGGGCTCTAATCCTTAATCATTACGGACTGCTTGTGAGCATAATTTAACATGATATATCAGTGTAAGCAAATATGACAAAGTGAAAACTGCATCTGAAAGAGGGGTCTTAAAGCACACACATGCACACGGAGCTCAGGTAGAACAGACAGGTGTGAAAGAGAAGTCTGCTGAGGTGACAGTGATGCAGTCCCTGCTCACACCGGGCGCACTCATGCCATAACCTGCCAAGAACAGCTGTCACACCAGGGAGAAGTCACCCACGGAAACAGAGAGAGCACTTCCCATTCAAATAACATCCACAATGCTGTGACATGGCATGTGTCACCGAAAGCTGTAAAATAGAGGAAACTGACTATTTCAGGCTTGATGTTATCCATCTGGATGTGTGAATGTGTGCGTTTAAATCAAGCTGACACCACCTACGCCTTAATTATCGCTTCAAGACAGAAGAGCTCACATCCCGTTTATTCCATCTAATGAATTAATGGTGGCAATTAGGGGGTTAAACAGATCGTAGTTGATCCATGATCCGTATACAGACCAGGCCCTACGGTTCGGCACACATGTGATTCACTGATTAATTACATTTAAAAGTTTAACCTGCATAGAGCGAAGCTTTATAATCTGCATGCGTTTTGTCTTGCCAGTTTACACATTCAATAGGTTCTATTATACTTTTTCATTTTTCAACTTTGTGTTAAAGTTGCAGTTTTGAGCATGAAAAAGTCCACTCCAAAGGGAGATATTTTATTTAACCAAATGCATTTTTTTCCCAGAATTACAACTTAATTTTAACATTTTCCAACTCATTTAAAATAATTCACTCACGGAATATGCAAAAAAAAGGGGGCGAGGTGCACGTGTTGTCGCTATGTCAAAGAGACACTTTTTTTCCCGCCCCGTTTCCAAATCTCATTTGTTTGGCCTTCCTAAGGGTGACAAATTTAGAGTGGTTCAAAATAATTTTAAACACTATTACTGAACATTATAACCCCAACGTTTGTCAGTGCACTGAACATTTTATGGAGAAATTAAAGCTTCTCCTGAAATGAATCATTTTCCACTTTGTCAGGACAATCTGTTGTTTGTGAATCACAACTTTTAAATATGAGAGGTGCTGTTGAAATATGTGAAAAATAATGTATTTTTTGAAAAATCTAGCATGAAAGTATATAGTACATCCCAAAAACAAAATCAAGACTTCGTAAAAGGGCATAATAAGACAATGTAATTTGGTCCTAGAGTGCTGTAATCTGCACACTCAGCCGCACACACCCAAAGCACACACACAAACGTGCATTTGGATGGACAAGTATACAAACATATGTAAAAATACTGTAAACAGTTGAGAAAGAAATTGAATGTGTATCATTATATTGGATCCATGCATTAGGTCTTAAAGTGACAGCAGCTCTCTGCTGTTGTCAATGTCAATCAAACAACAAAACACCACTTTAACAAAGATCAATCCATATTAAAAACTATAGTTTTAACCTATTTTACATTTAATTATTACATTTCTGTACTATAGTTAGTGAATACTGAATAGACCTTACTTTATTTGTATTCTTTATTATATTGTATTTACCTACTTGTATGCATGTAATGAGTATTTTTTTTCTCTTGCCTTTAATAATGTTTGAACTTTAGGTCTATTAGTTAGGCAGGCAGTCTTTGCTGTGGTATCAAAGTATTTAAAGTTGTGCATCAGCAATAATAAAATGTTCTGAATAAAATGTTCAATAATAAAATGTTAATTATTTCCAGAACATTTTATTCTCGCTGAATCCGACCTGTGACCTGAGCCGTGAGTTTTGTGATCCGTTGAACCACTAGTGCCGATGTGATTACGGGCCACCCACGTGATGCCACACAGTTCGTCTAAAGGATGCCCCTGAGAACCTGTTATACAGGCTTACAACTATCCATACAGTATCAGGAAACTTCATTGAAAAGTGCTTCTCATTTAGTGGTTTCGTATTTCATGGCGTCAACACAGTGCGAGCTGGACGTGCACGTAAATGTAGCACTCTCTATGCTGATTTAACTCTGCAAGTTTTGTGTAACTTGACAATTTGTAATTGGGCAACATTTTGGAAATCGAGAAAGATGACGGGTGCTGCAGCTAAAGGCGTTTGCGTGCCAGAGGAGGAAATAGTCGGGAGGTTTGGCGCACATCCACTCCTGACCCAGCGTCATTCGAGCAGGGAAACAGTGATTCAACGGAAATTCGGTGGATTTTATGAAATTCAAACTAAATCTTCTCATAGATCAATGCCTGAGACTGTAACTCGATACTTTCCCAAAGGATCTCCGGAGAGTGACAAAGGGCTTTCTGCAGATTGTGTATCCAGAAGTACAGGCGGCAACTTTCTGCTTGGGTGTCACATTGAGGAAAAGTAGGAGAAAACAACTGACAGAAAAGTGAACAGCCTACCAGATGGGTGTGTTTATGATGAGATCTAACAAGTATGACAGAATGCATCTGTGATCGCGAGCTCATGCTCGCTGCCAATAACTGCGGAAAAGTGCCAGAGTTTCTAGAAGTTGGCATCACTTTTGGAGATATTTATAGAGGTGGATTAAGATGAGATAATTTGTCTATGTGCTTTAAAATAAGTCCAAATTCTGCCAGAAAGGACAAATGACGCACAATACATCAAGATCGCGACTATATCGGTATTGGTCTTTATTAGCATTTTATAAAATTATCAACATCAGATAAATTAGGAACATCTTCATCCTGTTCGAAAGTTTTCACCCCCAGCACTAATTCATCTCGTTTCCTTCTTGTGCATCAGTGAATGTTTTCACCATTTGTAATAGTTGTGTACTGAGTCCCTCAGTCATCCTCAGTGTAAAAAGATGAGTCTCAAATTAAAGTTACTACTGAAAAGGGTTCAAATATGCAAAAAGTAGAGATGCTGGTGACCGGAAATGACCGATTTTCACGTGATTTTCACGCCATGATCGTCCGGTCAATCTGACATATGCCGATTTTATGCCGCTCAAATGCATCACATGTGCACACGGAACGCACATGAAGGAAACCTTGTGAATTACAGCAGTTTCACACCGCAAACGTGAACAGCGCGTGAGCATCGAGCAGGAGCAGCGGTGAAGCGTGGGTTTCGCCGCAGAGTCTATTTTTGCTGCACCTCTCACGCTCAATCAAAGTGAAAGCACACTTTATGGACAAAATAAATATGATTTTCACACAAAAGTGCCCAAAATGCACAGAATTTGCATTTGAGTATATGTCAGAAAAGAAAATTAATTAACACTTTTTTTTTTTAGTTTAATATTGGATGTGAAAAGACTTTAGATCTGTGTGAATTTCATACACCAGGAGTAATTTATATAATCCTATTTTATAGTGATTACTGTTCAAAATGTTCGGTGCAAAATATAAAATGTTCTACTAAAGAAAAGAGAAAATAATTATTTGTGTGTGCTGTAAAGTGGTTAGAAAAAATAAAATCGGAATCGGCAGATCAAACTGTGAGAAATCGGAATCAGCTTAGAAAATTGTAATGGGTGCATCTCTAGCAAAAAGATGCTGGAAATCCAACAAATTTACAGGACCAGGAGGAATTTTCTAAAGGACATTGGGCAGTTTTAACCAGAAACTCATTAACAACTATTACAAAACAAAAAAAAAACAGCAGTGGATCATCCAGATAATGACACACAGTATTAAGAATCAAGTGTTGGAGAGGGGTAATTTTTATAAATTCAACTTCTATTTTGTCTTGTGGACTAGGCAAACAGTTTAATGTAAAATATCTTATTCAGGGAAGTACTAAATTAAATAAAAATGCATGCATTTTGTATAAAATGCATGCCCCCTGTAGTCAATTTTATCCTTTAAAACTCATTTTTGATCACCAAAATTACATATTTAAACGTTTTTTTTTCTTGAAAAATTCATCATGCCTTAAAATAGCTTGAATGTAACAACGCCCTTGCCTGATGTAGTATATGCGATCCTATGAATATGTAAATTAGCCCCACCTCCACTCACTCACACCAGCTCAGAGATACACTGGTTGATGCTCAAACATTGACGTGATTGGTTACAAGGTAGTTTGTGCCGTCAGAAACGCCAGCGATTTCAAACCGCGTTTTTGAGACTGTCTTTGGTTCACTGCTGTTTTAAAGAGAAAATACTCAAAAATGGTGTTGACTCATGAATTTGCACATGGATTTTCTTAAATCATGTAAAAAAAAAATGACATAGACAGATATTTTAAGTCACAAAATCATAAAATCAACTATTATCCATCATCTCAGACATATGGGAGTATCCCCAGTAAAAAAAAAAAAAAATTACACACCTTCCAATTTACAATAAAAGAAAAGACAAGGAAATCCAAATGTATCTCCTTCCCTGAGGGTTATACAACCCAAAGAGCAAAATAGTTTATGATCGCATTACATTCATATGAGTCCAGATATGAGTCTGGGTGGCTTTCACCCACTATATTTCATACCCACTATATTTCATGTCTCTCTATCAGAAACACATGGTTCATAAAGGGGTTCCTTGTTTGATGGAGTCTTACAGAAATGGACTTTCCTGGGCTCATGGATCAATACGACTTTAATCTCTGCTGGACGGGGCCACCGAGAGGCTGAGTATGGAGAATAAGGGCAGGGCTGGTGTAAATCTCTCCAGCCTGTCAGTGAGTGCAGCACTAGGTCCAAGATGAAACTCAGAAACCTCAAGAGCTCCACCACAAACCTCATCAGTACATCCCTGAGAGTTGTGTGACAGCTGTGTGTGTATTCCTTAGATAATGCATTGCATACACAACACATATAAGCCATTGCAAACATACTAAATGCTAACCGGGGAATCCATAAAGCGTGATATTTGTAGCATGTGAATCTAAAACCCAAGCTAAAAGGTCAGGGAAATGGGAAGTTTTGCCATAAACCAAATGTTATGAGCAGTCTTATCACCATACACAGTCTGAGAAGTACTGCAAAAGGTGAGAGAGAAAGAAATAGTGAAAGAGGGAGAGGCTTGAAAAACTCACAATGAATAGAGAATAAAGAGTCATGCAATTACAAAAGATCTATTCAACTGAGGGGACATTTTGCATCCTCAGAACATTGTACTTGCCAGGAACTGGTAAATCAGATAAATGATTCAGACAAGAGCTCATCCCCCTTGTTTAAAGAGAAGGTACAAGGAAAATGCCACAGGGCCACATTGATTATAAGAAAGCACTGAAATAAGCAGAGACCTTCAAACCAGGCCATGAAGACAAAAGGCAAGCACGAAGACTCACTGAATACTCTCACGACAGAAAATAAATGCTCAGAAAAACAATATAATGAAGGCCAAACCATTTTTAAAAAATTAAAAATGTCCCGCTAGTATAAAAACGATATTTTTTTACTAGCAGAACACAACGCATATGTTAAAATTTCATGGTTGAAAGCATTGAAGTTCAGTTGATCCTAAAATGTTAAATTATGGGCAAACCAGGCACTAAAAAAAGATTAAATCCATTGATTATGCAATAATTTTCATTTATAATAGTTAACATTTCATTTGTTAAAGGGATAATCCACTTTTTTTTTTAAATAGGCTCATTTTACGACTCCCTCAGAGTTAAACAGTTGAGTTTTACCGTTTTTCGATCAATTCAGCCGATTTTCTGATATTTTAGAAGAATATCAGTAACCAGACAGTTTCTGGTCTCATTGACTTCCATAGTAGGAAAAATATATACCATGGAAGTCAATGAGACCAGAAACTGTCTGGTTACAGATACTCTTCTAACTAACAGAAAATCGGCTGAATGAATTCGAAAACGGTAAAACTCGACTGTTTAACTCTGAGGGAGTTGTAAAATGAGCCTATTTCCAAAAAAAGTGGAGTATCCCTTTAAAGGGCATATTGCAGGTTAGAGGACCCAACCAGTCAATGTATAGAAAAATAATGTAAAATATACTTTTAAATACACTACAGAAGCTTCTGGAGTCGTTTAGTGAGAAAATTTTACTTACGCGTCTGAAAATGAGCATGTGGGCATGACGTAACGGGCGGGAGAGAGGTCGATTCAATCAACAGGAAAATAATGGATTGCAATGACATTTCGGACGCTGAGGAAATTGTTCACAGTTACTCGTATGACGGACCACAGCCATACAATTATGAGCCTGCTATGCTGCCGCCGAGAGAGCAGGACAGGCCAGGATTAATGTTTGACAGAACGGTCAGAGACAAATTGAGTTGTGATGTGAGGAGAACCAGTGGAGAACAGGACAAGTGTCTTGGTGAGAGATGTGCTTATCGATATACGTTTGCTAACAATATACACTGTGCTCACAATACTATACAGATTATTCCCATCGTATATCAGACCAGCAGAAATTAGTATGTTTAGGGTAGATTTATACGATTAAATGTATAAAAACTATACTTATACATATTTTTCACTTGAGTTAACATAAACAGAAAATTAAAGATTTGAATATTTAAACAACCTAGTAATTTTGTTTTTGCCTCTATTTAGGGCATGACTACCAACACACTATTTGATGCCATTGGTGCAGCATAAGACGATCAATATTCTTGCTTCGGCATCCCATGTTAAACTCAATCATTCCGTCGGGATGATAATTGTCTTTGATGAAGTGAACGCTACACACGGCCGAGTTTTTCGAAGCCGATGCGGAAGAGAAATCCCATCTCTTCACCTTCACAAACCTACACAAAATTAAAATACAAAAACTAGCAAAAACACACTGATACCAGCCTACTCTGCAGTGATCCGAGGCTGAAGCTCCCTGTCATGACGTAAAATGATGCGATGTTGGAAAAAAAGCCGTTTTCACAAGCAGTCCAAGAAACGCTCACTTTATCTGGTCCCACTTTATATTAAGTGGCTTTAAGTACTAGGTACTTACATTGAACAATAAGTACAATGTATTATTGTGTCCCTGTTGTATTGTAAAACACTTTTGCTGCTATTGAGATGTGATATGGGTAAGGTTAGGGACAGGTGTGGTGGTGTGGGTTGGTTTAAGGGTAGGTTAAGGTGTGAGGGGAGGATCAACTGTGTAATTACAAATGTAATTACATAAATTAATTATAGCTGTAATTACATGCTGGAATTTTAAAATCTAAGTACAATGTAAAAACATGTATGTACACAATAAGTCCATTGTATCAAATTATTAATTTCAATGTAATTACATAGTACTTAAAGCCACTTAATATAAAGTGGGACCCTTTATCTTCTAAATTAGTGCCCTTATGTTGTTTTAAAACATTTGAAATCCTGCATTAACTTTTCATTTTATTTTATTTTATACAAGGTTATATTATTATTTTTTTTTTTTACCTGCAGTACATTCTTTAACAATGAAGTTACATCCAAAATGTTCAAAGGGTTGCACACTTTCACATTCCTTGTAATTTGAGGAAGAACGAAAGTCTCTAAGCATCTTCATTTATTTAATGTTGAAATCTTAAACTATAACCTTTTTTTTTCAGAAGCCAGTTGCTTCTTAACATCCTAAATCACCACTGAGCATTCTATTGAACATGACTGGTTTCCGACCTCGACAACCTACAGTAATTAGATGTCCATTGAGGAAATCTTGGCACAAAAACATGCTCCATGCAATTATGACCTCGGCTGTTGTGGCATGTCTCAGAGTGAATCTTTCAGGAGCTGAAAGGGTCTCTTGAGCGACTGGATAGCTTTTCTAATAACAGAAAAGAATATCACCTGTAAAAGCAAAGTTGGCCAGAACAGCAGAAGGTTCTCATGGCAAGAAGCCCTGCACTAAGAAGGCCTAACCATAGACCAAACACGAGTTAAACGAGAACGCTCGAGGGTGAAAACATAAAAATATTTTATCGGATGTGCCTTTCGTTTACACAGTGACGGCATTTTTGGAGCTTAAAAACGCAAAGAAGTGAAACCACCCTCCAGAGTGCAAATCTTAAAAATGCTTAAAAAGCGTTCCTGTCTAAAGGGTAAAAACACAAAACTCTGCTAGACAGTGAAGGAGTACGCAGGCACATGGACTTGGTGTTGTTGTGTGGCAGTGCTTCACATCGCCACCTAGCCACCTGGAGTGCATACTACATCAAATTTCACACACTTTTGTGTCACCATATGCACGCGGGTTTCCCACCCATAACGCTCGTCTAAACACAGAATAAAAAGTGCTAACGCAAAGCCACTTTCGCGTTTTCACTTCAGATCATTTCCGTGTAAACATAGCCTAAGACAGGCAAGAAGAATGCATTCAGAGAGAATAAAATTGTAGTTATAGAGGGCTTTCACACTGGGCATATTTGCAGCAGTCCGATTGTGCCCGATTGTTTCCAGTGCCCTCTCCCCCCTCCCCTCCCCAGTGTATGGAAAACTGCCATTCACTGTCATAAAGATAGTTTATCATCTCGAACTTTAAAAACATGCCCATCCCTAACAATTGCAGCCTAGGTGAGCATAATAGCGTTTTGCGAATGGAAATATGCTCCTAACTATCAATTAAAAACATTCGCAGGAAATATTTTGTAACCTGGGTGGATATAACTCAAAAAGTCATTGCTGAGACGCCCTTCAGTCTCAATCATTGTTTACCATCACCTGTGAAATTACTAGGCTTAAAAATAAAGTATATTCACCACCCACGCACTGTAAACACCTGCAATCCTCTGCTCAACAGACGCTAATCAAAGTAAAGGCAAAAAGCTTCCTGAAAATGAAAATGAAAAAAGCGTAGCCTCAGGCATTGCTGCTTGTAAGGAGGAGAACAAATCATAACGTGCATTGTCGGGGTGAAATCAAAAATGCTGCACCTGGATTTAACATGGGAGAATCTAACCAGGCAGAGATCTTTCTCTAGCAAAAAAACTTAAGGGCAAGCCGAGGCTTCGAAGTGCCTTCCTGTATACTGGAGTCTGTGATGATCTATTTCACTGTCACTTTCACATCCAAGCACCAGTCTCAGATCCTCTTGGAGCCACATTTCCAACAGGGGCCCCTTGAAATTGGAACTGTTTTTTGAAATCCATAAATCAGTGAAGAATGGAGCAGCCTTCCAGAAACAACAAAAGGAAAAGCCAGCACCGGTTCGCTCTGTTGTCGTACGCTCGTTTCCCATCAGATGTTGACTCTGAGCAGCTCTGCCGTTTGAAGAGGAGGAGGAGGAGAGAGCCCTCTGGCAGTCCTCCTTTCCCAAAACCCCCTCCCCTCTCCGGCTCGCAGCTCTTATATATGACAGGCGAGTCCAAAGAAAACATTTCTCGACAAGAGACGGACTGCCTCTGATGCCGGGGAATGAGCGCTCTCAGCTGTTGCATTCAAAACCTTCTCCGACACATTCCCTCATTACCTCGGTGGCGCTTAACACTGAAAGAAAAATAAAAGGCCCTCTGAGCTTCTACTGCAGATGGAAGAGCAGGGTGAAAAAAGCTACGCAATTTCCTTAATTACAAAAGAAATCAAATTCTGGTCACCAGGGTCCTCGCCGCCTCCTGTTTTACAGGTACTCTGCAATTAAATGAGGTCAAAGAATTTGCATGTCAGGTTGATTCTGATTAATGAATCTGTTTGACGCGTAATATCTAGGTGCCCACGATCTCCCGCCTACACCTGGGCACCATGGGCGGTCTCATTGAAGCTCAGACATGTTGGATTATCTCATAATCAGTGGGGAAATCCCTATAAAACTTCATCCGCACATTTATAACTTTACCATAACAAGATTTTTGCATGATGACTCACTCAGTTGCTTCAGTGGGTCCTGGGAAAATGGATACCACCTTGATGTGCATGCTGTGTAATAGAAGAAACTACTAAGCTAGAGGACTGACAGTCCAGCAAACCTGAGGAAGCCAATTAGGCACTGTGGAAGGATGGAAACATCTTTTCCAAACATGGTTGACATCAGCATTTCAAATTCAAGATCTTGAGTACAAGTTGAGTACAGACTGATATCAGCCAAGCCTAATTATCCAGCCTACACTAAAACGTCTTGTAAAATTAACAAGGATGCAACTCTATTGAAATTTTGGCTGACACTTAGAATAAATTTATGTTGAAGCTGATAGATATGAATGAATCTACATTTTGTGGGTTGAAAGGAAAACAAAACTCATAAATACAGTCCAGATGTATGACTCAAAAAATACACCAGACATTTAAGGCTATTTAATTGAATTAACTCCAGTTAAATTATGATTTAAAATGATTTATTACTTTTAAAAACAAGTTCTTACCCCTCAATCACTTAAATGTGGTCAACTTTTGAAATAAAGAAACTTTCTTTTGAAAAGTTAAATGGAAAATATAACTTTCACAAAAAGTCATGAAAGAAAATTTACAGGCTCCGAGTAAACAATTCACTTATTTGTTGCCAATTATAGGCAAAATAATGGAGTGTGATAACTTGGCTATCATAATAATAAGCTATAATCGGCCTATTTTACTTTATCAGTCTGATAACGATAACATAAGTTGCATTCAGCACCCAATACATTGCTAAAAATTAGTTCACTTTAATTTCAGAAAATCTAATTTTCAACGTCGTTATCAATATTGGCCAATGAAAGACTCATATCTGTCAAATCCTACAAATCCCAACACAACACAAGACACACTGCAATGAATAAAAAATTATGCTGAGCTATATTAACAGATATGACCTGGCTTTAACAGATTATTCAAAATGTCAATACCATAGAATAAAACTTTGTGGCACAAAAAGAGCACTGCATGTCAAACCTCCCGAGACTCCATCACTAGGCAGCTAATGTGAAGCTGCCCCATTCTATCTCAGCTTTAGTATAATTATCTTCATGTGCTTTAATTATTTCCCTATTCCTCCTAATGATGTGCTTCATTCCCATTATTATGAGAGACATTCGCTTGTGTCAGTTCCAGCATAGCGACACGGTTTGGATTGCAACAGCATCTATGATTATGAACAGGAGAACTAAAAGAAAATATATCCTTGAAAGGTGAAATCAATTGGAGGTCACCGTCAGCCATGCAATCATTATGCTATTCATAAATACTTTAAAAACAATAATCTAAACCTTACTTAACCTCAATACTGAATCCAGTGCATTTCCAATCATCAAAGAAACCTCACCAAGCATTACCATTTTATTTTAAAAAAATATTAAAATGTTGAAGGATTTTGTGCTTTTATCCATTTGATTATTTTTTTTTAATTAGCCTACAACATCAGTGCTTAAAACATTCATCCATTCATTACTATAAAATTGAAAATAATGATGGACAGCTCACAAAAGGAAAGCATGCAGCATTGCAGCTTGATAAGGGGGGAGGATGTGAAAAGCTATAAATGAGATAAAAACTTGGTTACAATGCCTATATTCATCTCACATCAGGTCACTCGTCGCTACCTTCTGTCAACCAGGCCATGGGAAAACAAGAGGGAAAAAAAACAATGGCGGAAACAGCAGCCAAACACAATAAGGGTGGATTACACTGTGTAAATCAGGCCAAAAACCAACAGAAACTAGGATTAGACTGCAGCTGAAGAGCAGAGGGGAATGCACAGACCGCAGCAGTAGTCACAGAAACCCTACAGCTACTTGACAGCTTGCTAAATGGAAGCCATTTAGTTAACTGAAAATCAATAGCTTCCTCAAATGGATCATGATTGTTTGTCAAGTTTCTTGGCCGAGTCATGCGACATGTTTCCTACAGCCTGGCTCAGAGGGAGTGGTCCATTATGAGCAGCAATCACACACGGCACCCTTCAGTTCTCCTGGACCTGCTCTCTGTCTGTCTTCATACAGCCCACTTACAGCGTGGAGGAGGAAGCTGTTCATAATATCTGTGCGGATCAGGTTATGCCTACGAGGATAGCAAAATCTGAAATCGAAACAACCAACACTCCTCACAAAGAAAACAGCTTAGGTACATGACATAAGTACCAAGTCATTTAAAAGAATGTAAATGTAGAAATGTAAAAGGTTTTGCTGGTTTTCAGAGACTGGGAGACCAGCTTAAACCAGTTAAAACCAGCAAACTACCAGCAGCTGATGTTTTTTCAGGGAAAAAAAAAAACATCATTGGATGACGAAAGATGACTCATTTAAATGTGTAGGCTACAATTTGCATTTGTATTTTCTTAATTCAAATGTGAATGAACTCCCATCTTACCTAGCAAATCAATCAATCAGCCTAAACCTAAACTGGTTTGCTGGTTTTAGGTGGTCTCCAAGCCTGGTCAGGCTGGTTTTATCACACACAGCTAGCTAAACCAGCCAGGTGAACGCTAGCTTGCCTTGGTCAGATATAAACTACATGAGAGACTAGAAAGAAATTAGGCTAGTTTATGGATATTTATTCAGTCATTCCCTATACAGTTAAAACACAGAAGAGTGGAGGCAAACTCAGATGGCCTTTAAAAGACAGATTTGTTATTTAAATGATAAAGAAACCTATTTTGGACATGAGATAATAGGCTCTTGGACGCTGTGGGCGCTTCAGTGCGTGAACAACTCATGAACAAGCCCCGATAATTCATAAGCATAACCACCAGATAATATGCGAGAGCTTTTTATCAGCAATAAAGAGCGCAGAGAAGTGCAGTACATGGCTGTACTTCACACAACTCTCCATAAACTTCACTGTAAAATACTAAAAGCGGGGGCGAAGCGTGTATAACGATTATTTCGTGGTGAATAAATAATAATAATAAAATATTTTAAGCAAACCGAACGTGTTAACTCAGTTAAAACAAAAATAAACTTTAAAATACAATTCACTGTCAATCTTTCTGACGTGGATTCGATCCAAAAAAGAAAAGAAAATCCACTTCACTGCTTTTATAACACGTCTGGTGCATCCACAAATCATTCGTTAATTCAAACGCTGATTTCAAGCATCGCAGATGAGACTACGTCCCACTTGTTTACATTACAACGAACAAGTGAATGAAATGAATGACAATAACAATAATTCAAAGACCCACACTTTGAACCACGTCAATCAGAACTTCTAAGGGAATGTTTAAACGGGCGTCTTAGCCCAGCAAACAACAGCCTAAAACAGTTAGCGCTATTTTTTTTATTTTTTTTTTTAGCTTTTGATGGCACCTTCACTGCTTTATGACAACCGAGACGAAAGCTCTCCATTATTAGAAAAGTTCGACTCATAAGTGCAACTTAGTCCCCTTTTTGCTGTCAGGGCAACAAGCTTATGCTTCCCATATCCTCAAAAAACACACACACAAGTTTGAAAGTGCGTAGTCCCTGTAACGTTAACTCCAGATAAACGGGACTTTACCTGTTGGTCCCTCTACGCTGTCGGCGTGAATCTGAACAGCCAGGATCAAGAGAAATGCGCAGGTATTCATTTTCTGTTGTTAGTCCAGTTGGGAAAACAAGCCGAAATCATTTCAGTGGCTCCAGTAGTTTGGCTGGTGAAGTTGTGGACTCACTCCCGTTCATCGATTCCCGAAATCCAGCCGAAGCTCAGTTCAGAGTCGCGTGAAGTGATACGGGGGCAGTGCGATCTGTTCGAACTGACGTCAGGATAAACAGTTCGAAGCGATGTTTCTTTCTCTCCGAGCGCACTTTCTGGCGCTCGAGAGTGCGCAGTGATCTTGAAAGTGTGCAAACGACGCCCCCACGCGGGCCTTTAGAGAAGTTCAGCTCGAATCATCTTGGTGTTCATTATGATTCATCGTCATTTCTTTAACCTGGCTGCTGACAAGCAGCTTCTACAACAGTGAAATTAATTATTTATATTGGTTGATAAGATGAGAGGAAAAGGGGATGCATTCTTGCATTCTATAAAACAGAATTCTAGTTGTCATCCTTTTTTGAATCCAAGGTTGCATTGCTGCCTCTGAGTTGTTTATACATGATACACACTAATATAGAACTGTATTTTCCTCAAACGGGTTAATAAAAGGGTTCGGTGAACCAATAATATGTCCATTTTGTTATGAAAGTACATATAAAACAGTATGAAAGACTTTAAAGGGTTTTTTTTTTTTACTATACTGTCAATTTATTAAACCTATATCAATCAACATATAAATGTAGGCTAGCTAAAAAAGATCAAGAGAAAAATGCAATATTAGTTTACAAGGCATTCTATCTTATTTTTATTTTATTTATTTTTTTGCATTTTAGCTTAAGATTGTTTTAACTATATATGTCTTAAATGTGAATAATATACTATAATATTATATTTTGGCACATCAGTTTGAGTTGTGCCATTTATCAGTTTGATTTTTCATGGAATATAAAGAGTAAACTAATAAATCTTATATATAAACAGTTCATTGCATGACAGTTTTGTATGCATAGCTATCGAAACTCATGTCATGCAAGAAACAGCATATATAAGATTTGTTATTGCATTTTCATGCAAATTCAAGCCGGTAAACCAAGCAGATTTTTGCACTGTAGGTTTCCAGTTCTCCAGAACAATAGCCATTGTGAGGCCAACAAGCTATGGGGCATCTTATCTACGCGGTCCCACAGGTTGGATGGATTTGTGTTAATCTGTTTAGGCTTCACAAAAGAAGGACTACCTATTGAGCCATGAATAGAAGCAACAGGGCCAAATTGAACCTCAGCTGCCCAAGGTCCAGCCATGTCCCGCAGCCAGCAAGGATGGCAGGTGCAGATAGCCACATGCAGATCCATTCACGTCTCTCATACCAATTTAATTTCACACAGCAGCGAACAGTGCAACCTTTTTGTCTTTCTGTCACAATCAGAATACTGCATTGAATATTCACAGGTGCAGATCAAGCAATATGATAGCCAGCTATTTTACAAAAAAAAAAAAAAAACAGAATAAATTATGCCAGAGAGTAAGTTGGAGCAAACATCACCCAACAGGCCACAAAGTAGTATCTTCCTATCAACTTAAAAATGGCTCATAGGATAGATGTTTAAATGAAAGAAAAAATAATAATAATAAATTATATATATATATATAGACCACATTGACTTCATTTTTTTTAGACAAATCATTTGAAAAAAAAAAGTGCATACTGGTTTGGATGTCAAGTTGAGTGAACCCAAAGTTAGCTTATTTTGCCTATAGAAAATAGTCCCTAATTGCTGATACTGCAGCAATAAATGCATGATCTCTGGGACCTGCCTTGGGCAAAGGCACAAATCACTGCGTAATAGTCACAATCTTCTATGACCTTGTTCAGCCATTTCTTTGGCGGGCACACTGCAGCGGTTCATCATTTGTTTAGGTGTCCCATGTGAATGTCAGAATGGGGCCTGTATAGCATTATGAAGGTTGAGACAGGTGCGCTTTCCTCCACAAAACTACTTTGAGCCTCTGTTAAGGGAGTCACCAGTACACCCACAAACCTCTTTTTCCAGGGAAATGACAAAAGAGTGATGGACTATGCCCATTTTTATTTGATTCGAGCGAAGCGTGGGGGGATTATGAAGAGCACCTCTCACGTAAAATTAGATTGTGAGCACGTATGTGTCGTGTATAGGGAAAATGGTTCTAAGAATAAAAACAGTATACTGGAAACTGTTTAAATGATTAAACACTTGAAAAAAAAAAGATTGGACTTGTGAGAGAAAACAGTCTGAAGGTTGTGACCTCGTACTGAGAGCAGAATGATCTCTATTTTAAGATGCTTACATGGACTGTAATCTGTCAGGGAGACAGATATGTCAACATTTTTCGCATGGCAGACGATATACAACAGGATTGTCATGCCATCTCATTCAGAGATTTCTTTATATTTCATTGCCATCTAGTGGTAAAAATTCAGAATGTGAGAAGTATTAAAATAATGGCTAGTTACATTGATTTTATTTAAAACCCATCTTTAAAAAAAAACTCTTAAATTTTTTTAAATTCATAATAAAAACATTTTTAATACGTAAAAATAATCAAAAAACTATTTACAGTTCAAACGCCATATTAGATTAAAAAAAATACTTTTTAATTGCGATTATTCACTGGGTAACCGACATTTTTAATCCAGAAAATTAATGGTAACAACCTTAAAGGCATATAACATGCTTTCAAGAGAAATGTACAGTACACTGGTTAAATATTGCTATAAAATATCTAAAAAATAAATGGAAACATTTTGAGTGCAGGGCTAGTTAAAAATAATATTGTCAAAAGTTCAGTACTTAAAAATATAACTTACTATTTTATGCAAGAAAAAAGGTAGGATTTTTCTTTACTTACAAATAATTGTAATTTCATAGGAATATTTTTTTTTTTTGCATAGCACAAAGCATTATTTTTCCAAAATGTACAAAAATTGCGTATTGCAAATTATTAGAGGTTGTCATATTTAGGATCTGATTGTCATCATACAATGGAGAAGGAAATAGAGATGCAGGAATAAATTAGTAAATAGTATAATACTCCAAAAAATATTACTTGCTATATTTTTGAGGAATACGTCATATGTGATTGTACACGGTGTAAATATTTGAATTAGATTTTTGACTTCTTTCATTAGAAAATAAATAGCCTACTTGAATAAGTCTTCTGATTCTAAAATGTACATTTATAAAGCGAAAAACTAATTTGCTAAATAAACAGAGAACAATTTACACACAAGGCTATGAGATTTGCATATTAATTGCAATTCAAAACATAAAATATTTTATTTTGCATCTTCCAGAAGAAAAAAACTATAGGCCTACAGGATTGGAACAACATGCGGGTGAATAAATTATGACGGGGGGGAAAAACAAACAAACAATGAGTGCATTTTCCCTTTAATGTTGCATAATGTATTCCAATGGGTCTCTATACTCACTATTAGGCCTACATGATTCCTGAATTTGCTATTGATCGGCTTTATTGCTCTGATGGTCCAGAAGTCCAAACATCTGCCACATCTGATATAAATGACACTAAACACACAGCCACGTATATAGCCAATAATATGCTCGCTCCACACACACAGAACAGCTGCAGAAAATGTACATTACATTACAAAAACTTGTTAAATGCAATTAAAGGGCACAGTCTGTAATTGTCACCTAACAAAGGTTTTACCCCTGAGATATGAATAGTAGGCCTATTTAAAAAAAAAAAAATGAAGAAAAAAAATTGAAAAAAGATTGTCATGAAAAACCATAAAATCATGAAATCAGCCTAAGAAGATCACATAACTAGCTGAATACCATTCGCTTTATCTTACACACCCAATTATTACTCACGGAATCAATTTGCCGCTAGGTGTCAGTGTAAGCGTAAGATTACTGCCACAGTAACAAATGACTGGTTTAGTGCACTTTTAAAAACTTATTGCTTGCAGGTTGTATGTATATTTGTTTTTTGTGGTCAATTATTGTCACAAGTCAATTATTACAATAGCTTTGTAAAGGGTTTTTAAATTTGCCAACTTTAAATAAATTCCAATTTCTCCAAAATAATACTTTACATTTCTGAGGCAATTATAGTGATGTGTTTACTAATTTCAGTGTAAACTATTTTATGAGGTGATTTGGCCTTATGAAGCAATTATTTAGTTAGTTATCATAATACACTATCACGTGGTCGCTTAAGGAGCGTTTCTTTGTTTGTTTAGTTTTATTAAGAGTGTTCGTTGTATTTCAATAATTCAAATGATTAAAAAAAAAACCCGAATAATTTAGTAGCTAAATTAAATTGAAGTGGATATTTTAATAAAGGTTTCGTTAGTAATGCTGGTCCACAGTTGGTTTTAGGATGACCACAATGACCACCACCCAACTTTCTCATTAGATAAACAGTCCGTTGCACCCTCTATCGTTTTATTGAAGAAAAAAAGAGAGGGGAACATCTCGCTTTACTCAACTCAGGTATTGAAACAGGAATTGTTAGTTGACTAGCACGTCCCGAGGCCAATAAGAGGAGAGTGCATTATTAACCCATGCCCAGTTGGGGATGGGCTACTTTTCTGCCTCTTAACTTGGATGAGAAGAGAGAGAGAGAGACTGTAGACGGATTACGACAAACTAAAACTCATGGCATAAACTCTGAACGACAGAGGCAGCGACGGGATATCCCGTAGGAAACCATGCACGCTAGATATGCAACGCTTTGGGATACTATGGAATTCTCTAGGATTTGTCTTATTCTCAGCATCGAAACGCTGGTGTTGGTATGCGGTCAAAAGGGTAAGATTGTGCATATAGCCTACTAGTAATTAGGGTGGAAGGTATCAAATACTTAAAATTGTATTTAATTTTTTAAAGTATAATTCATACAATATTATAATTAGGCTATTAATATTCTAAACTGTTTATAAAATATTGTTTAAGTCGACAAAACAAGGAAATAACACAAATGGCAGTAAACCATTTTAAACAAAAACCTTGATTTTGAAACTATTCTTATATTTTACATTCTTCAAAGTAGCATGCCCTTTTTTATAGCACAGTTCTGAAGAACACTGTCAAAAACTTTAAGATGAAAATGTTTTAAGTTTATGATGTAGTCTATGTTGGCCACTTGTTGGTGGTTTTACTTTACTCTATGGTCATCTTGCCCATTTAAAAATATGAACTTGTAACTAGGATCATGAGCAACAGGTCACGAAAAAAAAAAAGAAAAAAAAAAAGAAAAAAAAATCATGCAATAGTAATTGGTAGGGAGTTCAATTTATAAATTGCTAAGCTCAACAATATATCAGCTTGAAATCACCTTTGACTGCGTTCTCTAAAAAAATATTTTGAGAAATATTCAAAGAATAAAGTGTGTGTCCATATAAGATCACAATCATATCAGCATCCAAACTGCTGGACAAGATGTCCTCAAGCTCTGCCTGTGTTTAGGAGAGTCTGTTAGGAAGAATGACTTTGTTTATGGTATTTCCCAATATGAGCATGAATCACTACAGACAAAATGTTTTCCAGTCAAACATACACCCCCAGATGCGCGTACAATACTTCATTCCGATGAGCCAGATGGGATGCTGACTGTTTTTGGGGATGTTATTTTAGCGGAGTGGAATCTGACATGTTTTTGAGCTTGTACTATATTCTAGAAGAGTGTCCAGGATTTGCCAGAACACAAAAGAGCAGGAAAAAACAGCTTGTCCACACATATTTTTGAGTTTACAGTTGTAATATGATGGATGTAGAAGAATTGTGATGTGACAATCTAAACAGCCGAACATCCTGTCTGCCATGGGCTCAGGCCTGCAGGGACGTGCCCGCAAATCTCATGACGAGAAAATAAAATTACATGCTGCCTGATAGTGTAGCGCTGATGATGGATTGGTATCCATGGTCCCAGTGCATTCATAGTAGCTCAGCTGTAAGGAATGTTATATTGTGTGTCAGCAAGTGTCTTAATTATACCCAGTCTATGCATCCTCGGTCACTGCATGTTTTAAACACCTTGCTGTAAACTCGCAGACGTCGCACAGATGTCATCAAAGTGTCTGCCTGCTGTTAAATAATGTCTACAGATTGCCTCAGGCTGTGCTTCATGAGGTGTTCATTGTGAATTGTTGAGCTGTGGTTACAAAAAACTGACCTTGTTAAACTGTGGCCAACCATTGTGTCTAATTTCACTAGCACCACCAAATGGAATTGAAGAAATGATTGTTTTCACACAGGTTTTCCTAAACACTCACCCTGCCTGCCATTGGTCAAATAAAACAGATAGCCCCACCCCAAACCTGCATCATTGGCTGAGCCAGTGGGGCTGGGCTGGATCAAACAACAAGCAATGTTTTGATAGAAGTGACTATTTTATAGTGACAGTGAAGTTAACATAAAAATAAGGCCAGTGCACACAGAACACGTTTTTGCTGTTAATAACGTGAGATGCAAGTCAGTGAAACGAAAAAAAAAAAGGTCTAGACTAGAGAAGTTTTTTTTTTTGGGGGCTCTACCTTTTTAGTATATCTTGTCATGTGCGAGACGTTACAAATTATGCAAGATGCAGAGCGCAAAGGTTAAAGACATCTATCTAACGCATTTACAAAGAAAAACTATGGAAAATTTGCTTAGTGGAATGGAAAAAATCATTCTGTGTGAACGGCCCATTAAGCTTTAAATATTAAAACGTCATCACTTTTTCACAATTTATAGGCAGAATCCACCTTTTTAATTAATTAATTTCCTATCTATTCTGTACATTTGTCTCTTAACATGTATTTTTTTGTATTGCATTAACATTTTGTCAGTGCTGCGAAATAAATTGCCCTTTAGGGAAACTTCAAATCGATTTGATAGTTAAATTTATCAACATAATATATTCTGTTATTATTTGGTCTACGAACTTTATTTAACCAAACAGATTACACACAAGATAACAATGTGATTCGTACATTCATTGAACGATCTGATTATGCCCCATTGGTGGTTAGGTTTTCCAAAAAAAATAATAATTCATTTTCAAATAGAAATCACATTGTATGAATTCATACAAAAATGCCACCTCTTAAAATAGTTATGTTTTTGGATGAGATTGGGTTGAAATAACATCTAATTGCTTGAAACAGCCAAAAAATCTTAGCTGGGGTTAAATACTGACTGAAATGTATCTGGAAATGTATAAAGAGTGATTTAGTAGATCAAACAATCAACTCTTTAACCACACTGAGCGAATTGTTTGAGCATTACAGTTAACAGCCTGACCACAAATGATGTTTGTTTTCCTATGCAATGATTAAGATTGTTCAGTAGATTTGGAGACAGATTGCACCAAAAGCGGAAAGAAGGGGGCCAGAGAAGCTTTGACCCCAATGAATCAGAGGTGACTGAGAAATTAGGAATGAAAGACGGACGATGAACTCAAACCGCTCTTCTTTGTCACACAGCGTCTAGACCATAAATGGAGCAGGAGACTCAAAAACATCAGATACATTTGGCAATTCATATGGACTCTGAGATTTAGATGAGCTCCAAACTAGTTGCCAATTGTTTTGGGGTTATGTTGCGGTCTCGTTAATGAACTTGGTTGGGCATGACTGTGGAAGCTACTCTATAACACAGCATTGCCATCAGCTAAACCCTACTGTAATTATAGCTTTAATGAACATTAGTTATGGAAAGTCCCTCAAGTGTGACTAATACTGATATTGGCAAGCCCCCTTGCCACACAAGCTTTAGCGATCCACTCTTCAATACGCATCCAGCGACCTGCCAATACCCACAATTCTCACACTACTATAAATGTGTCCCGTCTCATTTTCCCATGGGCTAGAAACATGCCAAGAGAGAAACTAGTTAGCGCATTTGATGACTAATGGAAGTTAAATGAATGTCTGGTTTAATTATGTGTGGAAACAGACCACAAAACCAGAACATGAATCGAAGATAAAATGCCTCTACTTTCGCATTAATATCATTTTAATCTTCCCTCTCTTTTTTTTCCCTTTAGGCAATGGGTGTGGACATACAGTTGTCAGTCCCACCAGTGGCACACTGACCTCGCTGAACTTCCCGGGAACCTACCCTAACCACACCCAGTGTGAGTGGGGCCTGAGGGTAGCGAAGGGCCAGACTCTGCTCTTGACCTTTGGTGACTTTGACTTGGAGTGGAGCCAAGACTGCA
The DNA here is from genome assembly GCF_016745375.1 of Pimephales promelas. The sequence goes on from NW_024121222.1 coordinate 9,426,038, forward strand.
TATCTGGCTCTCTGACCATCACAGACACCAGTGGAGCCACTAGAGTGGGTATGACCCTCTTCACACAGACGTTATGGAATTACAGAGTCTAGCCCAGTTGACTGTATATACCCCCCAAAAAACTTTTCATGCTACAGATTTCAAATAAATGTATAAATTTATATTAAAAATATAATATAAATGTATATATAATTAATTTATATTTAATATAAATATGTATAAATTATCCTAATTTATATTAAAACTCATCTAGGATTTATTTTCTCATATGATATGGAATGGAAATCATCAATTTCAGTTGTTGTTTTTTTTTAAATAATTATGAATTAAATAGAATAAGTTAATAACATCATTGAATTAAATAAAATAGCTAAATATGAATTCAATCACCAGTCCCAGATTTAAGTTTTTAAATGCAATAAATATCATATAAATTACATTAAATATTTAAAATTATACATTTAAAAGTAAATAATATAATTCAATTTAGCTTACTATAACAATATAATTAAATATAAATGATAATCAAAAAACATCCAAGATTTAATTTTGTAAATGATATCATATACATTATAAGTATAAATAGAATACTAATAATCATTAATTATATTGTTATAATTGAATTATATAATTATAACTTTAATAAAAAAAAAATTAATATGAATACAAGTTAAATATGAATTCATATATATTAAATATCTTCTCACCCACAAAATAATAATAATTCATCACATTTATATAGCGCCTTTCTGGACACTCAAAGCGCATCACATAGAGGGGGGAATCTCCTCAACCACCACCAAATTCAAAAGGCAACAATTGAAGGGAATTTACAGTTTTTCACCACCTTCCACTATTGTAATTGTATAACCACCTCATTTACAGTATGTTGTTATTGAGAAATTCCAGAGAGCCAACCTCATGCTGTTATTTAGTGCCTTGAAGTCATGTGACCATAAGCATGACTCTAGCTTGAATGCTCCATTCCATTCTGCTGTACCATGACAGTTTCGTGGTCACATAAATCTGCATGAACATGGCAGACTTTAATGGCAGTGAAGCTGTGCGGGATTGTGTTGCATTAAATCTGATGTGCTTAGATTATGTGGTCTGTGTTTTACAGGTCCTCTGTGTGGGCAGTTAGCCGCCACAAACAGGAATATATCTCTGAGTACTAATGAAGCAACAGTGCGTTTCATCTCCGGCACTCACCGTTCAGGACGGGGCTTTGTCATGTCCTATTCAACCAATCAGCACTCAGGTATGTCCTACAGCTCCATCCCACGTCACCTATAAACAGTAGGGAATAAAAAAGAAAAACTTTTCTATCAACAAATAAGAGCTAATAGCTACATGGTTCTTTTTGCTCAGAGCATGTTGTATATGATCAGAGTAAACACACCAAGGACTGTTTGTACAGCTTACTCCGTAAACAGGACTTCATCTGACTGTGGGAGTGAAGTAGTTCCCATCCTAATCTCAACTACTGTTTACACTCGTTTCCAACATAACATGTAAATTGTCCTACCGAAGGTCACATGCAATTTTAATACAGATGTTATTAATAAGAAAAGGTTAAAGCGTTTATATTTTATGCGTAAACTGAGACTTTTTAATGTGGAAAGAGATATATTGGTTCTTTTCTTTCGCTCCTTTGTGGAAAGCATACTAACTTTTTGTTCCATATTGCCTGGTATTTTATTTTACATTGTCAGTGAATATTAAAAATAATCTGCATAAGATATTTGATCTGTCCCGTAAAATTGCCAGGGTACAGCAAACTAGCATGACAACGACCTGTGAGTCCCGATTGGTGAAGAAGGGGCAGACAATTACTAGAGATGCATCACATCCCCTATTGGCGAGTATGAGCTGTTACCATCAGGCAGACGGTACAGGGTGCCATCTCTTCAAACCAACCGGGCCCGCAGGTCATTTGTACCTAGTATTGGTTTTCTTAAGCGATGAGATCAGATAATAAAACAGGGTTGAATCTTGGGGTGTCGGGGAGTTGCACCTTAGCATAATTTGTATGGCACTCAAGGGGGATGTTTGTGTTGGCAAAGCAGTTGTTTGGTTGTTGGTCTGTTGATGTTTTTTATGTGACATTTGCTGTATGACACAAAATGAATGTCCGTAAGGACTAATATCTATCTATCTATCTATCTATCTATCTATCTATCTATCTATCTATCTATCTATCTATCTATCTATCTATCTATCTATCTATCTATCTATCTATCTATCTATCTATCTATCTATCTATCTATCTATCTATCTATCTATCTATCTATCTATACACCCTTACATGTGTCAATGTGGTAAACTACACTAAAGTAATGTAGTTTCATTTTTTTAAATTTTGTAAAATTTTGTAAAATTTTGTTTAAGTGTCCATCTTTACTTTTGTTAGTAAAAACGTTTACTATTCCCTTTTTATATATTTTTTATAGTGGGACCAAGGCCATTGTGTACAAAAAAGGGCCAAGCCCAAAATGGCTAAACAATAAGCTTTTAATTGTCTTCCCCACAAATTATTGGTCAGGAAAAGTGCTAAATCTAAGCAAATGCACAACTTAAAAAGCCATTGCTGTCTCAGAAAAACACTAAGACAGAATTACGTTTTTGGCACACCAGGATTTTCGAAGTCGTCATTTGATTGGTTGAATTCTACAGGATGTCCCGTGTCTTATTCTTTAACGGTATGCCTGGAAATAAAGATGCCTTGATGTGTGACAATGAATGCTTGGCAGGATCAACTCAATTCTGGATTTTCGAAAGTATTGTGAAGTATGTAAAATTTGCGGCATAGAGTCTTTAATATACGTCCAAGAGTTTTCCTGGTCTGTTGTTGAAGGGACATCGGCGTTAGTACATGTTCAAACCTCTAAACATACTCATGAACCGTTTGAAGTCATTACTGACTCTTCTCCCTGTAAAAAGCTGTCTGCAAGATGGGGAAGGCCATTCCGTGATTTATCTACAGCATAATCTACAATTCCTTACCAGTGATTTGAGACTATTAAAAGCCATTTGGCCCAATTTCTATAAATATTTTTTTGCCCAGGAGTGTAGGCTTTAGAGGACCTTTGAATGGGCCAGCCCTGGATGTAGGGATCTTAAAAAGTGCGTTAGGGTGACCGGCTGGAATGCGGCTCTCCTCCTTGGCTGAGTTTCAGAGTGTTTGCTTTGTAAGCAGGGCAGCAGACTGCCGCTCCTGGCTTGAATAAGGAGAGGCCCCAGTGCTTGGGCACACACTGAAGTAGATGGAATGCTGTATGCTCACTCCTCCTGCATAGACAAGCACAGCATGACAGCTTAACCATCACCTGACCACACAGTAGCACTCACCCATGGCAGTTCCTGACCGGCTGGCATAGAGTACATCATTTCAGAATCTTTTCTTTAGCAGTTTTAAAGGGATACTCCACTTTTTTGGAAATAGGCTCATTTTATAACTCCCCTAGAGTTAAACAGTCGAGTTTTACCGTTTTCGAATGTATTCAGCCAATTTTCTGATGTTTAGAAGAATATCAGTAACCAGACAGTTTCTGGTCTCATTGAATTCCATAGTATATTTTTTTTCCTACTATGGAAGTCATTGGGACTATAGAAACTGTCTGGTTACTGATATTCTTCTAAATATCAGAAAATCGGCTGAATGAATTCAAAAACGGTAAAACTCAACTGTTTAACTCTGGGGGAGTTGTAAAATGAGCCTATTTCCCAAAAAAGTGGAGTATCCCTTTAAGCTTTTAACTCTTATTAAAGCTTAAAATATATTTAATTTGATATTTACAGTACCTGTCAAAACCTTGGACACATATACTAATTCTTTAATATTCATAGTCCAGTCTTCAGTGTGTCATGATCCTTCAGAAATCATTCTAATATGCTGATTTGGTCCAAAGAAAAGTTTCTTTGTTTTATCAATGTTGAGAATAGTTATTAATGATCCCATTACTGAACTCAGAGTTAAAAGATGTAACTTTCCAGAAAATATCCCTTGAAGTCAATGTTTTGTCAAAAGTTCGCACTTTGCTCCAGAGGTAACAGAAGTGGTTTCCTTCCTTTCCTGTGTATTTAGTTGTTTATGTAAAGCCCTAGACAACTTGACTGTGCTATGCATCAAATACTGACCTTCTCCTGTGAGTATACACTGATACATCAGATTCGTAAGACGCCATTTTGGGAAATGTAGACTACAAAAAGGCAAAAGCCAGTGTATATGAGCACATGTTCCGAATTGTAACTGGTAATGCTATTTCTATCCCATAGAGCTGGTTTCATGTCTGCGTCGAGGGACGCATTTCTCCTCTCAGCAAATTAGGTAAGAAAGAAATCCTCAAAAATCACCTGACATTACAGCAAAATAAAATAAAAATCATCAGTCTGAATAGTCCCACTCTTTCTTGTAGGTTACATTTTAATGCTTATTATCTGAAACCTGGACTCACTTGTGTTCCAGTGCGTTCTGTCCTGCAGGCTGCAAAGGTGTTGCAGGAGAAATCTGGGGCTGGCATGGACAAGGCTACCGTGATGTAAGCTGGGTTTTTATCTGTGTGCAATATAGAGAGATTATTAGTCATGGCATTTTAATTCACTATTAGAAGTGGATTGATACCAGAAATTGTGTTCTTAAAACCTCACAACAGTCACTTTTCATTGAGGTCTTTTGAGAAGAGGAGTGTTAACATTAGCTTGTGTTTGTGTTTTCTAGACCTCTGTATTATGCAAAGCTGCAGTCCATGCGGGGGTTATTTCAGACAGTTTGGGGGGCATGATCAACGCGTCTCTGCAGAGGGGCATTACCTTGTATGAGGCGAACTTCGCTAATGGAGTACTGTCGAAAACGTGAGTGTTTGGGATGTTGTGCAAGTTATACTGACACCTAGTGGTGTGGATGCAGCATCACACAAAAGCAAAGTTTTGCTTTACTGACTTATGAGCCGTTTATACTACACTGTTGTAGTGTATGTGTTGTCTGTATGTGTTTTTACACTACACATACCTAAAAATGGAAAAAAAATCTCACATAACTACTGGCCTGGCAGCATAATGCAACATTTGTAATCGTTTTTGCAGATCTGTGTGAACAAGGATCATTTTGACAACATTGTCGGCTACATGCGAAAACACAAAGGAAAAAAACTTTTCCATTTTTAGTACATCAATTTCGTGTAAACGTACCCTTAGAAATGTGTTAAAGTTTCAATAACAGGAGATAAACTGAGTATTCAGCTGGTCATTTGATTTTACCATGGCCTCCATGAGATGACCCAAATAAAAAATAAAACTAACTTTTTTTTAGGCTAATGATATGATTTGCATGTACCATGTTATTATTTTACAATAAATAATCTATTATGTATATATATTTTACAGCGGTTCCTTGTCAGATAAACGGCTTGTCTTCCACAGAGGTAATAACTATTATTTTCCTGTATGTTAAATATGATTTCAAAAGATATTATTTGAATTCATAGCAAATGTAATTCCGTAACATTGTTTTTACATTCATGTTGAATTTTGGCTTTGCTCTGCATGATATTTTTGATAATGTTTCTTTAACTGCAAATCAAAGTCAAGTTGATATAATTTTAAAATATAGTATACATGCCAGTTACATTTTATTTTTACAAAGATCTGTAATCACAAAAAATTACTAAATATATAGGATTACTGTAATTTATATTGTACAATAGCTTTTTTTCATAACATTAGTTTTTTGTAAAAACCCTGACATGATTTTTCTTCATAATAATAGACGTAAATAAGCTGGTTCAAAAACATCAAACATTTACTGCTTTTATTCTCAAATGTCTAATTGGACCTTAATGCCAGGAATAAGCCTGTGCCGTGTCGTGTGTGAGCGTTCAGGAATAAATTACAGTTTATCTAATACACAGTTACACCCTCATTTACATGATACTACTTACACCTTAAACATGCTGTTAGTGCCTATTTGTAATTATACATTGCTAGAAGATAAACACTAACAACTGAAGACTAACAATTACAATGTATATCTGAGGTATGAGAAAGTATAATCTTTACTTGTCTGAACAAGTTCTGTTCCCTTTCCACGCGTGTCCAGAGTGTGACAGGGAGCTAACGGTGGTGGCCTATAACACTTCTTCAGTGTGGGATGAGGTGAACAGACTGGGTCAGAAGGTCTCCTGGGCTCCGGGACACGGCGACTCTCAGTGGGCTGCGAGCTCTGGGGACCAGCAACCGTGGATGGAGCTTGAGCTGTGGAACAGGAGCAGTGTCACAGGTCAGAGGTCATTGTGCAAACATCTGCTGTAATATTAGAGCAAAAGTGAATGTTACAGAAGCATAAAAATATATTTTTTTTTTACATCTGCTTTCAGGCATCATAACAAAGGGTACGGCACATTACTACATTGAATCTTACTCCCTCATGTTCAGCAAAGACCGCAAAACCTGGAAAGTCTACAAAGCAGCATCGAGCAAAGACAAGAAGGTACAGAATTCTGCACATTAGAAAAATATAAGTGAAGAAGAGTTCATTAGTAAATTTCACAATTAATTATGAAGGAGATGGAAGTAACATTGAATTAAATTTGAATTTTTGAAGTAGAAAGACTGTAGTGTTGTAAAACGTGCTCTCGTAATCTTTGTTTTATTTACAGCTTTGAAAAATCATTTATACAGTGTGCCTCAATAAACCAGTTTAAGGTGTTTAAGGGAAAGTTCACTTTGAAAGTATTTTTTGATATGTTTTAGCTTACCTCAAGGGCATCCAAGATGTAGGTGTCTTTGTTTCCACAGTATTTTCAATTTTGATATTTTTAGGTCAAACCGTTCGTGTCTGTCAGTCATATAATGGAGGTTTATGGGGTCCACCTCAAAGAGCATGCACAGAGAAGTCCAAATTAAACATGATTTAATAATAATTGTAAGTACACATTTATGGCCTAAGATACGAAATGAGCGTTTTGTGTGAGAAAGTGAACAGTATTTATATAGTTTTTGCCTCTTGTAACCACAGCCACGTCCAAGTACTCTGAAGGCACGGGCGCTTCGGTCTGCGCAAGCGTCGGAAAGGGCCGGAAGTTATCCCTCACGCGGTTGCGGAATAAAATAAATAAAACAAAAATCAACGTTGTCTGTTGATATATCGAAATCATCTTCCATTGCAATTTCCTGTATATCTAAATATGTTTAGATCTTCACAGTGAAGGGTAACACTTCTGAAATCTCTGTGTAAACAATGAGTGACGTACACGCGACGTATAGACCATTTTGCAAGATGTAAACAACACTGGTCCAAAAGCACTTCCTGTTTCAGTTTTTTAACACTACATAAAAGCTGGGATAAAATACAACCAACAGAACATATAAAACTGAATCAAAAAGTTAAACAAGCATCTTTAAGATGTTTTCTTTACATGTGAAATAAAGAAAACAGTTACAAACTAAAACAGGAAGTGTTTCTGGACCAGTGTTGTTTACATCTTGTAAAATGGTCTATACATGAATACTGTTCGTTTTCACACACAAAGCGCTCGTTTCTTGTCTTAGACCATCAATGTGTACTTACATTTACGAGTCATTAAATCATGTTTAATTTGGACTTCTCTGTGCATGCTCTTTGAGGTGGTGACCATAAACCTCCATTATATGACTGACAGACAAGAACAGTTTGACCTAAAAATATCAAAATTGAAAATACTGTGGAAACAAAGACACCTACATCTTGGATGGCCTTGAGGTAAGCTAAAACACATCAAAAATTAATTTCAAAGTGAATTATCCCTTTAAAACATGCGCATATTTACATAAAAAAGCCTGCGCAAATGGACATTGGACACGAACATGACATTTTGTGTGAATGTTACCCATACAGTTACTCATTTATATACATTACTAGGTATAATCTCTGTCTTGGCTTTATTTTACAATTATTTAATTATACAAATCACATTTTTTCTCCATGTTAAGGTGTTTGAGGCCCATTCTGATGGTCATGTGACGGTACTCAACAGTCTGATTCCTCCAGTAGTCGCACGCTACCTTCTTCTGAAACCCCAGAAGTGGCATATCAGATCCTGTGCGCAGGTTCAAGTGCTGGGCTGCCCTTCTGCCCCCCTCAGAACGCGTTCCTATGGAGACGGTGAGGGCCTGCTACAGAATCTCTTTTAAGTTCCCTTAAGCCACATAAACTTCAGTTTAAACCTATTTATAGTACACATAGGCAATAAAAGACTATTGTATTGGTCAAAGTCCAAGCACACTATGGCAAATTAAGAATTTTAAGAATGAAATGAATTCTTAGTCTTTTGAACCTGTGATAAATTCTTTCAATTATTTTATTTAGAATTGAATACTGGGAAGGCAGTTGTCCCAGAGACTGTGCCTCTACAAACTCTGCCCACTGAGAGTCCTGTCATCACAAGAAGCTCAGGTGAGGGGAATTTTCAAGTTAATCTGATAACATCATGATGCGTAAACTGGTAGTAGATTTGTTTTGAAAGGCTAAATCTTTTCTTATTATTTCCCTACAGGCCCCAGTCAAGCAGTGATATTAGTGGCAGGCATGGTTTTGGGAGCCGCTCTGTGTGTGGGTTGCCTTTTAGCTGGGCTTATTTGGTGGAGAAGGTAACACACTAATTGTTCCTTATATAGAATAATAAAATATATATAAATAAGAAATATAAAAATACCTTCTATAACGGTAATTTACATTAATATAAAAAAATCAGGCATGTCACCATAACAAGTATTCATATGAATTTTAACTTTTAAATTGAAAGAAAAAAATATTTATAGAAATTGTATAACTTATATTTGATATAATTAATAAATATTGTATAGTGTATAGAAATTCTTTTTTTAACTACAAAATGAAATCCAGTACAACAAATATTACCATGATGTTTAAATTAAATATATATTTTTACTGGAGCTAACAATAAATCTGATTAATTAGTTACTTCAGTTGAGGCGTCTAATATCTGTTAATTGTAAAAACAAATTACTTTTTAAACATCAAATATGCACAAATTAGAAATGTATGATTCTGTTCCATAAATTTGAGATTTCCTTTAATTTAAATGTAAATAATTTAAATAAAATAGGAAATAAAAATTAAATGCAGTACCATGATTTTTTTTCACTGGGTCTAAAAATAATGCAACAAATTCAAAGGGTGCAAAAAATGTATATTAATATTAAAGTTCATATAAATTAAGAAAAATATTATTCCTTTTTTTTACTATTTGCCTTTGGCTTGCTCAGTAGGGGATATTCAAATTAAATGACCCATCATACCATTGATCAGCTCTACCACACTTGGATGTCTTTTTTATACAATCTTTTTATACAGCTTTGATACAATCTGTATTGTGAAAATTGCTTTGTAAATATATTTGACTTGACTATTTTGGGGTGAAATATGACCCAGGCATATTCTTGACAGGTTTTGTATTATTTACATGTTTTTTATTTCAGAAAAAGAAATGCACAAATAAAGAAATGCTGTGTTGACCAAGGTAACCTATTGCTCTGTATCTCTAGCACTGTTTTTTATGCTGTCACGTATTATGTTGTTGATATATTTTCTGAATGACTTTCTTTGTCTCTGCTTAAGGCTGTCAGGGTTTCCACGGGAAGAAGCTTCCGTGCACAAACCCAGAGCTTGTATCTTACCCTCTGGTTCGGAACATCCACGACGCTCTCCCCAACCCTCCTCTCAATGGTAAGATATCCACAGAGCTTTTTAGACAATTCATAAAGGAATGTTTCAAACGGCAAACGAGACAAGGCAGTGTTTGTCGAGATGACGCCGCTGGGTACAACAGTTCTCAGAATCTCAGATCAACAGCCCTCTGACATTGCAGTAATATATAGCATTGAATAAGAGGGTTAATGTGGCTCAAACAGCAGGACGGAAACCGAGAGAAAGCCAAGTAGTCATTCTGACCCCTTTGTTCGCTTGCCCCACTCTGTGTGCTTTTGCTCAGCTGAGCTGCCAGTGGAACTCAGAAGAGACACGACATGCAAATGGCTTTCATTCTGGGCTCATTCCTCCAACAGTTGCTCAGTGGCGGCATAAACATGTCTTTCTTTCGTACGGCAGTGCTTCCCTGAAAGGCTTCTTTAATTGGAGCCCAAATTAGGGGCATTCAAGTCAGAAGAGCACCCTCCTCACCACCCACTGGCCAACAGACCCTTCAGTAAGGGGTTCTGGGATGAGGAGGACAGAGGGTCAGTGGCCAAGACAATCAGAGTTCTTTCTAAAGTCGCTTCAATTAAAACGTCTTCGCCCTCTTAGCATTCCAGCTGAGTGAGTGAAGGACTGAGAAGGAGAGAGGGAACCGTGGGACCCCTTTCATAGCCCGAACTACTGCTGGATCAGTGCAGTGGGATCATGTTGAAACTTAATAATGCTATATATCTGTTCTGTCAGATTTTGCGATGGCAAATAATCATGGGCACCCGATGTGAAATATATCAATAATTTTAGCACGGCCATTCAAAACACGCGGGTCAAACATGTCACATGCATAATAAGGTGATGGGGGAACACACAGATAACAGATACCATTATTGTCTAAAGTGAAATGTAAACAGGCGGGACAAAAAAAAAAAAAAAAAAAATCGGGTAAGGGTTGGCCAAGGGAAAAGCTAGCCCTGGGCATGAAGGCTAATCTAGGGAGAGTTTATTCACTGTACCATGAATATGATAAGTTTTTAATAGCTAACAAAATAATACATTAATAATAATAATAAATAAATGAATACAAGATTACATATTAAATAAAATGTATTTGATTTATTTGTTGTTATTGTATTCAGAAAAGGTTTATCCTCTAATAGGACATATATATATATATATATATATAATTTAAAATCATTTTATTTAAAATCATAATCTTTTTTTAAATAAGAAATTGTAAGAAAATTAAACAATCAAAATATAACAATTTACTCTGATCCTGTTGGGGGGAAAGCCACTAAATGCTTTATTCATTAAAATTATATGAATATTTTCATATATCATCATTAAGTGTATTTGATGAAGTGTATTTACTTCAATTAAATAATTTACATCAAGTACGCTTAGAAAATATTTATATAATTTTAATAAATAAAGAATTTAATGACACATTTTTTAGTTTGTACAAGTCCAGAGATGACAAGAAAGGTTGGAAATTCCTTTATTAAATTGTGTTCAAGTCATGTCAGAAAGATCATATTTTCTTTGAGACCAAACTTTCTGAGTTGGGGGCTTCACTGAGAAAATATGTTGGATAAGTTGCATGTACAAAATATCATAGTGTTGCACAATTATGATAACACGGATTCATTTAACAGCACCTTTTAAATTGAAAAATTATGTAAAAAAAGGGAGATCACTATTTTGCAGAAACCAAAGTGATCTGAATACACCTGACGTCATTATTAAGACTTCCTAACTCGTAAACTTGAACCGCCCAGGAGGACATGATGTTTGTTCTTGGCATCAAATTTCCAATGATCAGGAATATCTACTTCCTATTTATCTATTATTCCTAATTCTACTTCTTTAACAGTTCTCTGTTGTTTCCAGACTATGCTGAGCCTGATGTAGGAGCAGGTGGGCAAATGATGGGACTCACATTCCGACCCCCAATAGAGGAAGGCTACACCATCCCTTTCACCCTCAACCACTACGACACCCCCGGACAACTTCCCGAATACGCCGATCCCCTGCCACCCGAACCAGAATATGCGACACCCTTCGGCGAAATGCCCACAGACTCAACACTGGACAGTCGACAGAATCTACCTGGGTGTCGATCTACACAAGGCGCAAGAGCAGAGCCGGGCCAACAACAATATGACTGCCCCGCACACAGAGTGATCTCAAACGGGTACTGTACTCCAGTGTCACATGGTACTAGCCAACATAATGCTAGCATGATCTACTTTGAGCCCCAGACGGTAGAACCACTATTGCATACGTATCATGAGCCACTTTGAGCCAAGATGGAATCTCATACCGAAACCAATTTGTGACATTTGTGCTGTTATAATGTAACCTAATGAATGATACAAAGAGTTATGCTGTGTTAAATAGCATCAGGGATCAGCATGCAACAAGAAATCAAAATATTATGTGGGTGTTCACAAAAATGTAGAAAATGGGAGAAGTGATTTTATAAGGAAAGCTGTATTGTTCAGACGACCTCTTAATCTGTGTATTTTTTATTTAATGTAAATGTGGGCGTTTTATCTTTAACTAATCAGAAAATAGTCTAAGAGGATCTGTGTCTGTGTGATTTCAAACCACTTAAGTATTAAAAAAATATTACATTTTTTATAGTTGTTAAATAAACGTGACATTTTCATACCAAAATTCAATTGATCTATCTTCTGTGCTATCTTTTGCATGCTATAAAACTAATTTAAAGGTGCATTAAACTCTCTCTCCCTCCCAGCAAACAAATTTAGGTTCTGGGAACGTTAGTTTTCGGTTCCCAGAACGTTTCTAGAACTTTCCCGTAAGGTTAAGGGAACGTTCCCGGAACATTCTCCTTACGTTATAAAATGGAACCTAAAAATAACCTACATGGAACGTTCTTATTACGTTCTTGTTTGGTTCCCAAAAAAATAACCTCATGGGACCTTTGTTTGCTGGGCTCTTTCTCAATTTTAAAAGACAAATCTTTACTTAAAGGTGCTTTATGTAACTTGTTCACTCTTCTAAAACATAAAAATGCATATGTTTGGAGATATTTGAGTTATTTTACTTTGAAATTGTGTTCCATGTTGGAATGTCTTTTTTTTTTTTTGGTCTGTGTGATCTCACCCACGGCAAATTCAACCAATTGTATTTCGAAACCCAGGGTTGCCAATTGCCAGGAAACACAGCATATTCAACCCAACCTAAAAAGCCTCAGCATCCATCTAAAAAACTCTATAAGACCATTTCACAAGATGTAAACAACGCTGGTCCAGAAGCACTTCCTGTTTCAGTTTGTAACTGTTTTCTTTATTTCACATGTAAAGAAAACATCTTAAAGATGTTTGTTTAACTTTTTGATTCATTTTTAAATGTTCTGTTGGTTGTATTTTATCCCAGCTTTTATGTAGTGTTAAAAAACTGAAACAGGAAGTGCTTCTGGACCAGTGTTGTTTACATCTTGTGAAATGGTCTATTAAAACACGGATAGGGATGTCACGGTACCGAAATTCCAGTAGTCGATACAGATACCATTAAAATTTTATGGTTCTCGGTACCACAGTAAAATCAGTTTGAACTATTTTTCCAATTTATTTAACTATTGGAAGAAAAGATTAAATTCAATGACTTTATGATGGTAAATGTATTAAAGAATTGAAGGCTACATGCTGTTAAAAACGAAAATATTGATGATAGTGAGAAATATTGCTTATTAAAAAAAATCATCAAGTGAAAAATAAGCAACCTTCTACGCACATGAACAGGGAGCGCCGTGCATTGAAGCTTCTGCCAAAACAGGCCACATTGTGGCAGAAGCTTTTGAACTGTTGACCCGGCGCATTTATCAGGGCTATCTGAGTGGAGAGGTGAGCTTGCATGACAGCTGGGGCAAGATCCATAAAAGTAAGGCAACTTAACTGCACGGTTTTCCATGTTATGGCCATTCAAATGTAATCACGTATTTTGGATGAAAAAATAAATAAAAAAGCAAGACATAAATCACATAAAATCACAAACATGTTCCATTACAAGCGCCAGTGACTGATTTCTGATGTTCTTTAATTGATATCTACTGTATTTCAAACTTTTTATGTGTATGAAATACACTTACATATATAATATATATGTAACATATACATATACAATTTAACAGGTTCATGTCATTCAAGTGCTTTGTGGTTTTGTTTACTTGCTTACGTGTGCATGTTTTTTTTTTTAATTGTTATTTAGATTTTTTATTTATTCATGTTTGTTTATTAAATATTTGACTAATTTGATTTTGCTTTTATGATGAATGTAGTAATAGTACATAGCTTTTACCAAGATTGAATACTTTTTTCACAGATTTCCCATCAAAATCACAAAAGAAAAAAAACAGTTTTTCAGCTTTTTTTCTTTTTCTTTACGGATGTTTTAGTGTCATTGTCATAGAGAATGATCTCCCCCTAGCGGTCATCAAGAAAAGTGCATTCACCGATCTCTATTCAGTTCAGTGATCACGAGGTGTTTTAATGAAAGAAACGCTACAAAAAAATCATAAATTATTTAATGATAAATTATTTCCAGCAGTATGAGGAGTCGTGACTCGTGAGACTGTCATGTTTAAATGGATATTTTAGTTCTTTTACGAACTAAACTACAAGTCCTGTTTAGGTTAAACGAATGCTTTCTCGCTTCACTGGATCCCCACACTTCCTAACCTGGTATAAAATACTTTCATGCCGAGTTTATGTGGACTTAGGGTTATTGGTGGCTCTTTGTGCTTCAGTACATTCAAAAACAGATAGCAGTAACATGCGGATACCAGTTCTACAATTAAAGCCTCATTTGAGTTATAAAGTAAACTATGTAACCGAAAACAAAGTGAAACACTATTTATAGCTCAAGCTAGCTTAAATCGTCTGTCTGGGTGCTCCTAAGGGAGTCAGTTCCATTGTTGATCACCTCCTGTTTGGAAAGCCTCATAATAATGAAAACTAACCTGTAATGCACACTGTTGGTGAGGAATATGGGCTTGATTTCATCATAACATTGGAAGTCTTCCAGCCATCTTCAGAGGTTATGACCTGGGTGGAAGCATTCTCGTGGTTTGGCCTATTGAGGAAGTCTAGCTGAAATGTTTTTTGCTCATTACATGTGCTTTTATGTGATGCATGCCACTAGCTCTCAACAGGAAATGCTGGGCTTGTCCTGATATGATACTGCATGCTCATTCCCTCTGGTCTATGAGAAATTCCAAACTTTTTGCTGGTATTTATAATCTCCGCCCCTCACATAAACCCAGCCCACTAACAAGTATGAACAGGCAAAGATTAAAGAAACAGATCAAGTAGACACTCCCAACCCTAAGACGTTCACACAGATGCTGCCCTTTGCTATGGGACTATGGGTTTATTAACATGAGAACTTCAAGTACTCTAAGGTAAGGGGTTCTCTGGTCAAATATCCAAGGATCTTGGTGGAGTGACAGTTTTTAGTGAACTCTAGCGTTTTCATTTATCACGTTGGTTTTAGCTATTGGTAGTCATGGATCTCACATTGTGGCAGTACCAGTTTCGAATCATCATGCTAGGAGACTCCACGGTGGGCAAGTCATCCATGTTGAAGCGATACACAGAGGACCTGTTTCTGGAGTGCATCAACCAGACTGTCGGAGTAGACTTCTATGTACACTTCCTAGAGGTCGAACCTGGAGTGAGGATCAAACTGCAGTTCTGGGATACAGCTGGTCAGGAGAGGTTTAGGTAAGTCCAAACATTCAAGCTTTTGAAAGTTCTGCCATGAATTGAATGAACTGTATTCTCCTAATTTCCAACACTTAAAGGCATACTCCACCCAAAAATGAAAATTCTCTCATCAATGACTCCATCCCAGATTATTCTGTGGAACACAAATGGAGACTTTTGGACAATTGATCCATCTCTGAGTCTATATAAGGCAAGTGGATAGTAACCCAAAATTTGATGCTTCAAAAACCACACAAAACAAACCCGATGGTGATCCATACAAGCCCAGGTGAGGAACGATAGGTTTGAATGAGAAAAATACTGATATTTGAATCTTCGCCATCGCTTTATACGCGTGTACACTTGTGCGCCCTCTGTAATTCCACGTTTACGTCAAGCTAGTCTCAGCCTCAGACTGAGACTTTTCTGGAAACTCTTCAGGAGTTTCGTTAACGGTCCACCTGAAAACAAATGCCGTGACGCCAAAACCCCTCGTGGAAGAAGAACATGTCAGTGAAACGTCCTCTTGGATGGGCCTTGGCCAAGAAAAGCTGCGATAGAGACCAGACCTTCTACCGTCAGTATAAAAGTCTGGCTACACAAGACTAACGTCAAGCAAACAAATATATGACAGCTAGTCATTGTAGTTAGAATTGTATAAAACATTATTTTCTCACACAAACATTTCACTTCAGAAAACATTACTTCATCAAAAGGTGCTGTATGGATTTCCGTCATGTTCATTTTGTGTGTTTTTTTTAACTGTCAACTTGCACTATGCTCTTGCTCCCGGAGGGCCTCTGTCCTGCAGAGTTTAGCTCCAACTTGCCTCAACACACCTGAAGTTGGTAGTGTGCCAGCAAGACCTTGATTAGCTAGTTCAGGTGTGTTGACCTCTGGGAGCAGGGTTGGGCATCCCTGAGACTATTGAGTATTTTTTCCAAAATAATCTTAGTGGGAAAAAAAGTTTGTCTTCTACAGAAGAAAGTCATATACATCTGGAACTGCATGAAGGTGCATCAACTGAGCATGCATCAACTTTGGGGTGGAGTATCCCTTTTAAGGTGAACAATCCACAGTTGTCCAAATGGAGATAGAAGGAGGACTGTTTTTTCCCTCAAAATATCTTCTGGACGTTTAGTCAGATGTTCAGTGTCTAAAAACAGTTTAAAGAAGTTGCCTTGCTTCTGTAAAACAGAATTGTGAAACGTATTACTCATCACGGCAGCAAGTTCTCTTGTAATACTTCAAGAAAGTATTTTGTCAGTCTACACTATGGATTCACACTGTCTACAGTATGGGCTTGGCCCACTTAACTGTCCTACCCAGGCAACAGTTTGCCCCACCAGAAAAGGCTTATAGCCCATCTAGCATCCTGGAGTTGGGCCTGTTCACTGGTATACATAAATTACTTTAAAGACATATTCACCAAAAGAGGAAATTACTCACCCTCATGTCATTCCAATGCCTCATGGGTGGTAAGCCTTGTGATGGGGGGGAGGAGGCACTTATTTAACAATAAATATTGCTTTGAGGTATCAAGCCATTTTTTCACTGCAAATGATGTGGATGACCTGAAAAGGTGAGAGCCCAATCTGCATGGTTTCCCTGAAAGTTAACATGATTTCACATATAAACTCATTTTATTATTCATTTTGATGGTTCACTCATAATATTACTATCATCCAGTTTACCAATTGAAGCTCCAGTTCTTATCCTAAGATAAGCACTTTTCCATGCATATTACCAATGCTATTTGAGGATAAGAAACAACGTGTATGGGGTAGTTCATGTCAGATGTTATTGCTGATTTGATGTTATTTCGAAAAGTGTTAAGATTTTAATATTTCCCCATTCAACTAGATGGGAGTTGGTCTTGCATGCCTAAAATAGCTGCCTGGAGGCATTGCAAAAATGGCTATACAGTGAACTGACTTTCCTTGAATATGACATTCCTTTGGAATGATACAGAATATCCAATGAGACATTTTTTGGGGGGGATTTTATCTAATGGGAATTGATTGGCTGGTAAAAAGAGGCCAGAATGTCGCCATAATTAATGTAATGTATAAATACATGATTGATTATCATTGTACAAAGGTCTGGAAAAAAATAACCCTTCACCTATGATACATTTACAGGTCTGTGACTCGCTCCTACTACCGGAACTCAGTCGGAGGTCTTCTGGTATTCGATCTGGCCAACCGCAAATCTTTCGAAAATGTGAAGCAGTGGCACGCGGAGGTTTCAGAACGTGTGCATCCCTACACAGTGCTCTTCGTGTTGGTGGGACACAAGAGTGACCAGGACCAGGCCGGAGAGCGAGCTGTGAATCGAACCGAGGCAGAAAAGCTCGCAAGCCAATTGGGAGCGCCGTACATCGAGGCCTCGGCCAAAACGGGTCACAACGTGAAAGAGGCCTTTGATCTTTTGACCCGAAGGGTTTACCAGGGCTTGAAAAGCGGAGAGATCAAGTTGCGCGACGGGTGGGATGGAGTCAAGAGCTCAGCTCCTACAGCCCAAATGTCCCAGAAGATACAAAACAATGAAGCAGCTGAGAAAAACAAGAGCTGTGCTTGTTAACTTAAAATATATCGCAACCTGAATACAGTTCTTCAAATCAGTCTGACATTGCTAAATACACCTACAACTAATCTCTAGCACTTTAAGATGTAAGATTGTAAATATTAAATTTGATCAGACAGATCTTTCCTCATGGCATGGATAATATATGCTTTTTTGCAAGATTTCAGCATTTGTAAACAACACTTAACGTCATTTACATACATGTGCACATTTGATTTCCAATTGTTTGTTAAAATTTCTAGGCTTCACTTTGGATAAACGTTTTTTCGTGTAATTCCATCAGTTGAAAAAAAAAATCGTTTTTATTTCCACACTACTTTAGCACATGACCACATCATTCCATAAACATGGATTTGTTTTAGTTGTTACAGAAAGGGCTGCCAGATAATCATAGAATTCAGGATTACATGACATTCCGAAGGTTTTTAAGAGCTAATCCTGTAGATTTGTAAATGATTCACTAATATTTGACTTTCATAGATAAAGAGATTTTAGATATACAGTTGACACAGTCTAGACTCTAGACACATTCCTTGGTTATTACTTCTGATATGATGTCAGTCCAACACAATGCGAGTGAGTTCAGTGTGAATAAATCACAATTATGTTTTTTATTCATGAAAAACAGGAGACTGCAAAACACTGATACACGGCCAAAAAAAAAAAAAAACAATTCAGTTTATACTGTTTAACTTTTTTTTTTTTTTTTTTTTTAAATCTGCCCACAGCAAGTGGGGTTTATGCACCATTTCCCACGTCACATATATAACCCCCTCTAACAATTAACATCTGCATTATGTCACTAGTTCCAATGCAATTAATAACATGGGGAAGTGGTATTTATTTCTCTGGTAAAAATGACGGTTTACCTTTAGAAAGTCACACACTGAGGATTTCTCTATAGTACTTAATATTACTTAAGTGACGAGTTCTATAACATCGAACATTATAAACAAATCAGACATTGTGATTGTAATTGTGCATAGCTACTAATGCCAGCTGAGCAGAAGTTGTGCGACTGCATGTTGGGTCAACTAAACGTGTAATATGAATAAAAATGTAGTTTGTGAGTGAGTTTTTTTTTTTTTTTTACAGAGATCTGTGAGATTCTATCATATAATAAAACCCCAGTATAGCACCAAGGTGCTCAAACAAAATGCTCACATGGTGATTTAACACAAAGTGAACTGTACAGATAAATGACATCAATTCCTGCACACCTTTTGAATGGGAAATGTCAAAAGAGGTGTACTGCAAATAGTACAACGCACTCTTCCGCTTTGATTAACATAACATGTATAGGTTCAAACCCTATCCACTTCCAAAACTTCCAGGGGAAAAAAATGTTTGTTGGTACTTCCGATCTAGCTACTTTTTGGTTGTTTTGCGGATCAGTGCCATTCTCTGAAAGAACAGAAATAAATATTTAGGTATGCAAGTTATTTGTTTTTCAAAATCATCTTGAGGGATCAGTTTAAGGGCATGAGAGCGATGGCTGACCTGTTTGTGGGCTTCTGTGGTGCAAGCTTTCTTATACGGTCGGATCTCATCCGAGCCAAAACCAGGAATCCACATGTTCCACTGTCGTTCTGTAATTCAAAACAGGATTATGGACTATATTAATGCAATCCCTTAGATTATCATTCAAATCAATTTGCAATTGGCATTGATTTAACAACTTATAGGATCCATAATGTATGCTGCACCTTTATTTTTCATATAAAATTACTATTATAGTAAGAAAATTCATGAAAAACATTAAGTTTATTGTAAACGGATGCATTCAAATAAATAAAATACTTTTATTTATTTAAATTCATTTTAAAAAAGGCACTTAAACCACTGGGAGCTGCATATTCAAGACCCTCACCAAGGTGTAGCTGGACATCTTTCACTTCAAGAGTATTTGACTTCCTGTGTCGTGCAAGTTGGCATGCAGCAGTCACCACGCTCTCAATGAAATCATCAGCAATCTGCAAGAGCATCTGAAGGGAATGGGAAAAGACTCAGGTCAGCAAGTCATTTTACTGTCTGTCAGCAAATACACAGATATATTAATACATACATGCTACCATTCAGATGTTGTTGGTGAGATTTATTTCTCTTATGCTCACCAAGACTCTAACGTTATTTATTCGATCAAAAATACTGTAACAAACAGCAATAGTGTTAAAATATTACTACGATTTTAAATAAATTACAATTAATTTTAAATAATTGTTGTCTATTTTAATACATCTTAAAATCTAATTTATTTCTGTGAAGCAAAGCAGAATTTTCCGCATCATTACTCCAGCCTTCAGTGTCACATGATCCTTTAGAAATCATTCTAATAGACTGATTTGCTTTCAAGAAACAGTTCTTATAATTATCAATGTTGAAACAGTTGTACTGCTTAAATATTTTTGTGCACATCATAATAATTTTAATTTTTTGATGAATACAAAGTTCAAAAGAACAGCATTTATTTTGTAACATTTGTTTATATGTCTTTACTGAATCTTTTTGTTCAATTTACAGCATCCGTGCTAAACAAACGTATTATAATGCTGATATAAAAATAATTCTAAACACTGAGCTGAAGAGAAGGAAAACAGTAGGGAACAGAACTGACTAGTTGATGTTTATGACTTTTTTGTGGATATAAAGGGACATAGCTCATCTCAAACTGCAACAATTAACTATTATAAAACGTTTCCTCATGAACGAGTAGTTCAGGCAACCCACTGACTTAAAATATCACTAATAATACGTCATATTAAGTACCTCCTCCACATCCTCATCGAGCTGCTCATTGGGGTCAATTTCACGCACAAGGTCCTGCAGCTTCTTCTTGCTGAGCACCTGTAGGGAAGATATTAGATCCTAAATGTTATGAGGAATACAAATGGAGTAAGAAGAATGTAATACTACTATATAATAGTGCTGTGTAAGTGTATGTGCATATAAATGAATACAGAATGTCTGATGGATTATTCATGAAGTCACAGTGTCTCACCTGAGTGCCTTCAGGACTCAGTCTTCCTGCAGGTCCAGGGGCGCCTGGAACTTTGCCGGGGACGACGGTGCTGTTGGCCATGTTTGTGGAGAGAGGAGGTGTTGAAGAGGCTTCTGCTTTCACAACAGCGTAGAAGTTAGAGCGACTAGTCTGTGGAGGGTACTGGGTCATACTATGATAATCAAGAGATGTTTGTCACGAGCCTCTTCAAAACCAGCGTGAGGTCTATTCAGCTGCAAACGAAAAACGGTATTAAGAGAGAATATATTGAGTTGAGTCAACGCATCCCATATATAAACGATCTTAAATGTTATTTTAGGTCCACTAACAAAACCAAGAACTTTTAGAGCCACTCAGTGCTCACTAGGAAAAACATCACAGAGCTGTCATTCGCTCTGCAGGCTAACGACTTTAGCTTTTTAGCTTTGCTGTCTTCTGAGATGATTAACTTAAACTATTTGGATAAACGGGGATGTGATGGTGCCATTAATAGATTAAGCAATACAAATTAACAAATAAATCTTGTTTTTTTTTTTGTCCGAATGTCTTCGTGGTTGCTGTTATTGATCACCGAACACCAATCATCTTCAGCTCAACATATTAGCAGCTAGCGAGTAAACATTGGTGCCAATCCACGTCTCGTGATGCTTTCCTTTGGTTTCATGTAATCCTGTTAGATGGTAAATTAGTGTGATACCTGATCCAAATAATTTTGTATTATCTTCCCATCTTCGACATTTATAAAATGGAATTTTTCAGAAGCCTATGTATTTTGATGTTGTTCCTTCAACAAGCGCCTCTTCTGGCGAACGGAGCTCAGCCAAAATATCGCGAGATCATCTGAGGGAATGGAGTTTTACAAAATAAAAGCAGTTAGAAAATAAAAAGCCCTTCCTCTAAAAACAAATAGACGTTTCTTCCTAATTAAATATTTTTAATAGTATATATATATATATATATATATATATATATATATATATATATATATATATAATTTGAATTTACAGTATTGCATTTGTTTTTTTTGCATCTGTAAATTACCCAAAAATTTCCAGATGTGGGATTACCATTTAAGGTAGATTAATGTATTAACTGGTTTAACGTTTAATTTGTATTAATGTACTTTTAAAGCTGTGTACTATATTCTTCTGCTGTATATTTCTTCTGATCTTGCCCCATATGATTTCACTGCAAATAAATCACTGTACACAGGCCACTTAGAAATTACACATAAGCCTTTTTTATTCATTTTATTCAAGTTTGTCATTTCATTTCATAAATACATTTTTTCCGATTTTGTGGATATTCCCCCTTTAAGATAGTGATGGAAATTTGATTTCAGAGATCTCCGAGTCTGGTGAACTAGTGCCACTTCGGTCACTGTATGCGTCTCTGAGAGATAGATAGAATAGAAAAAACAAGATAATGAGACAATCTATATGCCAGTTGTCTCCACTTTAAATAGTTAAGCTGATATGAGAGAATTTACTAAGCAACAAACCGTGGTGAGAGCCGACATCCTTTCTGTAGGTAGTTCTGTAGTTTCCCAGATGCAGCCAGTAAAAGGCCAAAATACGGAGGCGAGGGTTTAATGGGGCGAGAAGTGAATTCTGGGTGGTACTGCACTCCCACAAAATAGGTCTGATCTGCTGTGACAGAAGAAACGAGCTGAAGCGAATACTCTGACAACTTCTCCATACATAGGTTCAGATACTGGACATGCACTGACCTTCAAGTTCAATGATCTCCATCCGCTCCCCCTCCAGGTCCTGACCCACAAATCGAAAGCCTCTATCCTCAAAGTGGTGCTTCAGTTCTGGATTCACCTGGAAAAATGCAAAAGGAACTGATTGAGCAAATGGGATTAATGATTAATAATTTTAGAAATTATAACTATTGTGAACCTCAAAGCGATGCCGATGCCTTTCGTCCACATATTCAGCATCTCCGTACAGCTTTCCTACAACAAAATTCGTAAGCATGCATATTTAAACTTTTCAAAACAGTATCCGTTTCTATTTTTGTGATATGCAAGCTTCACATTTTACAATGCCACAAAAGTTCACAACTTACGGAGAACGCTGGAGGTATTTTTGAATAAGGTACGCCTTTTCCCTAACCGCATGGTTCCTCCCATCTGCCCAGGATTGTGCTCAGGCATTTCAATCACCTGGGTTAAAAAAAAAAAGATCTTAACACAGCACGCAAAAAAAAGGGAATCATTATGCAGAAGTTCTCATTTGTTTTACCAAAACAACACCTACCACTGGATGTTTTGTTTCAGGATCAAATTCTGTAGAATTGGCATCTGTTAAGGAAAAAACATTTAAAATAAAAATGTAAACACATTCATTTAAAAGCATGCAATGTTTGCTTTAATAAACATATCAGAAAATCTAGTATGGGTGTTGTTACCTTCCCAGCCGAGTACATTACGAGCAAATTCACACACTGCCAGCTGCATGCCCAAACAAACACCTGCAGAACAAGGTTGATTTCAAATTGAACCACAGGACTGCTTCGATTATATCCTATTTTGTCACTAGCACTGAACCGCTAGCTTTCTGAACATAATTTGTTACCTAAAAATGGCTTTTTTTGTTTCCTTGCCCAGTTAATGGCTTGGATTTTTCCCTCAGTGCCTCGCACACCAAAGCCTCCAGGAACAAGAACCCCACTAACAGCACAATGAAATAGTCAAATTTACATTCAATGAATAAATATTCAAACTTAATAACCTTAACAAAGTCTGATTATTACATACAAGTGTATTCTCAGACTCACAGATTACAACAACATTTAAAATCAAAGTGAAATGCAGTATGTAAACTAGGACCTTGATTGTATTCATAAAGTATTGATTTAATTGTGAAAACAGCTTTTGGATAATTGGTTAACATTGACGAAGAGACAATATTGTTGAACATGACATCAGCGGAATGGAACATACAAGTTCGAGGTAGGTACGATTTGTTTTTTAAAGAAATTATTTCTTTTATTCAGCAATGATGCATTAAATCAATAAAATGTGACAGTAAGGACACATACTTTTACAAACGATTTGTATTTAAACAAAAGTACTACTGTTTATATTAAAAATACTGCTTATACTGTTCTTTTGAACTTTCTATTTATCTAAGATCCTGAGAAAAAATGTATCCATGTTTCCACAAAAATAATATGCAGCACAACTGTTGTCAACATTGATAATAAGGAATATTTCTTGAGCAGCAAATCAGCATATTGGAATGATTTCTGAAGGATCATGTGACAATGAAAACTGGAGTAGTGGCGTTGCCATCACATGAATAAATTACATATGTTTATTATTTTAAATTGCAGTAATATTTCAAAATTTTGTATTATGATTTTTTTAGACAAGGGCCAGACAAGTAATTTGTTGAGGTCAATTAGCAAAGAAAGACTACATGCCTGTGCATATATTCAAACGCAAATATCTATAGACTAAACACATAATGCTCATGTGCACACCATCTGCGTTTTCACAGATTCGCGTTTTTGATGCTTACACAGAGATTATGTTTTCACCTATTTTAAGGTTTGCGTTCTCGAGCCACCAGGCACTGTTGTCCTGCGAATGAGCGGGCCGGATCGTGTTATGGGTTTTCTGTTAGAACAGTGTCCTGTAAGCGGCCCTTAAGTTAATAACCAATGATCCTTGCAACAGAAGTGAATCATTGAGCTGGAAAATAACTTTATTCTAGAGCTGCTGTAAAGACAAAACAATCTGTTATTTTAATTTCCTATCATCACTGTAAAGCTGCTTTGAAACAATCTATATTGTTAAAAGCGCTGTATAAATCAAGGTGACTTGACCACTGTATTTTTGATCAAATAAGCAGCCTTGGTGAGCATAAGAGACATCTTTCAAAACATTTAAAAACCGACCTCAGACTTTGGAACAGTAGTATGTTGTTAGTTGTTAGTCCTTTTCTAGCGATTTGTCAAGTGTATTTTGAGGACACACTCACTCAGCACTGCAGAGCTTCTGCCAGGCCTCATGGTATTTAACCGGCTCCTCCTGCAACGCTGCCGGCTCCAGGTCTGCTGAATCTATGTACTGAAATAAGGGACCATTTTCAAGTATTAAACTTACACACTTAAACAAATATATGCAAGATGTTTAATGTAAGCAAAGTTAATCTTTTTCTGCAAATTATTAACATGAATGAACTCAAATTCATCAAATGGAACAAAATTATCCCATCCATCATAACAGTACAGGATATTGCTACTACTGTAGTTGCGGTCATTTCTCACCTTGACCTCTAGCTTATAGTTGATGGCGAGGGCAGAGTGCTCCAGTGCTTTAATAACAGAGGCATACGAATCTGATAGTTTGGTGTACTTGCCAACTAAAGCAATGGAGGTTTGCTCTAGGAGTCGGTCAGACCTAGGGAGCAAAAACACCGGTGGCTCAAAACAGCTGCAACAACCTTGGAATTGTTATTTGGGATTGTTAGGCGGATACAAACCTGTCTGACATCTCCTTCCACTTTGTGAGCATTTTTCGAGGTCTCATCCCAATGGACAAGTCCAGCCTGTGGCAGAGGTAGTCAACGATGCCCTGATCCTCCAGGAGTAAAGGTACTCTGTAGATGGAGGACACGTCATGTACACAGATCACCTGTTCAGGTTCCACATGGCAAAACATGGAGATTTTCTCTTTGACAGCGGTGTCCAATGGAGTCGAGCAACGACAAACAATCTGCAACGAAAAAATTATTTCTCAGAACTAGAGTGACTTGACATGGATTGGCTCTTTAGAGTAAAGACTGACCAGATCAGGTGACAGGCCAAGTCCACGAAGCTCTCGGACACTGTTCTGTGTGGGTTTGGTCTTCTGTTCTCCTGTTGAATTAGGCTGAAAATACATCCAAATACCACAATAGTTGCTTTTTAAAAAAAAAAAAAAACTCATTTTAAACCACAAAGGTTTAAATATAAAAAGTAAGCTTGTTTCCTACCTGAGGAACGAGACTGACATGGATGTTACAAAAGTTCTCCCGTTTCACTTTAAACTGAAACTGTCTAAAAGCTTCAATAAAAGGCATACTCTCAATATCTCCAACTGTACCTCCAAGCTGTGGAAAAAAAGTAAATACATTTATGCTAAAAATGCACATTATAGTCAAATTGTATTTATTATTAATTTTAACAGTGGTGGATTTTTTTTTTTTTTCACAAAGCTTGTAAATATGTAGCATTCCAGCTAACCTAGCTAGGTAGTAGTACAATACAGAGGACTTAAAAAAATAATTTTTTTGTATCTTAAATCTTAATGTATTCAGATCCTTAGTAGCGACAATTTTAACTGTTTCCTCTCAATGTACAGCATAAAACAGATGGCTATACCTCAATAACACAGACTTCAGGTTCAATACCGTCATCATCCACTGAGACCTTAGCCTGCTTCATAACCCATTCCTGTATAGCATCGGTAATGTGTGGTACCACTGTAAAACATTATTCACATTTGCCTTAGTGACACCATAATATGCCATTATGTTTTCTCAAAAGAAGCAGGTATAGTGAGCAATATTTTTTTTAAACCTTTGTAAAAGAATCAGTGGAGGACATGCAAACAGGCCCTTGCACACTAAGTCCGAAATATTTGCATGCGTTTTTTCGTATTCATGAACAATTCAAAATGGTTACAGATGCAAAAAACGCAGAAAATCGAACCTGATTCAATTTGTTTTATGACCGTCAAACGTTTCAGAGGCAGTGTGCAAGCATGACTGACTGAGGTTGAATTTATTTTTTTACATGCCAAAATTTCAGACTCAGTGAGCAAACAAAGGCCTTTAAGGGTGGTGTACATATACAGTAAACATTACAGTACATCTGTTGTGATGCAAATTATTGCAATAATGCAATTTCAGTGCATTATTGTGAGAAAAGCAATTGTTTTATATTCATACACTACAGTTCCAAAGTTTGGGGTCAGAATATTTTTTTATAAAGAAATGAATGCTTTTATTTCTCAAGGATGCAAAAAAATAATAATTTGATTGACAGTAAATACATTTATAATGTTACAAAAGAATCCTGAAAAAAAAAATGTATAGCAGTTTCAACAAAAATATTTTCAATACTGTTAATAAGAAATGGTTCTTATCTTAAGCACCAAATCAGCAAATTAGCATGATTTCTGAAGGATCATGTGACACTGAATACTGGAGAAATGATACTAAAAATTGCTAAAGCTTTGACATCACAGGAAGATTTTAAAATATGTACAAATTGAAATGTTAATATATTGTAATAATATTTCACAACATTACAGTTTTTACTGCATATTTGACCAATGCTAAACTTCTGACTGGTATTCAAATAATATTAAAGAATATTTTTACATCTTAAACACAGATAAGAAATACTGTAATCCTGTTTCCTCATGTCATATTTTATATTTATATTCCAAACATCCTCATGACTTTGTTGCGTAACTCACCTTGTACAGTTTTGCCCAAGTAATCCCCTCTCCTCTCCTTGGTTATAACAGACAGATAGATCTTCCCCGTTGTCAGATTGTTATCCTTGGTTAGGCGGATATCCAGAAAACGCTCGTAATTCCCTAAATCCAAGTCAACCTCACCGCCATCATCTAGCACAAACACCTCACCTAGTAAACATAGTGTCAAAGAGATTGACTGTGGCATGTGGACATTCATAACAAAAGACAGCTGTCAAAGCCATCAGTAATTTATGCTCTATTTGTGCTGTAGGCTAAAATATGACTGATGTTCCCAAGCTAACTATCATGTAGCAGTTCATATTTCTGTATCGTCAACAAAAAGAAGTAGCTCGCACTTACCATGTTCATAGGGAGAGAAAGTGCCTGCATCGATGTTGATGTAGGGGTCGATTTTGATAGCAGTGACATGCAGGCCACATGATTTGAGTATAGTGCCCACACTGCTGGCTATGATCCCTTTACCAATGCCAGATATCACACCACCGGTCACCAGTATGTACTTCATTACTCAATGGCGTCTGTCAGTGGAAGAAAGACATTGATGTTTATTTCAACAATGATGCAATACAATCTAACAATCAGCCACAAACATACATTTTTTACTGGAACTATAGAGTTAAAAACACACATAAATGCAATCCATGAAAATGTCTTGAATACACATCTTCTATGAATTCTATTTTAATATTTTTGTGGGACTTAACTAACATCTAGTTGGTGTGCCCCTGTCTTGACTATCTATGTATGTGGCACTGACAGAAATTAAATAATTATTTATATTGACAGAATAAATAAATAGTATATATTTATACATTTAAATAGTAACGTTAGCATAATATATTTACATTCATAATGCCCACGCCAAATTCTGCAACAGCCAAGCACTTAATAATATTCAGAGGACAAAATGTAAACCACGCTGACCTTGTAAACAAAAGCAAAATACGCTAAAGCCCCATTCACTAATGAGTCTATAGCATACACGTACTAGTATAGCATATAGCCTTTTTCGGAGAGTAACGTTAGTTTAATAGGCTCAGAATGAAACCCTAATACATTACATAACATTGCAGTGAACTTCCATGTTGCTACAACTGACTCTCGAGGTGCACTGCAATGAAATCAAAAGTGGACAATAAAATGGACGATTAACTGTAACGTTAACGTTACCTGAGATCCCGCCCTTTAGATAAAAACCCGTAGATTAAAAACGTCAACAGATTCAATAAAAACGAGCCATCTTCACGACAGACTGTCAGCGAAATGCGCGGTAAAGCGCCAAAACAACACGTGGTGCGAGAGATCAGATACTCTGCTTTTAACTCTAGCTTTGCCAGACACTCAGTCGCACCATGGCAAGAACGAGGGTTAAGTTATAACGTAGAATAACGCGTTATGATAGGTTATAGGTGATAATGTATTGTGATTTTTGATCTCATAATTTCTGTATCATTTACATCGATCTAGTCTATGCTATTTATTTTTAATTAGCGTAATTTACTATTACATTCCCTCAATGAAACTTGTATAAATGCAGGTGAGGGCTCACATTCCAGCTCTACTACGTTTCAGATTTTTTTTTTAGAATTCCGTAAAGAGCTTAAATATATAAATATTTTGAAAATAAAAGGTAAGGAATTTACTTTAAAAGTAATGAATTAATTATAAATTTTAAATGAGAGGAGGGTCTAATTTCAAAATCACCCAAACAAAAAAAAAAACTAAATATTTTTGTTAGCTTGTACAGAAGTTTAAAAATAAATTCAGTTTTTTTTTTTTTTATTAAAATGTGATTGAAACAATCGCGGGGGAAGCGGAATCATTTTGTAAAGTAACGTAATGTAACATATTTTGGCGGTTTACGTTACGCCTTTTCGTTGCCTTTTTTAAACCTCGTTCTATCCGATACATTCAGTAATATGCATAAAAAAAATGTAGGCTATAATGTCAATGTTAAATAAGATAGGTAGATAGTAGGCTATAATTGGTTATATTATAGTTATTCAGACTAAATATGCTGTTTTATTCATTTTATAAATATTTTACAGATATTTTTATATATTACAAAATATAAAAATACATGGTATTTGAGAAAAATAAAAACTAAACTTTAGATGTTATCATTCTAAAATAACCATACAGGACTCCACTAGATGGCGCCAGATGATGGCATGAGGCGCAATTCACGGTCCTACATAGACTGGAGATTGATGCTTATTGACAGTCATAAAAACATGTTTTTAAACATGCTTGGTTCTTCTATTCCAAATGTAAACAGCAACACTTATGAGAACTCGATTAAGGGTAACTGATGATTAAGAAGATGATTAGTTTTGCCAGGGATCTCATTATAAATGTTATGTGGTTGGAAAACATGACAGCCATTGACATTCCCTCTTCCCCCCAACTCAGAAATTAATAATCAAATAATGATTAGCATCTGAAAATGAGTCATCCATGATTATGACTGAATATATCACTGGTGTTTTCTTCCAAAAGTGAATTATTCAGAGACTATACAGTAATTTATCCAATCCTTTATATAACATTTCATTTAATGGCTGAGATGTGTTTCTCCTGGCGACAGCTGGGTTTAGGTTTGATTATTATTTTTCTAATTATAGTGCACTGTCCCTGCATGGTTTAGCCTGTACCGGCTCCTAAGGTGTGTCGCAGGACTTACATAAGCGTTGGAGGTAATTATGCCAGAACAAACTGCATTTGTGTTTGCTGAGCTCCATCGCTCAGAATGAGACTCACACGTAGAGCTGTCAGCAGTACATAAGATCACATCAAGTGCATCTGGCAAATATATGAAAGTGTGGCTTCAATATGATTTTGTGTTAAATTCACTGGTTTATGCTTCGCTCACAGAAATGGCAGTCATGTTTGACATGAGACCTCCTGATGTGGGCGGAGTGTGCAAAGTTTTCATTTACCAAACCCATTATATTTCAATTTTTTTTTTTTTTTTTTTTACAGAGGCTACAGATACTGGTTGATAGATGATTTTAATTATTATTTGATGTCTAATTTTTGATAGTAAAGTATCTATGCTACAACAACAGAAAACATAAGATGCATTATTTTATTATAATAATATTATTTATTATTAATAATAATAACAAAATGCATCTTACATTTTCTGTATTTGTTTATACAACAGAAAACTTAAAATTGCATAATTTTATTATTATTATATCCAATAAAATATAATGCATGCATCCTGTTTTCTATGTCACGGATCCACCCTCATCATCCTCACTCATTAACATTCCCCTGAATACTGATTATCTGCACCTGCTCAACACGTATTTTCACTCTGCACCCATGAGCACTATGTTCAGCAGCTTCACCAGTGCTGTGTCCTGTCTCAATGTTGCTACACTGACTTGACTCTCTATCAAGAACTTGAATCGTATGCTACCCGCTTGTCTACTTACCTGTCCATCATCGGATCTTCGCTCAGTCTCCCCGATTCCTTGTCTCACCTGGTCCACCTTCCAGTCTGGTCTTTACTCTCTCTCTCTCTTCGGATCCTCACTTATTCCTGTATTCAGATAAGAGACTCTGTCAGACTTCCATTACCATCAGTATTCACACTGTCTGTAAAACTCACCTATTTATCTTCAATAATCAATCCTCCTGTGCTCCTTGAATAAACCTTTGTTTACTTCACATGTCTGCATCTTGCCAATTCATGACTATGTATTTCTATTTACTTACTTATTTATACAATGATGGAAACAAAATATTTGATTTATACTACTATTAAATAAAATATGGTGCATTTTATTTTGTCTATTGTTGTGTATATACAAAAATAACTTTGAGTTGTGAACTAACAATGACCAAAATATTTTTACAGCGTTTAACCTTTGTTAAAGTTAGTTAAAATGTTCATGTTAGTTGTCAGTGCATTAACAGATCAGATGCAACGTTGAAATGTGTTATTACATGCTGAGATTAATATAAATACATGTTGTAGAAGTATAGTTCATTCTTGTTAACTAATGTAGTTAATGTTAACAAATTAAACCTTTTTGTAAAATGTTACCTGCTTCTTAATGAAAAATAAGAATTGCAGTATAGCATTACGCAGCAGCTACGTTGTTTTGCAATATCTTTTATCTCAAACTGTTAAGCTTAAAATGCTATGTGTTTCATATTGGTTCATTAATAACAAATTCTAAAGCACTAATTTCATGTACATTTTTATAGAGGAAAAAAAATGACTAAATGCACCTTTAAGTTGTACAGTCATGCCAAGGAACCCCCTTTCTTTTTTTGTCTTTTTTTTTTTTTTTTTGGAAACAGTGTGTAATGCATACAAGTTACTATGATGATGTCATCTATTTTGCATTTGGATGTAGATAAACAGGTGTCTTACTGGCATGATAGAGCGAAGACAATCTAATATCCACTTTTACAGGCCTGTGAGCTCAGAATCCACCCACAACATCCTCTCAGTAAAAGCCACAATTTACCAGGAAAACAAATGCAGTTGGAGGGCGTAGTCGACTGTGCGCCTGTGCAGGACGAGAGTCCTCTGCCTGGAATGAGCCCTAATTTGATTATGAAGGTGGGTGAAATGAGAGAGAGAGAGAGAGAGTGTGTTGTGCTGAAAGAATAATCTCTGTTTTAACCAAACAAACACTGTATCCCTATATCATTGTAATAAACCAATATTATTCTGCCATCGTTTTTGAGATATTATTGAGCAGTGCCTGTACACCTGTGTTATTACAGATACAGACATAAGTGTGCTGATATAGATCACACTTCACTATGGTTGTGTTAGGGGAGGTCTGGAAATGAAAGGATTGTACAATAAAGTGAAAACACATGCACTACAGATTGCTTTTTTTTTCTAAGTGTAAGTGCACCCTGCTCATGTATTTAGCATAAACTACTACAAGAAGCAAATCCTGGATCACTGTTTAAACAAAGGGCCGCACATGTATAATCTGATATCTACTGTGTGTTCGTGTTGAATGAGTTGAATCCATCTTCAAGGATGCAAACTGGTCTTTAAACCTTTGACTGAACGTTGCTCTCAGTCTAATGACTGTCATGTATGAAATCCAGATTTGGAGAAACATCTAGCATGTGATCCTGCGCCGGCAAACCTAGAACACACACCATTCACAAGTCAGATGTTAAATTTGTGGACAAGAGACTCTTTGTCACTCGGTGTCTTATCTAATCATTTTGTTATGTACATATGAACAAACAGTACAAACCCTTCCTGATGAGTAGACAGCATGACAAAGGCAGGCTAAGGACACACATTATTTCACAAGCACTCACAAGATAATACTTATAACAGTCATACATTTCAACCATTACACAATTTTGTAACAAAAACTCCCTATATAATGTTAAGACTTGTGTTGTTGCTCAAGGCACATATTGAACTATTAGTTTGCTTTAGTTCTCTAGCCCAAATAGTATTATATTACTTTCTGAAATACATTGTGATGTGTTGTTTTATTTATTATAAAAGAGAAGTTTTCTATATCGGCAGCTGTTGGATCTAAATAATGTCCACAAATTGAGCTTTTTCTGAATAGCTGTGCAATAAAATGTCAGACAGTCATCATCACTTATACATACATACACCTACAGAGCAGATCAATTATATTGTTATTTTGATTATGCAATGAATATACATTTGAATATGCAATTCACGACTACTAAAAAAGTATGGTCTATACAATATGAATGTGTGTAGTATGAATGGAATCTGGGTGTACTACATTCGCGATGTTGTCATTATCATGTAACCTACCAGCGTCAGTTGGCTTTACTGCCATTCATGAATCCTCTCCCATGGGCCCATGGGATATTAAAGGGTCCATATATCCACACTTCAGAATCTCGCTGGAAGAAGTAGGTCATCTGGGTACTTTTGCCTGAGTACTGTAAATTCGGACATGCTTCTTTTGTAACATTCAGTATAGGGAATTTTTCGATTTTGAATACAGCCCTGGGTTATCTCCTTTAAGAACTTCAATACCCATAAACCATTGCTTGGACTCATTATGTTGTGATTAGGTTCATCTGTGTCAGCCCATTCTCACCCCCAAGGCGTCACTTAACTGACGCCTTGGGAAGCATTTGAACATGCTTCAATATCTGACGCTTTAGGCGCCCTTTAGCGTCAGTTAGATGACGCCCTAGGATCGCGTGTACCCTACCCCCACCCCACACCTAAACCTAACCGCGTCCTCTAACTGACGCTTTCCTTTAGCGTCAGTTAGATGACGCCGTAGGATCGCTACAGTGACGCTAAGTGACGCTAAAAGGCGCCTAAAACGTCAAATATTGAAGCATGGTCAAAGGTGACGCCTTGGGGTGAGAATGCGTTGTCTGTGTGGCATTAGCTTGTAAAAGCCCTGCCCATATAAGCCCTGTGTTTTCACTGTTTCTTTGCGAAGTCTTGTTTGTGTCACCACTGCATTTCTGAGCACTCTTTCTTTATGGTACCGTGTAATAGGGATGAGGAAATGAAGCACTGAGGCTTTCCCCTGACTGTTTCGGGAAAAGATTCAAAGCTTCGCGAGTGTCGAGAACTGGGTAAAGCAGACAGAAGCCTTTGTGAGAAGCTCCATCAGATGAAGCAACCACAACACACTCCATAGTTTCAATGTTATGTGAACAAATAAAAGCCTTACATGTTTCTGTTTGACTTGTCCATTTACCCATTAAAGTGACAATAAAATATATAATGGTCTTCTTCAATAAGATCTAAACTATCTCTCTCCACACACACACACACACACATAGTGAATAAGGACATTGTGTGATATGATCATCTGTTATTAAATGTGCTTATGACACTTGGCAGTGATAGTTATTATGTGACTGCAGGAATGACATAAAGGTGATAAAGTCTTTTATTATTTTTATAAAGAAATAAAAGTAGTTTCACAGAGTTGGAGTCTATTTCTCCTCTTAGACACTTCCCCAGCCTTAGAGAACACTCTTTCACATGACCCAGTGGCCGGGGTATAAGGAATAAATATATATATATATATATATATATATATATATAAAGTATTTATCTACTTCTATGGTCACATCAGAAGTGGCATTTGAGCTTTATTTGTTAGCACTGTCCAACAGAAGCCAAAGGTTTCCACCGCAGAAGTGTGAGGAGGAAAAGAAATGTTTGGGTGACAGTCCAACGGACACACCAACGATCAACAATTATAAAATACAACAATAAAATAGGCCTAAGTAAAATTTGAAATAATAAATAAAAATAAATATCTTTTTATTTCATTTTTAGAAATGAGCTAACTTGGTTTGTATGGGATCTCGCTTCAAACACAGAAGTGACGTCACCCACAATCGCTGATACCACCTTTAAGGTGTAGCATATGCATTCCTTTGGAATCAACCCTTTGGGGTTGCAAGCACCATTTGACTGCTTATTACAATAACAATGACAATTATTGCTCTGAAAAATATGTTGCTATGTTGAGCATCCAAAAAGATATCACATTTTCTTCATAAATTAATCATTCTGGGCTAAATTTGTGTTCTAATCTGCCTCGCTGTTAACACACACACACACACACACACATACACGTTATGAGCTGGGAAGCACTGCTGATTCACCACCTGTCGCCCAGGTACTGTCCAAAAGACTGTGTCCTCACCCATGGAGTCAAAACAGCGAGGGAAAACGACCTACAAATCTCTGAAGCACTGCACCTTTGCATGAAATCTAGCATTGTAGAGGAATTTTTGTCAAAAAACTGACAATGGAAATGCCACAAATTTGCTTTTTAAACTCTCTCAGTATGTATTGGAATACAATGTATTGCTTCCAATACATAGGCCTGAAGCAATGTGTATTGTATCTGTTTTTATTGTCACAGATGTAGTTTCCTAGAAGGAATGGATTATAGTTGCATCAGACCATGTAAGCAAAAGGTTAAAAGCACACATTTAGTTTCAAATCCCATAATGTGCAAATGCATCTGAGATGTTAGCTTGTGTGTTTCAAACAAACTACGAAAAGGATCAAGCATGCACGTCATGGTGGAGGTTGCAGGCTGCCCTTTTGTCAAGTGTTAATCCTCCAGTCGTCCATACGCAGATGTCACCGTCACACGGGACTGACAGATTGCTGTGAAGAACCATGGGAAGGGTGAGGATGTCTGCAGCCAATCGACGTGCAGGCAGACTGAGCTTGCTATACTCAGAAAAATGTGTCAAAATGACATAAAGGTATTCAGATGGAAATCAAATAACATACGTTTTTAACAAAGTCACGTTTTGAATGTTTACATGGAAAAAACAATACAACTAACATTCTACTTTGCTTCATGCAACTTTCTGTTCATGGTTCATGTATATAAAGTTGCGCAACCACACATCTTATGCACTGTGAAGATGTGCTCAAATCCTCCTTGCATATTTAATGCATTTAATTGGACAGAAGCGTTTATTGAGTGTAGTTAGGGGCCAATCCACCTGCTGTGTTCTTGCGAATGACCACTTTGCCAATAACAGTCCCATATTTGACCAAATAAAAGTGAGAAATTCAACTCTTTTTTAATAATTGAGTATCTGACAAATAACTTTTGCGTATATTAATAATAAATTGCATATATTTATGGAAGAGAGTTCATTTTGAAAGTTCAGAATGAACTCTGAATGAGAGTTCATTTCTTTTGTGCAAAACTATGTTTTGTGACATATTAATTGAAACCTAATGATAATAATAGCAATACAATAATAAATTATATTAGTGACAATAATATTATTAATAATGAATAAACACAAATTAAATATCTTTATTATTTATATAATTAGTAGAAATTGAATGAGAATGATATATATATATATATATATATATATATATATATATACAGTACATACAATGATGATGGCAATTATATTATTAATATAAATAATAATAAATTAATACATTTTAAAAAAAACAATAATTATAATAAAAATACAAATTAAATGCTTTTTATTGAAATAATTAATAGAAATGTATACATTGATAAATATTCAATAATAGTAATAATAAATTATGACAGTAAAAATAATTATAATTAATACAACTAAAGAATATTACATTATTTAATAGAAATATTAAGTAACAACAATAATATATATTATCATTGTAATTATATAATTAACTAATTAATGAATATTATTTAAGAAATAATTTACTTTAAAAGAAAAATCTGCAGTCCACAATTTATCCTAATTATCCACCTCTGTTCGAAATCTGCAATTGCAGGTATTCACGGAATGATCAACTTTACATGAGTTGTGCATCGGCATGGCACATCCAATATTTTGAGGAGAATGTGCAGCTGTCAGTTGCCACGCCGGTGTGGATACTGTCATTAGAAATCACAGATTCTACTTTTTGGAAATATAACCAACATAAGAATTTACCAGAAAATGTTTGAACAAGTAACATCCACTTTTGTTCTGACAAACTAAGGAGAAAAAGCATTGCAGTAAATCACGCTGATTAAATCTAATGATCCCTTACATAACATCAAACCATGCAAATTATACTTTGTCTTTAAAATTGTAAATGTTAACAACACCAGCATTGCGTGACTACATTTAATGCCCTTCCGATATTATCCTTGTTTTCGCATGGGTCTGGTTGCAGTCTGAAGTGATGTCTTTTACATTTTACAATGGGTGACTGACCAGTTGTCACTGGTGATTGTCGTTTGAACCTTTCTGGATCCGCCATCAAATTGATAAGTTTAATTATATCAAGTGCTGTGAAAAAAGGCTATAAATCTCCACCTCCAGCATCCTCACACGCAATACAGTGTGCCGCTATACTAGCCGAGACTCCTCCTTTAAAGGTGCTTAAACGTTTTTATGTCAGCTACTCATGACGGTTCCTTTTAAACCCTGTATATTGTATGCCGGCAAAGGTAACTTGTCAATGAAGCATCAAGAAAGAGGACCTCTAGCATCACATTCAAGTTTCCTGTTGTAAAGAAAATATATACAAATAATATAAAGCTTTTTGTTGTTTAAAGCTTTCTCATATTACATTCTGATCTGATCTGAATACATCACAGCTTTTAAAGCTGACCCAATCTCTTAGCTCAAGTACAGAATCAAGCCTGACAGAGAGTTGGTGTGAGGGCCTAAAAAAAGACACAGGATCATTTCCATAATCCCTGACTGAGGCACGCTTCACCCTGGTTCCTCTCTCTCTCTCTCTCTCTCTCTCTCTCTCTCCCCACCACTTTCCACATCTAAGGCGCAGAGCTCTCCAGCTGGGCTGTGCGTTGCAGGCATGGCATTAGCATGTCAAAACCGCTCTCTGGTCTGGGTTAAAGGAGGAGGGAGAGTCAATGGAGGTCGACAAAGCACTGACAGAAACAGCTGATCCACAAAAGGTGCCTGTTTAACGGATCTTCCTGCCCCTACCCCAGCTGCTCCCCAAAACTGCAGCGTCACAATGTGGACCTGATGCTCCACCCATCAGGCCAGAATCAACAAACCTCCAGCAGACAAAAGATATTCCTTTTTCAAACCACTCCTCCGACATGGCTGTTTTCACACTGCACCTGCACATGCATCAAACAA
This sequence comes from Pimephales promelas, assembly GCF_016745375.1. The sequence goes on from NW_024121222.1 coordinate 9,464,140, forward strand.
AAGACCTGCTCTTGAGTCTGTCAGTGGCACAGGGGGTTTAAACACTACATGTCACAAAAAAAAAAAGTGTACAACTGCAAAGTGTATCCAAACCTAATTGTCTTTATTTGGGCCAGAAATGCCAATTCCATATAAACAACCACAGCTGTTAAAAAATAATTCTCTGGTGAAGTTGATTTACTTACTATAGTGTTAACGAACATTATCTGTATTGTAATGTTAACAAATAACAAATGTTTATAAATCCATAAGATCTCGCCTTCATGCTGTGGAAATACAAAACAGAAGACAGAACACAACGAGTGCAGCATTGAAAAGGGGCAGGGATATGTAAGGTAAATAATAATTTACCAAATTAGATATCTATACTATCAAAAAGTTGTATTACTCTCCACTATAATGCAAAGATTTTCTGGGTGATTTCTAGGATGTTGCTAGAGTTTTCTGGGCGGTTACTACTTGCTAGGGAGATTTGAGCAGTTGTTAAAGCACAATAGTAATAATACACCAAAACATACACTCAACTAAAGGATTATTAGGAATAATAATCATAATATTATTATTATTATTATTTTTAATAATAATAATATGAACCATACTAATACTGTGTTTGACCCCTTTTCGCCTTCAGAACTGCCTTAATTCTACGTGGCATGGTCAGAAACAATGCTCAGGTAGGCCGTGGCATATTTAAATGATACCCATTTGGCACTAAGGGGCCTAAAGTGTGCCAAGAAAGCATCCTCCACACCATTACACCACCACCACCAGCCTGCACAGTGGTAACAAGGCATGATGGATCCATGTTCTCATTCTGTTTACGCCAAATTCTGACTCTACCATCTGAATGTCTCATCAGAAATCGAGACTCATCAGACCAGGCAACATTTTTCCAGTCTTCAACTGTCCAATTTTGGGGAAGCTCTTGCAAATTGTAGCCTCTTTTTCCTATTTGTAGTGGAGATGAGTGGTACCCGGTGGAGTCTTCTGCTGTTGTAGCCCATCCGCCTCAAGGTTGTGGGCAATGTAATCAATGTAATCAACAGAACAGGGAACAGGTGGGGTCAGAACAGACTATAGGCTGTGTCTGAAAATACCCCCTGTACCCTTAAATAGGACACTAATTGAGGGGACAGCATTTGTAGAGGTGTCCGAAACCACACTGGACGCTATCGAGTTCACTCATTCAATTCCACAATGCACTGCAATAACGAGTATATAAACGATGTATGCCCAACAAATATAAAATGCAATATGAGAGTCGAGCACCGCATTAATCTCGTCAGAAAATGTCACCTGCAGCTGAATCATCCGTCCAATGTGGGTACAGCGTAATATCATACAGGTATAAATTCCTTTTCAATCGATTTATAAATGGTTTAATTAAGGTTTATACATGCGGCTCCATAACAGAGTTCAAGATCTTTGAGAAGGTCCTCACTGCAGAACACAAAATCCAGGAAATCCAATCCACCTTACACCGAGCTAACAATTTTACATTCTGGGAATGTTAGTTTTTGGTTCCCAGAATGTCCCCATGAACATTCCCTATTGGTGATCCAGGAAAGTTTTCTTAACGTAAATAGAACGTTCCCTCAAGATTAGGGGAACATTCTGGAAACTTTATGGGAACGTTCCCTTTAGGTTATAAGAATAGCACCTAAAAATAACCTACAGGGAATGTTCCTCGAACATTCTTGTTTGGTTCCCAAAAAATAACCAAATGGGAACCATACGGAAACGTTCTCTGCTCCCTGACCCCTAACCCCACCCCTAATCCTACCCATCTCCGCCCCCTGACCCCTAACCCCACCCCTAATCCTACCCATCTCTGCTCCCTGACCCCTAACCCCACCCCTAATCCTACCCATCTCCGCCCCCTGACCCTAACCCCACCCCTAATCCTACCCATCTCCGCCCCCTGACCCCTAACCCCACCCCTAATCCTACCATCTCCGCCCCCTGACCCCTAACCCCACCCCTAATCCTACCCATCTCTGCTCCCTGACCCCTAACCCCACCCCTAATCCTACCCATCTCCGCCCCCTGACCCCTAACCCCACCCCTAATCCTACCCATCTCCGCCCCCTGACCCCTAACCCCACCCCTAATCCTACCCATCTCTGCCCCCTGATCCCTAACCCCACCCCTAATCCTACCCATCTCCACCCCCCAGATTTATCCAACTCCGCCCCCTGGATCTTGTGTACTGCAATGACGTTCTACTGAGATCTTTTCATCTCACTATACGAACTATACAAAAGCAGCAGAATTTCCGGCACACTCAGTGTCCGAATTTACTCACTCGTTTTCTTTCACTCCTTCAAGTGAACTATATTAGTATGTAGGGAATAATAAAAGAGGGAATTTTAGACACAGCAAATGGTGATAATGAAAACTAAGACTGAAAACTAAATAAGTGACAATATGTTACAAATAGTGCAGCTTAAAGAAATATACATTTTCAACTTATAAGCAATTTTTTTTTAAACTTAAAAATTCCAAAAAATATTACAAAATGTACTTCAAGGGGCAAGTAAATATATTTCCAAATAATACATTTGAGGAAACTCCAAATTATAAATATGAAATATATTTTGGACAATGCAAGTGTAAAAATGGATCTCAATAAATAATATGGTTACACTTTATTTCGATAGTCACTTTAGACATTCTACTAACTATAAGTAACTTTTCAACTACATGTCAACTAAGTGTCATTAGAGTATTAGTAGACTGTAGTAGACTGTCAGTAGACTGTTAGGTTAGGGTTAGGTGTTAGGGTTCAGGTTAGGAAAACAGGTTGACTTGTAGTTGCTAAGTTACTTACAGTCAGTAGATTGTCTGTTGGGGGACCAACAAAATAAAGTGTTAGCAGATATTAAGCTGACAGTCTACTAATACTCTAATGATAGTTAGTTGACATGTAGCGGCAAAGTTACTTATAGTTAGTTGAATGTCTAAAGTGGACTATCAAAATAAAGTGTTACCAATAATATTAATTATTAGTAGCAATATAATTTAGTCTTATAGTCTGTGTGTTTAAATAAGATTGTATTGTTGAACTTTGTATTGTTTAATTAGCAGTTTCTGATTCTTCGGGTAATATTCTGGTGTTGTTTCCAAAGCTCCAAACAATATTTATAAAAAAACAAAACAAAAAAAAAACCACTTGGCCAATGGTGCAGGTGTTGGTAAAGATGATGAAAAACAGAGCGATTGGATAGTTCCTATCAACATCCCTCTGACCAGCGACTTCACACAGAGGACATTGTCCCTGGTAATGAGAATTTAATCTTAGATGGAGCCGCAGCTCCAGCGACACAACACAGCTCTAAAAAGCTTTGGGAAGCTTCTCCAACTTCCCCTGGTTCCATTGTCCTCAAAAAAAAAGACAGGATACAGAGGGCGGCCTCTGGGTTGCACCCAGTTTGTTTTTCCTAAATTTGCTCTTCGCATTCAAATGGAAGCAAACAACCTCCTACACTGTCATTTCTCAAAACATGTGTCACAGACAAATGACCTTGTACTGGCAGCAGCACGTAAATAAATGCAGGGGCCCAAACAGAATAAAGCTCCTCCGAAACAAAGAGGGAGGGTGGCATCTCGGCCCCAGATGGTGAGATTGAGCTGTTCTTGAATAAGGACGACATTATATAAGTGGATTTGAGCCCAGGAGCAGGAGCCTTGTTTTGAGTGCTTGATGTAGGGGAGCTATATTTGGAGCCTGATCTAAGAGAGACAGACACGGATGACTTAAAATAGCTCAAATACCCCAGTTTGGTCACTCGGTTTCTTTCCACGTTTTTTTTGCCACACAACTTCCAACCAAACCGACTTGCACTATGATAGCTCAGCTCCTCTGGTAATGGAGGATATAATATCAGTTTGTTTCTAGCCCCAGGGTGATACGAAATACAAGATGGCAGATATTAGGTATTCAGAAATGTCTTATTCTGATGAATTTGGAAATATTTATTGTGTGATTTAAAAGCTTGTGTAAGTCTCATGAAAGGCTCAAATAAGATACATTAATAAAATATATTTTCACCAAGTCTGACCAAACACTAAATTAAATTATAAGATAATTTCAAACCATTTCAAGAAGCCACAGCTATTCACTCTGACAATAATATTGAATTTATGTCCAATAGAAACAAATAAACGTCAATATCTGAATGAACGTGAAAATCATATCTTCAATTCTCACATATGTGATCATATTTCTCTGTTGTGATTTTTAAAATTTATTTCACAATTACCTTTTTATCTTTACTCTAAGAAACAGCTCGACACAGAAACGTTTGTTCAAAAATTTGGGGTCAATAAGACATTTATATAATAAAAATAAAAAAAAGATTTCCATTTCAAATAAACACTGCACTTTTAAACTGTATATTCATCTTAAATCCTGAATCCAAATCCTTAAAATGTGTCTTGGTATCCACAAAAATGTTAACTGTGTTAAACATAATAATGAGAAATGTTATGTTATTTAATGCACCAAATCAGCAAATTAATATGATTTCTGAGAGATCATGTGACACTGAAGACTGGAGTAATTTGCCATCACAGGAACAAACAACGTTCTAAAATACTTTAAAAATAGAAAACTTTGCAATTACAAAAATAGAAGATTTTGCAATAATATTTGCAAAGATAATTTTGAAAAAAAAAATTGATTAGTAATGTATGAATATATATAAATATGTTTTAAAATTAGGGCTGTAAAACGATTAATCGCATTCAAAATAAAAGTTTGTGTTTACATAATATATGTGGGTGCACTGTGTATAATTATTTTATATATATAGATACACACACATGCTTGTATATTTAAGAAATATTTTCATATATAGATTTATATATAATTTATATTATATATACATATAAATATTTTAGATATAAATATTTTTTTCTTAAATATACATGCACGCATGTGTATTTATAAATATATACAATTAATTATACACAGTGCACCCACATATATTATGTAAACACAAACTTTTATTTTAGATGCGATTAATCGTTTGACAGCCCTAATTAAAATGAATAACTAAAATTAATTATCCTGGTCTACAAAAAGAACATTCTCTGAGCAATACAATTTTCGTCTGGGATCCCTCTCAGAAGCATACCTGAATGAAATGTTCAACAAAAAATTAAAAATAGAATAAATAAAAAGCAATTAATCTCAGTACACATCTTCACAGTTCATAGAGATTCATTGTTTCATTTTATAATCTTTTGGGTTTTTCCATAGCGAAATTCGTGCATGGTGTGAATAGGCCTCACTGATGTTCAGCCCCAAACATGAAAAAGTCTTTAGTCATGCCATACATTCCTGAGCCTGTGGCGCAAACCCTCGTCATCTGCTCAACAACAATGTGTCATTCTGAGAGACCCAGACAGAGAGAGAAGCAGAGAGAGGGAGCCGTTCTCTCTCAATGGAGATGAATGAGACGGGAAACACAATCCCCTGGTGCCGGGTGCCCTTTGCCCCCCAGTGAGGGAAGAAGTAACAGGGGGGCCAGCTGTCTCCTACAATGGATGAGCTCAAAGAACCTCATTCAGACCTGCCTCACCGAGACTGCCTCGTTGCATGCGTGCAACTGACAATGCGGGCACACAGAGAGGCCACACTTCTGCTCCGACGTCCCAGAGGAAGTAGAAGACGTGGACGTTCAATCTGGAGACAGCTAATACTCAAGCATCACATTCAGAAGTAGCAGCTGCTGCAAATTTCTCAACTTAAAGGGGGTTGCACTGGCTTTTCTGTCTTTTTTGTCTTTCTCTCCGTGCTGCACTCTCGTTTCTTTCATCCTCCCTTTTAGATATGCTATTTCCTGTGTCTTCCCCTGTTATCCTGCAGTGATTAGGCCTACTTGTCGTTTACAGTGTGTGCCTTAGGGACAGATCCCAGTAGTAATTACCCCCAGTCACCTGAGTACACAGATCCACGCTCACCGCAGGAACCCTGAAATCTTATCATGAGGGCGGTGAATCTGTGGCGGTTTAGTGGCTGTGGTAGGGGCCTCTGAAATGGTCCAGCTGTCAATACTAAGTTTTTTTTTGTTTTTTGTTTTACTAAGTGAAATATTAGACCAACTATGCTACATATAGGATGTTATATTTGTTATAAATTTATATCTATCATTAACTAAAACATTAAAAATATATTAAAAAAACATAAAATTATTTTATTTTAGCTAGGTGACAAGGCTTTTTTTTTTAAATTGTTGCTTAGTTTACCTTAAAATACAAAATAATATTATATATACCATTTAACAAAAACTAAAAACACAATGTACACACTGAAAAAAATAATATGCTTTATCTAATCAATAAAATTGTGGCAACATATTACAAGCAATATTATTAATTAAATTGTACAAATGATAATTAATTAGAATGTTAATTTTATTAACTATTACTCAATTCTATTTTGTTCAATTTAATAAATAATATTGCTTGTAATCTGTTAACTTAATATAGAATATATATCTTCCACATAATCTTATAATGGTTTGTTTTACTTGTAATGCAATCACAAAGAAATGACTTAATAAATACTTAATTTAGGACACATGTTTTTATAATATCATGGCAGTAGTATAAATGCGTGTTAAAATACACAGCTGACTTCATATTTTAGGAAGCAGTTCCCTCACAAGGAGATAGATGTCCAAGTTTGAAAACCCCTGATTCAGATCACCAAAATGTCAAACCAAAGATAATATTTCTGCTTGTGCTAGCTGATGACGCCAATGTGTGTTAGTGTATGAATGCATTGCGTGTAATTCTGTATTTGGATATCCTCATTGATGAGACCAGTGGCGTATCCTCAGCTTTTGATGTCTGCTGCTGTTCGGATGCCACATTCTTCATTCTGGGATGGGACTGGATGTTTTGTGTAAGGCATCTCTCTGGGGACTGTCTCGCTGATACAATAGGCAGTCAGCCCTGGCTTGTGTCCTGCATGAAGCCCCCTGCATTTTATTGAGGCACACCAGCACCAGCTTGCTGGCACACTCCTCCTCCCCGCTTTATTTTCTTCTCTCACCCCTCCTCGTCTCTTTCTTTCTTTCCTCAATGAGGCCCTTCCTGTGTTTACCCAACACAGCACATCTCAACTATGTCATTATATCTCAATATCATCACCCCTGCCCTCTAATAGATCTCCTTTAAGCACAAACCATTACGTCTGTCTACCTTTTAAACACCAGTTTTATATCTAAAAGATTGCACCAACAAAATCCAGTTCTGCTGATATTGCTCTTCACGCGAATGCTCTACAGACCAATGAAATACATAACCTTTGAGAGCCTCTCGAAAATTAAAACGGTTCCGTGTTTATTTTTCTCGATGCTAAATCTAGATGCTAATCACTCCACTGTGTGCATAATTGATGTGCGCCACGTTTGAATTATGCAGACACAAGAATGATTACACACTTGCCAAAACTGTTGGCTGCGTTTCGTAGACATGGGCCGGGACTGCAAGGAGAGCTGTGAATAATGGGTTTGTGTTTGTCACTGCTTCGTTTATTTTCATCTATCAGGCCGTATTTTGACCTAGATTTGTTCAAATAGATTTGCACTACCTACTCAAAATACATTATCTAAGGTTTTCTTATAATTGTACATGATACATAGCATCGCAAACATCACAGAGTGGCTCATTTTCGTACAATAAAAACATTTACAAATCTATTACAAATCAATAAATCATGTTTTTAACTAAGAATATGCAAGTGATTCACTCTCCCAACCAATCCTTTCTGGTTTGTCTCTTGTCCTGAGACTTCAGGGTCTTCCACATTCAGACACCCTGCAGACTGAACAAGCCTTTTGTTTGGGAGTAAGGGGATACTTTGAGGAAACAGCCCCCCACAAAGTCTCCCTTTCTGCTGGCTGTTTTTTTTTTTTCTGGTCAGAGGCTGTGTAATGACTAATATAAATGATGAGGGTAAGTCCCTGACCAGAGAACAGCCTACTCCACTCCAGGTCTTTCAAGTTTTCAAGAACGTTTATAACAGGAGCACCCAGTCCTGTTCCAAGAGATCTACCTTCCTGTAAAGTTCAGCTCCAACCCTGATAAACAACTAAAACAGCTAATTAAAATAGCACTTGATAATTACAGACAGGTGTGTTGGACCACAACACTGCAGGTTGGTAGATCTCCAGGAACAGGATTGGGCACCCCTGGTTTATAGGCACACACTCTCAAGAAAAAAAGGTACAAAAGCTGTCACTGGGGTTGTACCTTTTCAAAAGGTACACTTTTGTACCCAAAGGCTGCATATTGGTACCTTAGTGGTACATATTAGCACCTAAAATGTACATATTACCACCTAAAATGGACATATTACCACTTAAAATGGACATATTAGCTCATTAAATGGACATATTAGCACCTAACATGTACATATTTGTAGATAAAATATACATATTACCACCTAAAATATACATATTACCACCTAAATTGCACATTTCAGCACCTATAATGTACATATTAGCACCTAAAATGGACAAAAGTTTACCTTTTGAAAAGGTACAGCCCCAGTGACAGCTTTTGTACCTTTTTTCGGAGAGTGCATGTACACTTATGCTTTTGGCAAATGCTTTTATCTAAAGTAACTTAAAGTACATTTTCTCTATCAGTTCATGCATTTCTTGCGAACCAAACTCATGTTCTTGACGTTTCTAGTGTAAAGGACGTAAGCTTTGTGCGTAAACCTCACTCCCCTTGCCTCAAGAGGCATGACTGAAGAGACTCTATTCAAGGTACACATTTGATTAAGTTCACGAATACCCAGACATCAAACCCACGACCTTGGTTTTGAAACACACAAGATGTATTAGGTGAAATTGCAATGTAGGCGACGTTGCTGTTAAAAAAAATACTAAATTAATAGACAAATTCATCACAATTTCATTTAATACATTTCTGTAGCTTAAACAGAGCAAGGCGCTTCCTTTACATTCCAAGATGAGCAACATGGGGGTTAATAAATGATGATTTTGGGTGAACTGTCTCTTTAAACAAAAGTAATTATATTGTCCAATGCTAGAAAAACAATGTTTATGGTGACAAGGTTGTACTTGGCCTAAACATTTTGAAAAACACAGGATTAGTATATGGTTTCAGTAACTTTACGTTTTAAATGTTACGCCCTTTTTTAACTTTTAGAATAGCAAGGCGTCTGTTTTTCATGTATGAATTTGCCCATTTAATGAGTAGATCTGGTAGAACAACATATCCATTTAAACAAAATAGTAGCGGTGTGAAGAAAAGCTGAACATGTCCATGCCAAACTGTTTCCTCATAGCATACAAGATAAAAGGTTTAACTTTTGAGCAACAGTTAAGAGAGTTACTTTGTGTCAAAACACTTTCGCATCTTTGTTCTTCCCTGTGAATGAGAAATATTCGCTATATGGTTGGTTCCTAATGGTAATCGAGGACACACTATACCTTTCTCCATTTCCCTGTCTTGGCAAATTGCTCCTACTGATTTTAGGTCTCACAATCAATAGATCCGATCAATACTCCCTCACAGACTGTTTCTATGACTATCACAATTACTTCACAGTCTCAGGATTTCCTGTCCTAACCATTCGAGTTAATTGGCACCTAAAGTGCTCACAGCAATACACTCAACCAAGTGATTTTTCTTTTGCATGAAAATAATTTGTAGAGAGTGCGTTCTACTTGCACTCCAATTCTTCCCAAAAACTGTACGAGTTGGACCGGCGTAACCTAATGCCGAACAAAAGCACACTAAGAAAAGAGGCAAACACCCTGTGAGGTTGTCAGAGACTTCCAAACTGTTTTTTCAAATGAAAACAGATCGCTTCCACTCCCTTTCCTCTAACACACAATGACAGGAAACGATTAACAAGAAGTGCCTTGGAGAGCAGTGTAGGGTGTTGGGTCACTGTCTTGTTTAACAACACAGTGCAGTGAACCCATCCTTTCCTTTTTAGTCATATGACAAGCACGTACACTGCCTGCACTAGGGCACCGCAGGAACCCGTATCAATCTTGGTTAATCTACAGTTAAATGTTGTGAATGATCGTAATTGTACGCTGCTTTACGTCGAGTCAGGAACTTAAAGCTGGACCCAAAATGATGATTAAAAAGAGTCTGGATCGCAGCATAAATTGCCTGAACCCAAATCCAAAAACATTAATTAGAGACATTATGTAATTTATTATAATGCAGTATTGAGAGGCTTGTGTTATTAAAATGGAAAATACAAGGTACATCTTTGGCTTTCACTTTCTGAGTGTGTGCGTTTAGGGATAATGAGAATAATGGATATGACTTTTTCAAGGATAATGACTTGTCGTGCCCTTCTTTAACTAAAATGATTCAAAAGTTATTTTTTCAGTGAACTGTGAGCCCTCATTTTACCTTGTCAAAATAAAACTGAATGCTATTTCAACACACAGAAGTTCTTGTAATGTGACCCTAAAGTGGGGTATACATGAGTAGTTAGTTAATGCTCTTCATTCAAACTGACAGCACACTAATTACAGGAACAGCCCTGCTGGAGTAACCTGGGGTTAAGCACTTCGGTCAAGGGCACACTTGTAAAATGACTGGATTATGATCTAGAAACTCTCCAGGGTCCATTACTGGCTCATGCCTTACTGGGATTGAACCTGTAACCTCTGTGTTAGCGACCTACATCCGGGTGATAATGCCGTTTCCTACATGCTGTAAAAGACTGTTCTATACGCCTTATTCACGGCAGCGCCATCTTTGATTTTTAATGAGAATGAAAGCGAGGCTGTGAGGGATAGACTTGCATCTCTTCAATGGGCTGTACTGTTATTTAATGTGTTTTCAGATTGTTCTGCTCATCAAACACTGGAAAAATATCTTTCAAAGAAATGTCAGTTGACAAAAAACTCGAGACAATGTAAGCTGTGGAAAATTGTAAGTAATCTAGACGCTTTATTCAGCTTTTTACAGCGGATGCCATTGGAAACACGGTAAGTCTATCCCTCACAGCCTCACTTTCATACCTGTCATGGCGCTGCTCTGAATAAGGTCTATAATGTGATTTCACCATGAAGAACGTGTTCCTATACAGTATCTATACACTCTATATATTATAAATACTGGTTTGGTTCTTCTTTTTCCTTCAGAACTTCCTTAATTATTCGTGGCATGGATTCAACAATGTGCTGCAAACATTCCTCTTTTGAGATTTTGGTCCATATTGGCATGATGCAATCATGCTGTTGCTACAGAACGCTGCGAATTTCATATTCCACCATGGCACCATCCCAAAGTTGTTGTATTGGTTTGGAATCTGGTGACAGTCAAGGCCATTTGAGTATAGTGAACTCATTGTCATGTTAAAGAAACCAGTTTGAGAAGATCTGAGCTTTGTGATAAACGGTGTAATCCTGCTGGAAGTAACCATCAGATGGGTACACTCTGGTTATAAGGAGATGAACATGGTTGGCAACAATATCCTGTGGTGTTTAAACTATGCTCAATTGGTACTAAGGGGCCAAAGCTGCACGGACTTGCCGGATTCACCGTGTTTGGATACCTATGTAGGTTTGCAAAGCCATGAGCATAAATAGTAACGCAACCATTTTTGACTGAAGGCTTGTTCGAGATGCATCAGATCAGCGTGGACTGATCTTTTTCTAATGTTTTTTCGAATCGTTTTCGCAGTTCGAGATTCACAGTGCCGAAACATCTCGAACAAGCCTGGTGTGCTTGTGTGTGCTGGGGCACATGAGATGTATATAGTGACGTAAGATCTGGATCTGTGATGCCACCCTAGCCTGTGGAAAGGCAAACCGGTTCTTTGAAAGCTCGTCAGTCGAACCAACTCCGAACCACCACTAGCTCTAGCTCTGAACCAGCACCTGGTTCTTGTTGGTGGAAAAGGGGTACTAGAGAGCTGCTGTCCTGCGCAGTTTAGCTCCAACACTGAAAAAAAACCCCTCTCCTGTCTATAGCCTTAGTAATCCTGAAAACATTTATTAGCTTGTTCAGGTGTGTTTGATTAGGGTTGGAACTAAATTTTGCAGGACAGCGACTCTCTAGGACCAAACTTGCCCTACCCCTGACCTAAACCAAGTGACGTAACAAATTGAAAGAAAAAATTTAGAAATAAAAGACATCAATCCAAACCTGGCACCTACACTTGCCGTTCTATCAGCTGGAGCCAGTCTGGCCATTCAACACTGACCTCTGGCATCAATAAGGCGTTTTCGCCCACAGAACCGCTCACATCCAGTTCTCTCTTTTTCGGACCATTCTTTGTAAACCCTAAAGAGCGAGTGTGTGTGTGTAAATACCAGTAGATAAGCAGTTCCTAAAATACTCAGGCCAGCCCATCTGGCACTACCAACCAGAACATACATATTTTTACTAAAATAAAATAAAATAAAATAAATGTAAAAAAAAAATACAGCATTACAACTCTATCTAAAGCAGGTAATCACGTAAGTAGAAGTTAATACTAAGAACAAATGGAAATTTAGAGAATTTTTAGCATAAATTAACACTAAATTAACACAATTTTCAGCACTTCGACAAAAATCATAATTGCATTATGAATGTTGAGATGCTCATTTTGGTTGAACTTTATTTTACAGTCTTGTTCCACATGTACATATATGTACTTATTATAGTGATTACAACAACGGTGTAATAACTAGGTAGGCTAACATACCCTTAAACCTAACCTTAACTTATGTAGTTGGCTTACATTACCCACTACTTTCTTAGGTAATAACACTGTAAGTACATAAGTGTGCATACTGTAAAATAAAATGCAACCCTCAGTTTAATGGTTCTGAATCTGAAGTGTCTCGCTATTGACAGTAATTTTTTCCTCCTGAATAGGCTTGTTTGCTTGAGCCCTAAATAGGCTTTAATGTGTTGTGTTCAACTGTAGCATCACTGCTAAAAAAAACACACTCAAAAAACAAGCAGGTTCTTATCACAACTGGACAACCTCTTTTGAAGCCACAATGTTTTACTGTTTTACTCAAAGTGAAAATTTGAAGTGCTGCAGATTATCCCCTGATCGCCTGCATGCTTAAAAGTATACTAGTGTCGCAATATAAAAGTTCTGCCTCCTGTACAGTGTTTATATTCTATTCAACATCTCATGACCTCCCGGTCATGTCCTCTAGACAAAGGAAGGGTTTACATCAGTCTTTCTCAGCTGACCTTGTTGTTGTTTTCCTGTTTGAGTCCTATGAGTATTTAAGTGGACCAAACAAATGGAGGGGTACACATCCCTATTCTTGGATAACAAGAGATAGTCATCGTTTCTCATGATGTTAGCATCTGATTTAAGTAGCTATGGCGGTCTAAATCGAGGAGAGAAACAAACATCTCATTCTGCTCCTCAACCATAATTAGCCTTCATAATAGAGATGAGTCTATTAGTCACAGACATTCAGCAGGATTTTACATAATACAGCCAAGGAAGGACAAAACAACCACTACGGCGGCATTATAGAGTTTAAAATAATAGTTCTACTTTGAGACTGAGGCACTAGACCATTAGATTGGATGTTCTCAGAAAAACAGAGAGAGTGGACACAGCGGCTATTATGTAAATTATGTTTGAGCATCTGTGAATGTCTGGTCTTTCCCTGGAGGAACTCATAGATAACACTGAAGGAAGGTCGCAAAAGAAAGAAGTAAAGTGTTTGAAAGCAGTAGCAGAGGCCCGAGGTGTCGCCTGACTCCTTCATGATGTCTCAAATGCACAACACGTGTGGGCGGAACGATAAACCCGGATCTAAGTGAATTACAAAAACAAAGAGACGCATGTTCGCTGCCGTGTGTGCTCCCTCTCTTCCTGGTGGATGTCTGTTTTGGTGTTTTAATTGAATTTGCTTCTTGCTTGCGTCCAACGTGACGAAGAAGAAAAGGACTGAATTGTGATTTAATGTTCTTGCCAGTTACGTTGGCAATTATACGGTCGCGTGTTACGTGCTATGCTGTAAATCAACCAGACATTCAGAACATATGGACATCAGCCTGCTCAGTCACAAACTTCACATGCAATTTCTTCATCATATATGCTGTAGATGGGGAGCGTCAAAACTAGGAGGAAGAGGAGGGTGTGATAAATTTGTGGGAAAATACATGGCTTTTTACAATATGCATGAAAATGAGCCCAAAACAGGGCAATATTGAAATCTATAGAAATTTGTCATTCAATAAGTCTCTTATGCTCACCAAGGCTGCATTAATTTGATCGAAAAATTTTAATATTGCGAAATAGTATTACTTTAGTGTCACATGATCCTTCGGAAATCATTCTAAAGCTGATTTGGTGCTCAAGAAACATTTCTTATTATCAATGTTGAAAACAGTTGTTCTGCTTTATATTTTTGCTGAAACTTTTGCAATACATTTTTTCAGTATGCTTTGATTTAAGTTGAAAAGTATGGAACTTGTTTCCGCCACTGAATTAAAATAAATAAATAAAAAACTGCGATTGTGTGTTATAAAGTCAGAATTGCGTGATATAAAGTTAGTTGTGAGATATAAAGTCAGAGATGCGAGATATAAAGTCAAAAATACGAGATATAAATTCAGAATTCCGTGATATAAAGTCAGAATGGGCTATATGCACGCATAAGTTCCGCATTTGACGTAAGGATGCTCGTCCATTTCCGGTTGTGTAGATTAAAGCGGAGGAAAACCGGAGAAAACGGGATTATGGCAGAGTCTTCAATATTTGCTGTCCTCCCGTCTTTGAAACGAAATGTACATACGTTTAGATGTAATTTTATATATAGTTATGTTTATATAATATAATTTTCAAAAAAAGAAGCATAAACACAACGAGGGGTGTCTGTTTTATCTGTTTTTGTGACTAACGTTTCATTAGTATAACCATGGAGTATAAAATTCAATATAAATTCTCGGTATTGCATTGGACTCTATGATCGGCGGAAGTTATCGAGCATCCTTAATCCTTCACCGGAAATAACGCCGTGCATAGAGCCCATTGTGAGATATAAAGTCAAAAATGCGAGATATAAAGGCAGAATTGCAAGAAATAAAGTCAGAATAGGGAGATATAAAGTCAGAATTGCAAGATATAGTTGCAATTCTGAGAAAAAAAGTCAGAAATGTGACTTTTCACAATTCTGACTTTTTTCTCACAATTGCGAGTTTACATCTCGCAATTCTGACTTTATAACACATTGCGAGTTTATACGTCAAAATTCTGACATCTTTTCTCAGAATTGTGAGATATAAACTCGCAATTGTGAGTTATCAGACTAATTGTAAGAATTGTTTAAATCTCAGAATAGTTTAAATCTCACAAATCTGACTTTATATCTCGCATTTCTGAGTTTATAACACGCAATTGCAACTTTATATCTCGCAATTCTGACTTTATCTCGCAATTCTGACTTTATAACACGCAATTGCAACTTTATATCACGCAATTCTGACCTTATATCTCGCAATTCTGACTTTATATCTCGCAAATGCGACTTTATATCTCGCAATTCTGACTTAATCTCGCAATTCTGACTTTATATCTCGCAATTGCGACTTTATATCACGCAATTCTGACTTTATGTCTCGCAATTCTGACTTTATATCTCGCAATTTTGACTTTATATCACGCAATTCTGAACTTATATCTCACAATTCTGACTTTATATCTCGCAATTGCGACTTTATATCACGCAATTCTGACTTTATATCTCGCAATTTTGACTTTATATCACGCAATTCTGAACTTATATCTCACAATTCTGACTTTATATCTCGCAATTGCGACTTTATATCACGCAATTCTGACTTTATATCTCGCAATTGTGAGATAATAAAAAAAATCGCAATTACCTTTTCTGTTGGAAACAAGCTTCCATAGAAAAGAACAGAATGCATGTTTAAAATAGAAATCTTCTGTAAATTGTAATTGTCTTTACAACACTTTAGATCAATTGAATCCTTGTTGAAATAATAATCTTGCTGAGCTGCAAACTTTTAAATGGAATATACAGTATATGAAAAAACTAAATTCTATATTTCACCAAATTGTTATCATAGTAAAAACTATTATTGTTCATATAGGTCTCATCAGACATTATCAAGCTAAAATGTTGTGAAAGTGTGCAAATATTCAGATCGGCTAAAGAAACATTCAGATACTCACCATGATACAATGGTCATTGTGAGTAAAGATGGATGAAGAGAGATTGCAGCTCTATGGAACCAAATTTGTGAAAAACCTAATGCAATTTTGTCCACAGAGGTACTGGGTCTGAGTGACTAGCTCAAAGTCAAAGGAATGAAGAAGAGAGGACAAGATGCATCAAAAAGAAATACTACCCAGACTATTAAAGGAATAGTTCACAAAAAAGGTAAACACATTTACTTGTTTTAAGCCTGTATGCTGCATGCTAATTTTTCTGTGGAAAACAAAAATGACAAAAGTTTTCTTTTTGAGTGAACTACTCCACCCTTATGCATGTTCCTTGTTATTAAAACGGTTTCTTCCTAATGTAATTGTACAAGTTCAGCAGGTGGATTCAAATGTGCATGGTGCATAAAAAAAAAAAAACCGAGGTTCAACGATGACACAGCTAGTCTCTTCTCTCCCAGTCCAGTTGTTTCAAGTGTAAACAGGAAGCGTGTGGCACTTTGTGCAATAGGGGGGAAGGGCAGGCCAGAAAAACAGAGAAAGCCAGAGCGCAGTCTTTCACGGCTGGCTGAACAGCAAATGAAGTGTCCAACTAAAACACAATAAAAAAATGTGGTTTCACTTTTCTACAAGCATTCAATTGAGCTGTGAAGAAAACGGTATCATACAACGCGTAAATCTTTAGAGGCAGCTAACACTGCCATATTAACATTTGTTTGATTTGTGGAGTTTAAATGAACAGGGGGTAAAGCTACTGTTTTCTTGACGCAAGACAGCTTTGGGGAGTGACAGATAGAAAGAGGAGGAAGGCCTGACAAAAGATAACATGAGAGAGGAGAGGAGGGGGTGCAGGGAAGAAAAGAGCAGAATGAGAGAGAAAAGTAAGTGGTATGCAGGGAGTGCAACTTGAGCAGAGTTGGGGGTGGGTGTGAGTTTGGAAGCAGATGAGCAGAAGGAGCGTCTTTTGTTGGGGGGAAAACGCTGACTGACAAGAGGCTATTGCCTACGTCTCACTGACTCGTTTGTTTATGCGTTTATTGATCGTAAACCTTGTTAAGACTCCGGATGAGCACGAGTTGGACACCTTTTCCTCTATTAGCATAAAACTGTGGTCAAGGTATTCGCAAAATGAGGATGATGCCATCACTATTATCATTACTCATACTTTGGCTTAATGATCTGAACAAACTCTAAAGGTGCAGTTTTATTAGCAAAATGTCAGTAAGCAAATAAAACAGGATTTAGTTGGTCAACGGAAATCTTTCGCCCTCATGTTAAACTCCTGATTATGTGGATTCACTTTGGAATGGCTGGTTTTTGCTGTAAATTTAATGGGCATGTTTAAAGTCACGATGAAACGGAATTAGTGGCAGGTCTTTTCTTAGGTATTGTGACAAACACTTCTTCTGCAGTGCAAGAAAAAAAATGCAGGATAAGGACTTGAGCTGCGTTCACACTGCTAGCGACTTCGCTAATGTCATGCGTTGGAGGTCAGCACGGTGAGTACACAGGAACAGATCATAAATTAAGCTATAGGAAAGTTCTCGGTCGCTAAAATTAACTTCTCCATCTTGTTGTGACACTCCAGTACAGGATGTAGAGACGGATTACCTGCGCTCCACTGACTTCACTATTATTGGTCACTTTGTCACGTTGCCTACATCCTGTCGCCAACGGTTGCCACTCTCTATTGAAATGAAATGTTGCTTTGTCACTATATTGTGAACGGGGCTTTGGTTCTTCAATTCAGTTCTTAATTGTTTTTTGAGATGTGGCCATTTCACAGGAAATTTCATTCAAAATTACGAGATCCAAGGAATTTTTAAAAATGAAACATGCACGGTTGATTCATTCTAAAAAAATAAAATAAAAAAAAAGATAGCCGTAATTTTTATTTCATGCTGACTAAAGCCTGGGGTTCTAAGGCCCCGTCCACACTACTGTTTTTGTTTAAAAACGGAGACCTTTTGCTACGTTTGCACCTCTCGTCCAGACTAAAACGGAAAAAAGGAAGACCTAAAACGAAGAAATTTAGAAACGCTGCAGCTCCGTTTTGCGTTTTGAATCTCCGGAGAGCGTTTTAGTGAAGACGGAACAAAATGGAGGAGTTTAGAAACGATAACGCGGTCAAGTGATTCGCGTTTTCAGTTGTTTTAATGAGAATGGAGATCAATACGCAGATAAAATGCTGGTGTGGACGGAGATCGTATTTGTTTTAATTCTCTGTTTTTAAATGACAACGCAGTAGTGTGGACGGGGCCTAAATGAGCAGATCAGGTTGAATAGGCACAGTAACTATTCTGGGGTGCGTTTCCCGAAAGCATCGTTAGCCAACTATGGTCGCAAGTTGGTCGCAATTTCCATTGAACTCTATTGGTAACAACGGAACTTGCGACCATAGTTGGCTAACGATGCTTTCGGGAAACGCACCCCTGAACGTCTAAGTTCGTAAGGAGGATTTGAGAGCAATTTCACTACAACTTGTGAGGGAAGAAAATTAGTGTATTGGTACCATAAATAAATAAATTAGATGAGTTTGCAAACATTCAATCAATTAAAAAAGAGGGAATACAGTCAGGCATGTAGTTTGGTATGACAAATAAAATAAATATTCCCTTAAACACAGTTCGAAAAGAATTTTCCTTGTGCCAGAAGAAAGAAAAATCTACTACCCGAGTAGTTAATTCTGTCTCGCTCGAGTTGTCCAAAGTGTATGGTGTGTTGTATTCTCTTAAATAGACACTGTTGGCTCACCATTCAATCGTCCAAGGTACACTCAGGAAGTACGCATCAATGGGAAGCACAAAAAAACTGAATAACAGTTCCTCGAAATGAAAGTATTTACCCGGAAAAGAACTTAAAACTCTTTTCAATCGTCTATTAATTTTTTTTAATGTTCACACTCTAAATCAGTCCATTTCTCCTCTCTCTCCTTTGCAAAATGGATTCTTCCTTCATTCCTAATTATTTCACTCATCACAGAGAAATGCCCTCTAGTGGATAATAATAATTACCCCCCCCCCCCAACCCCCAAATTAAGTCTGTTAACATTACATGTGCATACACAAAAATTGGGCACCTTGCTGATGATGACGTTTATAATGCGGACGAAGCATGAATACTAGCAGACAATGGAAAACCGAAGCATACTTCAAGCTAGCTCAAACTGACCAGCCTAGCAAGGATATAGAATCATAGAAACTTGAGCCATATCTAGGGACCAGAATATTATATAATCACCCACAACACCATACCAATCATCTAATACCACCTTAGCAACCTCTCCAAAACAGCTTAGCATCATGGTGGTGAGTTTACTGGGACATTTCCCACATTTTCTGCAGAATCTCAAATTACTACTGTGATTATGGCATGCAAAAAGTGCTGACACTATGAGAACAGCTCCTCTAGGTTATATTATCTCATGTTAACTAGGCTAGGTGAGAAGTCCCCACAAACAATGACTCATGTAACAATGCTGAGAGACAATGTTACACATGTACATATCCTCATACATGTCACGAAAACCCCATCTTCTGGGATGTTTTCAAACTCAAAAAACATATCGATTATCGAACTAAGGTGCATATGTTTGTTGTTATCCATAAGTGAATCCAGTCATTAGCATGACATTAACGTGGGTCTAATCAGTCTGACCTCTGACACTGACCAGTGATTTGTTGTTCTCATGGCCTGAATGCATCTGTGAATAACAGGCGTTGGCGGCGCAACAATAGCACACACTCACACGCACATTCACACAAAGAAGCAGACTCCTTTGTTTGGAGCCAAGGTGATGTCCCAGGTGCAAATGAATAGTTGTGTGTGTGACTTCTGCTGTAATTGCCGCCTGTCGGATTCTACAGGATTGCATTGTGGGTGTGATGGCGGCCAAAAGAATCCGGTTTACAGAATTCCAGACATACAAATTCCAAGGAGTTACTGGAATATCAATATGTATGACATGTGGATGTGTTACCAATATTGATCAGCACATAGCACACAATAATTCAAATACACTGTGAAAGATTTAGGGCAGTGACAAGAAGAGGGGAAAAAAAAAACGTGAATCTGTGAAACCAAGAGAGAATCCAAAAATAGGTTTCTGGGCAGAATCCAGAGCTCCTTTGCATGAATACTTAACACTATTGTCAGGGAAAGAGAAAAATACAATGAACAAGTCTTTAACTAGTGAGGTCCGAACAATGTGCTAGTGAGAAGGACACATATGCTTCACAGACTAACTCCTCAAAGCTTAAATGGTCATGAATAATTAGGGCATTCTCTTACAGAGCAGATGTCTTTTTTTGGACCGCATGTTTTCAAAGCAGCAACCCATAGATTATACAACGACGCAGAGAGGAATTGTAGAGAGTGGACCGAAAGGACTGACCCTTCAACAATGAACGCTGACCATTACAACCAGTGGGTTTGTGTGTGTGTGTCTCTCTCACCCTTGAGGGCTGAGCACAGGATGGTGGATGGGGGCAACTATCTTTCAGCTCAGCATTCATTGTATCAGTGAGTCCATAAATTATTCACCAGCTCTCAAATATTGATATGGAAATCACCATCCACACAAGTGACGGCCCACATATAGACAGAGCGTGCTCCCATTCATCTGGCATCGCTACCTCTCGATTTATTCATGCAGCTCAAATGCTGTTAATTTAACATGTTTATGCTCGGCTTTGCAGTCAAAGAGGATTACACAATCACTAAAATTATTACATTAATCTTTTTCAATCTATTTTCAGTACACCTGAAAAGCACTTCAGAACACTTCTTCCTCAATTTTCTCCACCGATTTTATTAAAACAGATCATAATGTTAGTTTAACACAGCAAAGCAGCTGCAAACAGAGGAGGAGAAAATGTATTAATACAACAGTTTCCTGTTGTGTAGTTGATTGTCATAAGGTACAGTGGGATTTACTGTACTGTAGTGACACAACAGATTCCAGATTCCAAACGGAACAAGGGTACATCAATACATCACTTCACAGGAAGTGGACCGGAGTACCAATAGATATGTATATAAAGGCTAGATGTGTTACGGCGGAGTTTCCATCGTCATCACCGGCGGCCATCTTGTCACAGACAAGCTGATGTAAGATGAGTGGTCAGCACGAACACAAATACTCTTATCTCGTTGAAATCTTGACGGATTTACAAACAGTTTGGTTTCTTACAAACGTTATTAACGTGGCTATAATTATCTGGATGATTATTTATTTATACACTTTTTATTCATAAGTATGCAGTGTCATAACTACATCTCTGACGTTTATAACAAAACAAACCGTTTGAAAATTGGTAGAAAATTGAGCAAGATATGGTCATTTAAATAGTACATGTACCATTAACACAATGTTATAGTGAGCGAGCTGCCTGTGACAAAATGGCCGCCAGGTGCAGACGTCGACCTCCATTGGCCAGCAGCGTGGACGACATATCTAGCCTTTATATAGATATCTATGGGAGTACCCATCAGTCATTTTATATACCATTTTATATAATATTTTCATTTTATATTTTATAAATGATTTGTCTATGATGCTTTGCCAGACCATAACACAGTTACAACGGAGAATGATCTGATTTTAACCAGGCTATAAGATAGCTACAAATATTATGTGATTTAATTTCAACATAATTAATATATTATGCAATATTATGCGATCAATCCTTAAATATAACTGATATATCATACACTACAGTTAAATGCGATCTGCTGTGCGAAGTTGAATTGTAGGATATAGCAACGCATTCTCACCCCAAGGCGTCACCTTTGACCATGCTTCAATATTTGACGTTTTAGGCGCCCTTTAGCGTCACTTACATGAGGCGATCCTACGGCGTCATCTAACTGACGCTAAAGGAAAGCGTCTGTTAGAGGACGCGGTTAGGTTTAGGTGTGGGGTGGGGGTAGGGTACACGCGATCCTAGGGCGTCATCTAACTGACGCTAAAGGGCGCCTAAAGCGTCAGATATTAAAGCATGTCCAAATGCTTCCCAAGGCGGTTAGTTAGGCTCAGTTAAGTGACGCCTTGGGGGTGAGAATGGGCTGGATATAGAGCTGCTTGAAGTGTACATCAGAGTAGACTCGCGCCCTCTGTCAAAATCGAAGATTAAATGGCCTATCCACATAAATTTCCCTTGCCCACTTGACAAAGTGAAACTCATTTCAAAATGGTGGCAGGGATTCCCCTGAGGGGAAGTGCTTAGGGAAGTTTGCGAGTGTATGTCTAAAAGCGAAGTGGAACACACCCCAGGGGTACGTTTCCCAAAAGCATTGTTGGCCAACTATGGTCGCAACTTGGTCCGTTGAATCGTGTTGGTAATGACGGAACCATATTCGGCTTTGAGAAACTAACCCCAACATGACTCTCTGAACTACGTTACATGCCCCTGTCCCATATGGCACCCTAAACACTTGCGGCCTTCCTACAAGTCCACACTTTCGTGACGTAACGCCGCTTCGACTGTCGGGAAGAAGTTTGCTGCGGAGCTCGCTTCAGTGAAAAAGTTCGCATCGAGGGCGCATATCGACCCCAGAGGGAGTGCTCACAAGCACCCTTCTGAAACCTAAAATGACAAATAGGACACTCTATGGCCTCATGGACTTAATGGACACAGGCACGCAGCAGCCATTTTAAGTCCACAAGCCCAAAAGTGCATATGAAGTGTGCCATTTGGGACAGAGCCCATCATCTCAGTGAATCATCACTCTGAAAAAAAAAAGCCATCAGGCTGCTCTTACTTACAAAGTCACCAAGGAAACAAGAATGCATCCTTATTTTATTTGTATATCTCACAATAATATGTTGCCTGTTTAATTTTGATAGCTTTCAAGCTAAAATTGATAAATAGGTTGACTTTGGCAGAGCGACATGTTGTTTACTGCACAATAGTTAAGGATGAATAGTTCTGAAAACAGTGGTAATCTCTAGTGTAGTTTATTGAGTATTCAAAGACATGCACATATTGATTGAGAGAGACCTTTACAGCAGAGAGACGCAGACAAACAAATAGTGGAGTGTTTGTTAGGATTGACAAACATGTGTTTGTGCTGCAATCGGGAGGTATCACATGGGCCTCGGCCTACGCATTACTGATTCTCCACACCATTCATCCAAACTGTGTGAAGGTCAACTGACGAAATCATGTGACACTCAATATATTGATTTCACCATCCAGTATTCTTCAGAAGGAGACTGACTTGAGCACTCTGACAATGTGCGGCTTAAGATCATTGACGCCATAAACCTCTGTTGTCTAACTTTTGGTGATGCCTTGCAATCAATTTAGCAAATATTTTTGCACGCTTCCCTAATTGATTTTTTCGCCTGAATTATTGGCGATGGTATCGCTTGCGTAACAAGCATGTGTGGAATGTAGTGTCAGATTAGTTCAAAATTCATAATTTTTTATTAGAGATGAACAACCCTTCTCTCTCTCTCTCATACGTCTCATCTTGTTCAGCGAGAGGAAGTAACCGCCTCCTGTTTGTTTCCAAATCCTGTTGTGTGTGTGTTTACGAAATCGAAACCTTGATGTTTCAGCCCACCCCTTTTGACTCAATGTTCAGAATTTAAACATTCTGTGTTTCTTCCCTGTGCTGTGGTAGAATGAGTAAAGTGTGCAATATCACAGGAAATAATAACCATCAGGACAATGAAGGGCCTACACATGCAATAACAAAACCAAAAAACAAACCGATGGCTTTATCATGTCAATTTTTATGGCCAGATCAGAGGTTAAGTGAGCTACCAGCTACATCCTGTTCCCAAAAGCTCCAGGAAAGCCCAGCAGTACCACCATGTCAACAAAGCTGCAGCTCATTTTGATGATAATGTCATCATTGTGCACATGGGGCTGAATGCTAATGAACTATTATCCACTTTGATAGTGCTGAGGTAGATGTCTTTATCGGTTTCCATTGTTATATTCCACTGTCCATGCTGTCTTTGTCTTTTACTTTAGGCTCATGAACATAAAGACAATGTCTAGCTTGTAAAAACAATTAAGGCTGACGAATTAAAAGTGCAATTAAAGAGTTTTATCTTTTCTTTTAACATAATGGCAAGTCTTGTATGCATTAAAAGAATGCATACAAGATGTTCAAGAAACGCAGGATGATAGTCATGCTTTGCAGTTGGTCACAGTGTTCGTATTCATTTCCTGTGATGCAAGAGCACATACTCCAATGACGAAGCATGTGAGAACGTAGTGTGGGCATCTATCTATAAATTACAGAATGTCCGTGTGTCTGTCTGTTAATTGAAAATCTCTCAAACAACTGGTCCGATGGATTTCAAACTTGACAGATGTCTTTCTACGCGCACGAGTAAGTGCAGAGCAGAGTTTGGCGTTGTTTGGATTAGAAATGCAAAAGATATCGTTAAATATATCGGGTAAAAGAAGCACACGTTGAAGTTGTGGTTTAAAAGTAAACATTCTGAGATTAGAGAGGGGTGTGGTTTAAAAATGGTGGTTTAAAAATAAACATTCTGACATAAACACTGTCAGCTAAACATTAAGGGCCGGTTCACATATCGCGTCTTTTGCGCGCTCAAGTTCGTTTTTTCAAATGTAGGCGCGCGGTATGCGCGCTCATAATGGAAGCGACGCGGTCGCGGTGCGACGCGCTCGTTTTTTCCAGGCGCGTCCGCGCCGCATCGAGATAAAAACATCTCAACTTTTCAGAATGCCGCAAGCGCACCGTAGGTCACGTGACACGAACCAACCAATCAGCTTCCTCGCCATTTTTGTTACCTCTTCCTTGTCCACTCTGGAATAGGCTTTGAACCTCCCATTGTCCAGGCGGAGTTCCTGAATCAGCTGGTGAAATTCCCCATTGTTCTTGCGTTTTTGTAGTATGGGGTGCACCCAAACACTGCGGCGATTTTTTTTTTACTTTTATGAGTAAATAAATCTTGTAACAGAGTTACAGCAAGGGTTTTTCGGTGGTGGAAATCCATTGCTGAAATTTCCTTCATGTAATGGAGAGCGCAGCTGACGGTTGCTTAGCAACGACAGACGCCTCCGGAGTGCAACTGCCCTAGCGCTTCTTTGGAAAAAGGAGAACGCGTGCGCCTAGCGTTTTCTACGCGTTTTTAGGCGCGATATGTGAACGGCCCCTAAGTCAGCTACACAGCTACAATTTGGCTGTCTGTAGTTAGTTATATATGTAGTTCAATTTTCCATATTTATTGAATGTCATTATTTAAATTATCAATTTTTTCTTTTAACCATGCACAAATAAAAATGTCTCTGAACTTCTGCTGTGTAATTGTAATGAGCACTCACCAAACCAACAATTAAAAACACACACAAAAACTGATTTTGCACATACATACTGTCAAATCGACAGTACACACACACGTATAATATACAGTATATATATATATATATATATATATACGCAGACACACATTCATACATCTATCCATAAATTACAGAAATGTCTGTCTGTGTCTGTTATTCGCTTATCTCGGTAAAAGAAGCACACATTGAAGATGTTTAGAAGTAGTTTAAAATAAATATCCTGACATTATAGGGTATTGGTTTAAAAATATCTAAATATTATATTTGTAGCCTATTCACAAACTGTTTGCTGAAGCGTAGTGTTTTCTCGGAGGTCACTGTGTAGCCTGCTCGCTGAATCGTCACTTATTCATTTGTGGATGTTAACTGAATCTGTAAATCACCTACACTGTTTACTTCTGAATGTTATATTTTATTCCGGCGCGCTTAACATTATCGCTACTATGTAATAAGTAGCCTATGCAATTCACCAACTAAACATAAAATACGCTAACTGCCTTTGTTAGCGTAGTTGACACCAATGTAAATCTAATCTAATCTAAACTCCTGCTACCTGTACACAAATATCCAAATACATGTCACCTAATATCACCATTATAAATTGTTATGCAACCATGAAGTTCAATTTTCCATATGTAATGTATGTCATTATGTCAGTATCAGTATTTGCTTTCTACCATGCACAAATAAAAATGTCACTGAACCTTTGCTGTGTAACTGAAACAATAAGCACACAAACAAAACAACAATTACTAAAAACATGCACAAAAACTGCTTTTGAATGGGCATATCTGTTATTCGAATATCTCTCGAACCGCTGGTCCGATGGATTTCAAACTTGACAGGTGTCTTGCTACGGGCACGAGTAAGTGCAGTCCCAAATTTCACATTGTTTGGATTAGAAATGCAATAGATATCAGTAAATATACCGAATCAAAGAAGCACGTTGGCTTTTGCCGCTCTAGCCGCAGACCATTCTGGCTCAAACACACTAAGTGACCACTCCCCAAAATAAACATTCTGACATTAGAGGGTTCAAAAATATGTGAATATTATATTTTATTCATGGCCATCATTTGTAGTAGCCTATTCACAAACTATTTGCTCATGCGTAGTGTTTTCTTGCAGTGCGCCTTCTCCAGCCAAGGTCTGAACGTCCCTTGAATTATTCATTCCGTTTTTTCTGCTTATTCCGCTTATTCATTTGTGGGTGTTAACTGAATCTGTAAGTCAGACTGTTTAATTCTGAATATTATATTTTATTCTGGCGTGCTTAACGGTATCGTTAAAAATCCACCAGCTATGTTGACAAAATTCTTGTAAACAATCCTGAACTGAATTTAACACTTGTTTTAAGAGAATATATCAAAATATCAAACCAATTTACATCTGGAAAACAAAATATGCCAGATCATTTCTAAAAACTATAAATGGAGCTTTTAGTTGTTTCAGTTAAAAGGCTGGTCCCAAGGTCATGCTTAGTGGATATATGAAGTCATTTTTGCTTCAGGTTCCCAACAGAGATGTGCAGAGCAACCACAGGTTAGTTGTGACCAAAATGTTTGACATCTACTGTAAGTTGTCCAAATGCCCTTATATTTATTTATTTATTTTGAAACCTTTTTTTTTTTCTTTCTTTTTTTACAAAGAAAGTAAGGATGTCATACACATACTTGGTTTGATATTGTTATTTGATGACATTCATACACAACAAGACTAAAATGACTGCAGTATGCCCTTCAGTGTGTCCTGTTATAGATTCTCCAGCCTCCCGTCACTCCACAGTACTGGAAGTGAAACCCTGCTGGTGGCACCGGCAATCTCCCCCATAGTTTCCTAGCAAAGGATGACAACAGTGGCGTGGGCGAGTAGAATAACAGGATACAAACTTTGCACTTGTGGGTAGCGGACAGGGTTGACTCGACATCCAACGTGAGCTTTGGCTCACATTCAGCTAAGATTTGGGGGACTTGTGGCACAAACACTTGCATGTTTTTGCAGTCACACAGACACGCTGAGTAATAGTGGGGGGTTGAGTGTTTTGCTTTTGTGTGTGTGATATTTTGTCTGGTTAGGGGATTTGCTATGTGTGGCATTGCAAAACAACACAGGAATTTCTTAATACGTGTAGAGTGTGTAGGAGTGCATGTTCTTGTTTTTCGAGAGGCTCAAGATCTTTGATTATTTTGTAGTTTTCTGATAACAACTGCTGTGGCATCATCGAAGCAGATAGAACTGGCCTCTATGAAATCAATTCACTTTATATGATTTAATGACTCGTAAATGTAAGTACACGTTGAAGGTCCAAGACACGAAACGAGCGGTTTGTGTGAGAAAACAAACAGTATTTATGTTGTTTTTACCTCATGTAACCACAGCCACGTCCAAGTGATCTGAGGCCGCAGGCGCTTTCCGGAAATCGCCGGTCTGGAAGCCAGCAATGTTTACTTACATTTACGAGTCATTAAATCATGTTTAATATGGATTTCTCTGTGCATGCTCTTTAAGGTGGTGACCATAGACCTGCATTATATGACTGACAGACAAGAACGGTTTAGCCAAAAAATATCACAAATAGTCCAGGTCCGGTCCACATTCGAGTGTGCAGCAGTTTGAAAAGCATAATTTGACAAATCACTGCCTAATAAAACATGAGACGAAACATGCGGCGTAAAAGACGGTTTGTGTACTTTCTTCTCTCTGGTGAATAGGCTATCTCTGTACTTCTCCAGGTGTCAGACAGTCAGAATGACTTTTTGTTTGAACAAGTTAGGCCAAAATAATGTTGTTCTTTTCTTGTATTGCAAATGATCTAATTTGATCATTTGTATCTTAATGTCATTTTGTAATTCTTTAGCATTTACCGGGCAACCAAGTATGACATGCGCGATACCCTGCCATATGCAATTGAGGCCCCTTGGTTGCACTAGCACCCCTCTGTCGGCTCATCCTGACATCTGTGAGTCAATTAGCTGTCTAAAGAGAAAACATCCCCCTTCTCCACCTTATGCACACACACACACACACACACATCGAGGGCAAGCATCGCTGTGAAGCCCGCCCCTGAGAGTCTGTGTGTGTGAACGAAGGCCGGTGTGCTCTCATGGGGGAGGGGTGTATATTGGTGGGGGAGGGTAATAGGGTTGGGTGTCAAGAATGTGGCTCTTTGCTTGTTCTTTTGTATGTTGTGTGTTTTTGTGTGTTTTAGTGAAACAGTAGAGATCTTACATTCTTACAACTTGTGCATGGACGAGTACAATAATAAGGTGGCAGGTGCCATTTGAGCCTAAAAAATAATTATTTATATATATATTTTAATGGATTTTTTTCCCTCAAATCCTTTCAGCCTTGAAAAGTGCACTAATGCAAATTCATAAGGCCTATTTGATTACTTTGTGTGTCTTGGTTGATCAGATTGATGTCTAGTTATGCATGTTTACTTACATAAATGTGATTGGATATCAATTTGTTCTACTTTCCAGCAACTGCATTCACTTCCGTGATGATGCGGCCGAATATTAAATTTTCTGTTGATCACTCTCTTGGCTTCAATTAGTGTTTTAGTTTTGTGGTTTCTCCACCCATGTGTCTCATCCACATTTGGACTGCGTGGCTCCCGTATGTTGACATATTTCCATTTGGGGGGAGTAAAGTTTACATATGTGGCCTGAACCGAGACGCAATAGTAAATGCATCTGGTTGTGTCTCAAACTGAGGCATAGGATGAGTCTTATCATGACCGAGTGTAAATAAATACTGCCTGGTTTTTCAAAATGAAGTGATCATTGCTCAAGCACACATACAACCTTCTTGCACACATTCGTCTGAAAACACATGTATCTTTCTCTCGCAACTCGGCGTGCGGTTTCCAGCTCGTCTCTAATGTGTCCCACATTCTTCACAGCGTCCCTGATGCCCTCTGCATCCTTAGGCTCTGCTATGGAAATACGCCTCAGTCTCCCCGCTAATTATTAAAGAAGCACCACCTCATTAACTGGGCTAGGGGATAATAAAAGATTCATGCAGCATTCTTAACGTCGCCGCACACTCAACTCATCTCCCTCTCCCACCTCGTCTCATCTCCAGTGGATTCTCACACAAGATACTTATCTATTATCCATACAGGTTCCTCTCACTCTCTTAGTTTATTCAGGCTGGCAGACATCTTTAATCGTGGCTTTATGACAAGTGCCTTTGAGAAATAAAATGTTACTAACTAGTGTCAAAAAAATAACTATTAAAAGGGTTTCCCAGTCGTGTGGTGGATTTCAATGCAATTACACAATCGGTAGATACGGCCATGTTCAAATGTCAACAAACAATGGCTAAAGTAAAATGTCACCATTGTGCTCCATTATCTCATATGCAAATACCCTTTACAGTTCAAAACTCCAGTAATGAAATTCCTGTGAAAAATACCCATGGTTTAATAATCCCTGAATGACACAAAAGATTGGATATCATCAAACATTTAAAGATAACATCCAGCTCCTGCAGATATGACTATTTCTTCTCTGTCAGTTTGGGGGAAAAAAACATAACACTCATGAGATCGTGGCATTACTGAATGTGAATGGGAGTTTCCAAGGCAAGGAATCAGTGCCTTGTTCCTCATAATGCACCATCTAAAGTCGCTCATTTACTTTCTATTTCTTAATTGTGGTTCCCTTTCAATTTGTAATTAATATGACACTTTAAATCTGTTCCGGAAATGTTATTTTATTTCGCAATTGTTGACACAAACCCATTCCATAACATATTTAATACCTATGAAACGTGTTATTTGTAAAGTCTATTAAAGGGGTTTGTTGATGAATAAGTCAAAGTAATAAGGCCCACTCTTTTAAGCTCCAACTGTTTCTGAAAGTTTATTATATTTTATATCAAGTCAGTATTTGATAATTTTGTCAGCCAAGAAAAAAAAACAAAAAAAAAAACAGGTTGCTTTTGCATGAATTGCATTACTAATACTAATAAAGGGTGTTACCGGTAATACCGGTAAGCAGTCACTTTAATGCTTGGAGAGTGTATGTCTTGCTGCTGAGCTTTTGAATATTTTGGAATAAAAAACAAAACTATATGACAGCACAATGGCATGTCATTGATCTCCCGTACTGGCTGTTGCCCTGTCCCCTCAGAATGAGAACTGATGGATAGCCCTGTCTCCATAACCCATAAATAATCAAGACTTTCAGTACCTAAGAAACAGTGATTTACTAACTCTGGAAAGGGAATCTCAACACCATTTAACACCTCACTGTATTTCTGAACAGATAGACCATGTACAGTACCATTCTAGATGATTAAAAATATTTGATTAATTTGTGTCTTTAACCTGCACTAGTTTGTGGTGATCATTCTAGTTTCATTTTCAGGGCTTCTTTCAACAGGATGTGGCACTCTGAAAAAGGGCTTTAGTCAAAACCTGCTTGCTCCCTGACAAGACCCTCCCAAGCAAAAGAGAAAGACTCTTCCTCCGAGGCTGTCTCTCTCCCATGGCCCTGACTCACCATGTCCAGCAGCCTCCACTTCCCAGTGATGGGGCGTTTTGTTCACCAAGAGGAAGCACTGCATGTATTTATAGACATTTCTCGTATGAGAAGTCTGAACAATATACCCCCACCCCCACAGCCACTTCACCACCTCAACACAAAATAAGGCTCGCGAGTGAGATAGAATCAAAGTTTAGTTTCGGTGTTTGATGATGACAGGAAAATAAAACTGAGAGCACTGCACTCTAATTTACAAGGTGGTTTTGAATTGCGTGATTTCATTATAACAGTAATCAGGGGAAAAACTGGCTTACAATGCAGTTCTGGTGCCTGGGTTCTCAGTTCATTTAATAAAAAAAACTCTGTTTATATGAACATTAAAGGAGTAGTTCACTTTTAAAAAAAACTTTTGCTGATAATTTATTCACTCCCATGTCATCCAAGATGTCCATGTCATTCTTTCTTAAGGTTTTTGATGAAAACTTTCCAAGATTTTTCTCCATATAATGCGCTTTACTGGTAACCAAATGGTTCAAACGACAGTTTCAGCGCAAACTGCAAACTGTTGAAAGGGCTTTAAACGATTCCAGACAATGAATAAGGGTCTTATCAAGCGAAACGATCACTCATTTGTTTTAAAAATAACAAAGTTTAAAGTTTTATAAGCTCAAATGGTCACCTTGCTCTGTTCTGTGATGCGCGTTTGTGACTCTCCTGTTCGAACTCGTTTATCAAAATGAACAAATCTTTTTTCGTGTCATTTGGTTCATTCAACGAGCGAAATGAACGAATTAACTCGGGAAAAGATTCATTCATTTTGATAAACGAGGTCGAACAGGAGAGTCACGAACGCGCATCACAGAACAGAGCATTTGAGCTTATAAAGCTTAAACTTTATCATTTTTTTTTTTTAAATGAGCGATTGTTTCACTTGATAAGACCCTTATTCATCGTCTGGATTCGTTTAAAGCCCTTCGAACAGTTTGCAGTTTGCACTGAACCTGTCTTTTGGACCTTGAACCTTTGGTTACCAGTAAAGTGCATTATATGGAGAAAAATCCTGGAATGTTTTCATCAAAAATCTTAATTTCTTTTCGACTGAAGAAAGAAAAACATGGACATCTTGGATGACATGGGGGTGAGTAAATTATCAGCAAAAGTTTTTTTGAACTACTCAAACCCTCGTTTAAACCCTTTCCATGAACATGGCACTCAGCTGCCTCGTGACTTTTTAAAGCAATTAATTTGATTTATTTATTGAGAATTGTTAGATTATCTAATATAAAATGAACCTGAAAAAAAGCTATTTAAACATTAAATATCTGCATCCTCCCTCATTTTGTCCTGTCACATCTCAAGTTTTATTTACTCAACCAAAATATATTTATCTGTCTCACTCACAATTTTTCCCACAAAAATAACATTCCTTACATGCTCTTTATTTATTCATTGATTCATTAATTGTCTATTACATTTTTTTGTCATTGTTAATAGCTTTGTTATGTATATCCAAACAACATTAGGCAAACACAAGATTAAGCAACAAAAAAAAAACAAAAAAAACATGTTGTTTAATAGTTTCAAGGACCATCTGGTTGTTGTACATTCAAGGCCGTGGGCACCCACAATGCCTTCTGTCTAATCCCGCTCCACTGTATACAGTGAGAGTCATAAGCACTGAGTCACACACCTTTAGAACAACAACAAAATGGGACGTCTATTTGCACAGGTTTAACAGCTGTCCAGTCAGCTGTGCAGTGAGAGGGTACGATCATGCAAAAAAATGGTGCACACATCACAACTGAAACTTTGAAGATTGTTTTGCGTGAACAAAACTGTGTCTGCAGGTGCTGAAACCACCAGAACTGTGGTTCACGAATGCACTGGTGTCTGCATGCAGGCTATACAACTTCACAGCTGAAGCAATCAACTAAATAGAACATCTTTTCTTTAATGATCTGTAAACGCTTCAACAGGCAGCTTGGTGATTATGGGCCAAACACTAAGCGTTAGAAGGTAACGCCTTTGATGGTTCTAGAGCATGAGATCAACTCCTTCAATGGCCCGTGTCTGGAGTGGGTGGTAACACTCTTTATTTTGTTAAGTCTTGGTGCTTCAGGAGAAGTTGATCTGTCGAATTGGACAAAGCATTATGCATAAGCAGGGTCTTGGGGGAAGGGTTGGGTGAGTGGGGGCAGGGGTGGGGGAGAAGATTCTCCGAAGCCCAGCAGGTGTGTTTCTGTTTTGGTGAAACAGTAGAAGGTCCTGCTCCTGCTGTCATACAGTACAGGCTTGGGAAAATCTGAACTATGCCCTATAATTGTGGTGTTGCAAGTTATGAGGACAGGCGCAATCATAAGATAAAGGTTTTGTTATATTACAGTCATCATACCTTATGATGAGTTCCGTGTAAAAAAAACAAAACATGTCATTGCGTATTAAATACTCTGACTGATTTAGTTGTTTTGAAGACATTATACCAAAATCCCATTAAAAGTCAACAACATATCGCACCGCTAAATCATCTTCTAAC
Organism: Pimephales promelas; assembly: GCF_016745375.1. The sequence goes on from NW_024121222.1 coordinate 9,497,662, forward strand.
TGTTGCAACTCATAATTGCGTCATATATTTACTGGGAGTTTACTTGTAAGGCAGCCAGCACCCAAACCCTGACCTGATGTGAACCTGTTGACACATATTTCTTACAATTTGTAAAAAACTTCATGGCAGAATACTTTTGAAAATGAGTTCCCTGCCCTTACTAAGAAATCTATTGAAAACAAGGTTGAAAACAACAGATTTGCAACAATATCCAGCTGCTCAACTCTTGTGAGAGCAAGGGGTCATTTTGGAGCTAAATAAACAAGGTAGATAGTGAAGTGTTGCTGTAACTGGGTTGGAGGGGGTTGGGGTGGCTGTAACAGAGACTGATCTTCTCAAAGCAAAGCGGGGCAAAGTGTCTGAGTGACAAACAAACACGCTTTCATATGCTTTAACATCGATGGTTTATTCTTTTTACTTCCACAATGTGATGTACACTATGCCGTTCAAACATATGGGGTTGGTAAGATGTTTGGGAGGACAAAAAAATGATAATTATGCTCACCAAGCCTGCATTTTGACAACAATATAGAAAAAAACAGTAATACTGTGAAATATTTTTACAATTTAAAACTGTTTTAGATTTTATTATGTTTTAAAATGTTATTTATTACTGCGATGGCTACAATGAATGTACACATGAATCTTTAGAAATCATTCTTATATTCGGATTTGGGACTCAAGAGACATGTCTTATAAATGTTGAAAAACTGCTTAATATATTTTTATGAAAAACATTAAAAAAAAATTCAGGATTCTTTGTCTGTGCTGAAACTTTTCATTCATTCATTCATAAAAAAAATAAATAAATAAAATAAAAGAAAACCTCACTGACTCCAAACTTTTGGACTGTGTGTATTTCCAAATTAAACAAGCAAGTTAATCCTGTAGGACAGGATTTCAGGAATTACCGTGAAAAGTTGGTGTTGCATTTCGAAGAGTGAGCTACAACAGATAGGGGAGAGCGGGGCACAACCTAACGCATTTTGGTTTTGGCTCAATTAATTAAAAAGTAATTAGGTTAGATTAATATTTTTTACACAAGCAACATACACATCTCTGCTACAAATTAACACTTAAAGTTTTTTTTTCTAGGACCTACCATTTTCGTACAGTTGGACTGAAAGTGACAGAAGTGCAAATGTTACAACTTACACCATATGCAGGGTTAATTGTAACAGACAGAGGGGTTAGTTGTAACACTTGTGTGCAACACACATAATTCAGTACTATTTTATTTGTATAGTTTGATATTGTTTGTGCATCTGTATAGATCCCTCATTCAATAATCCTTTTGTTATGGATCAATATCATGTAGAGACACAGAAAAGGGCCGCACAGTTTTGCAATAAATAATAATACATAAAATTATAAAATATTGTAATTGCAATTAAATTAGATGTGTGTGTGGCAGACGCATGTACAATTATTATAATTAATAATAATAACAGTAATAATAATACAAAAGAGCTTAAAATAAAAATTTGAAAGGGTTTATTGCATTAAAAAAGGCCATATTTTAATAAATAAACAAGTTATCATTCATACTACACTAAATTTTAAACATTTTAAATTCCAACATTGTTTGTGAAAGTCCAACAAAGTTAAATGTATACTCAAACCTGAAAAGTTGTGTGGCTCCGTTTTCATTTGATTATCATTGTACACTTGGCGGCTTAGTTGTAACACTGTGTTACAACCAACCCCGCTGTGTATTACATATTTTAAACCTAGCTAACAGTCACTAGAAATTGCTGACATGTTTCAAAACGGTGCTATGTTTGAGCCAACAAGACAGTAATTAAGGCAATATAAAGTTATATATATATATATATATATATGTGTGTGTGTGTATATGTATATATATCACTCTTACTCTTAGAAGAAAAGGTTCTATATAGAACCTTAAAAGGTTCAAAAGCGCTATGTATTTGGAACCCCTAAAATGAAATGCATGAATGATATGAAAGAAATGGGGGTTAAAAAATTTAATTAATCAATATCACACAAAGAGTGCCACATCAGTTTTTATCCTCCAAAAAATCTGCTTGATTAAAATGTGATATTAAGTTACTACAACAGTTTAATAAACAATAATTTAATAACAACTACAAAATGTTGCAGAATAATTTAATATATGAAGAAATAATAGCCTTTAAAGAACCTTTGTGCCAAAAGTGTTCTTTCTTGTCATTATTGAACCTTTTTTAGCATAAAATGTCTTTTGGAGTAAAGAACCCTATGCTACATATATAGAACCCTTTTTTCTAAGAGTGTAGATTTGGAAGCGTATACACCCAACTCAGAAACCGAAAAAAATTTACTTTCATGGTGTCAAAACACTCTTTGTCCAGTATCTTCACGAAAAATAATCAAAACTTTCCGCAAATTCGCGGGAAACCGTCTTCTGGCAGCAAGAGAAAAAGAGCGGAAAGACGGCCGGCTTGATCCTGACGAACTATGTCAAAAGTCCGTGTTACATTTAACCCCGCGTTAGGTTTTGCCCCGCGCTCACCTATGCAATATCGGTTATCCAATGGGCCAAAAGACCTAAAGTGACATCAGCATAACGCAAATCATTTCAGATGAAGAGAAGTTATTATATATTGATTAAAAATTATGATGACAAACTTTATTTATTTGGAATAATGTGGACTGACGAGTCATTCTGAATAAGCTCAAGAATGTGTATTTAAAAAGTTTGTAATAAGCCTAAAGCTTAGCATCTCCACAACAAACTGTAATTATTTGGTGAACATGTAAATGGGGGGGGGGGGGGGGTGGACTAGTCTGATAAAGCTGTCAGTTTTACATATACAATCTACAGTCTCATTATCAACTGTATTTAGCCTCTCTTGAGTCCTCTAGCAGCCGCCTCTTGGTGGCAGTTGGCTGGCCCCTCCTCCAGCTTCTTGCCTCTTTGCTAATCAGGTGTGGGGGAGGACGAGCCCGCGGCTGGCTGGCCAGACACACACACACGTACTGCACGAGCAAGCCAGCAAGCTAGGTCTATAAGCTGGGCGATAAACCACTAACTGTAGGGCAAGTCTTTAGGGCTGTGGTGGTGATGATATCCACGGGCATGTCTAGGCTTAATCTTATGTTTTAAATTGTTTGTGTGTCAATAGACATTAATCTCATGTCTACATGTACACCCTTGCAAAGCTGTGGCATTGTAGGTAAATACGCTCCCACAGCTGAGTTCTCAATGGACTGTGCATCTGCCTCGAGGTCGAATGCTAAGGTAATTGTAAATATGCGCTGTGATTGTTCTCACTAAAATATTATTTCTACCCTTATATTCTGAACCAGAACACCTGACTCTAGATAAATGATTATTAAAAACAGATCTTGCACTGTAAACAAACAAGCTTGGTGAAAGTCTTTGTGTATTCTTTATATGGATCCCAGTTAGCAAAGTGCTAATTTGACTGGGGCGCAACTCCAAATACAAAATTTAAAAGACACAACATAACATTAATAACATTAAAAAGTTTAGAGAACATAACATGCCATGTGGTTTGACTTTTTCATGATTTTTATTACCTAAGGGTACGTTTTGGCCAACAATGATGCATTAAAAATGGATACGTTTTTCCTTTGTGTTTTTCGCGGATATGACAACATTGTCAAAATGATCCCCATTCACACAGATCTGCAAAAACAACTAAAATGCGGTGTTATGCTGCCAGACAAGTAGTTGTCGATGTCACTTTGTGAAGCAACACTACACGCCTAGACTGCATGAGCAATATGCATGTGAGTGCATGTGCATGACGTCACATATTTCTGAAATTCTGATCTTATAGTTTACACGGAAAAGATAACGGTATCATTTCCCGCTTTTAGTTGAAAACGGTGTCAATTAACAGCCCCATAAAGACTATCAATGAATAAAATATTTATAATGCATTGTCTTTTAAAAATAATTTGTCCAGTTTTGAGGAAACGAATGCGTTCCTCCCTTAAAAAAAAAGTAACTAATTGGATAACTTAGTTACTTTGTGGCTGGACTTGGTTGTTTGTTTGTACAAAATAACAATGGTTCAATTTTTGCAAATGTAAAGGCCCCTTCACATCAAAAATGAAATGACTCGGCAGAAGACTCTAACTTCAGGTCAACAGCAAAGACATTATGTATTAACATTTTAATTATTGCAGGATTGCATTACATTGTTTTATTCATTTTGAGGCACACTGAATCTGTTTTTTTGTGGAAATGAGATGAGTAAATGCATGCTCACATTTAGTCTAGAACTACAATAACCATCATGTTCACACAGCACACACAACGTCTGAACTTTCAACATCGGGACAGGAGAGCTGGCAGTCAATAAATAGGAAAACTTTTTTCACAAAGTGACTCAGATATTTGTAATCAATTTAAAAGTAATGTGTTACTTTAGTTAACTGGAAAAAGTAATCTGATTACGCAACTCACATTAGTCACATTTTAACTTTTTTTTTTAAAGCTCATGGACATGTCAGACAAAAATGAATGGAATTTCCAGATGAAATATGTGATTAAAATACCAAGGACCAAAACAATCAATATAAAACCACAAGAAAAATGAAATAAATAAATATAGAGCACATAACTGACCTATTTCTTAACTGTTTGAAACGGTATGTATTTTATGCTTCAGGTTGCATAAGCTCAATACAGAGCCGCTTTCTTCAAGGAGTTTGAATATGGTATGCCTGATGATCCATAATCACATGAGAAAGCCCAATATACTAAACACAGTTTTCAACTCTGCTTCCAGGTGTGGTCTTGCTGATGATAATCTTATTCTAATCAGTTCTGTACAAGCTGAATATTTTAGTTGGGCTAGATTGGACTGCTCAGGTCAAAAAAAAAAAAAAAAAAAAGTTTATTCTTATCATGATAAGGCTACTTGTATTTGAGCTATGATGTAAAACTGATGTGACTTCTGTCACGTACCTCCAAACACCACAAAATGTGTCTTTTAACACTTTTAACACACACGCAGCAAGCCGCTGAAGGTGCTAACAGATTATCATACAAATTACACCCATGATCTTGGCAATAACACAAAACAAAGACACTGGAATTGAGATGTTAATTTGTCAAGAGATAATGCTCTTTAGAGGTGTGAGGTTCTGCTCTGACCAGTGTTGACCTCTTGGTAAATAGAGAGCTATTGTGACCAAACAGAGGATGTTGATTCCCTGTTCTCCCAAACAGACAAGCCCAGTGTTGTTGTTTTTGAAGCAAGTGACCAGGGCCTAGTTTGGGTCTTGCTACATTACAGTATCTTCATTAAGATCCTCAGAACCAAACAGGTAGGAATCGGTCCCACCATTAACCTTGTAATCTGCAACTTCCAATAAATTACACATGCAGCCCAGGCCTGCATGCTCACCACCACCACTACTTCAGCCGGTGGCCCAGAATAGCACCAGCATTCCTTTCCCCTCCCCTCTCTCTCACCCAGCACACGGCACAGCAGAGCGCTGGGTCACATGGACTGCCACAGAGCCGCCAGATCACACACACTCACACTAATGTACAAGCACTCACACCGACCATAACAAAAACAGCCCCGGAGAACAACATGTAAGGACTTTCACAGATAAACAATAAGATTATTAGTCCAAAACTCATGCTTGCATACCAGATGTTTATCTAGATTCAGATGCAAGAAGCTTTAATTGCATTGCAATATTATATACATAAAATTATAGGCCTACACACTCACACATTGAACTTCAAGATTGTACATTTATTTATAAACACCCATCTATCTATCTATCTATCTATCTATCTATCTATCTATCTATCTATCTATCTATCTATCTATCTATCTATCTATCTATCTATCTATCTATCTATCTATCTATCTATCTATCTATCTATCTATCTATCTATCTCAAGTCTCCCATATCTTTACTTATCATCACACAGATCAACTTCTGAAGGGATTTCCTCTTCACTTTGAATCAGAAACAGAAAAACAACCCAAATCTGTGGACAGAAATTGGCCAGTGTTTGACAGAAACCGCTAGGGGTTTCTTTGCACACTGATATTAAGCAGCAGGGCCAATGGCAACAAAGGATAGAGAGTGAACGATAGCTCCACCTCTTCGCTTTTCTCATGTATATAAAGCCCGTGGAGTTGACCCAGAAAACACACATACACACACTCGTTTGAAGATAGTGAGCTGCGTTCTTTTGTGTATCGGTCCGTTGGAGTATGAAGCTTCACCTTGTGGAATATAAAGTATAAATCTTCTGAGGCTTTTGAACAGATAAAGCTCAATTGTCCTGTCGCGGCGGAGTCACTGATCATAGAACACGGGGTAAGAGATTCAAAACGCTTGAGAAACTCACGGATTGTGTCTTAAAACACACGCTGCCTTTCTAGAAAGCATTTTAGTCGTTAAAAGCGCGTGCAGCGTTTGCACCCGACCGTGGTGCCCAAAATGCTGTCTAGGTAGGAAGCTCGCTTGATTTTGAGACAACGCCAATGCTTTAGAGCTCAGGGTGGCAGATCCATTGTTTGCTTGACTGCACGGTGACTTTCTTTGGATTTATGCTCTGCTTTCTTTGATTTTTCTTTGTGTAAAGTACAGGGTTGTAATATAGATTGGCCGCTTTTCCTTCTTCAAACAAAACTAATGGTTTTATTAAAATGCATTTTCAGTTACCATCATTGTTTATTTATTTTAATGGCAAATAGTAAAGACTATATGTGTGTGGACTGTTTAGAAGGTAGACTAATACCCTGGTCAATTTCAAAATTGTTGTTTGGATGTGTACAATTGGATTTTAAGAGGTCGTAGTGCGTTGAGTAGGTAGTCAGGTGGGCTTAAAGTCAAACACCTCTCCTACCTGTCCAATAAGAGGCTGAACGTTGACTATTATGTGGCTAATTAAACTGCATATATTTGGTTGAGTGTAAAATGACTTCTTTCTGTTGTCACCACTTCAATTCTAAGTCTAATCTCGTCTGTTTTAATAAAAGGAAACTCTATGGCAGAGCACATGATGATGCCCATGAACCACGGCCAGGGAAATGGGGGTCTGCATGGCTACCGGATGGGCATGAATGGAGGCCTGCAGGCAGGCCCTCAGCAGCACGCGCCCCAGCCCGGCCTGAGAGCGATGCCCAATGGACAGATGATGCACTATGGAGCGGGGCCTCAGGGAAACATGGAGGCCGCCATGCGCCAGCGGGCCAACATGGTGGGGCCTATGAATGGACAGATGGGTCACCACCAAATGCAGTCGAACATGATGTACAACAACCAGGGCCAGCAGCAACATCATGTTCAGCAGCAGCACCAACATCAGCATCAACATCAGCAGCAGCATCAACAGCAGCACCACCACATGCACCAGGCACAGCAGCAACCGCCTCCACCGCAGCAGCAGCAACAACAACAACAACAACAGTACATGACCGGGGGTCTCACTTCCCAACAGCTCATGGCCAGCATGCACCTTCAGAAACTTAACACGCAGTACCATGGACACCCGCTGGGACACATGAACGGCAACCACATGGGGAACGGGGCACAGTTCCGCATGGGTCAGGCCCAGCTGAACAACATGCAGCATATGGCCGGCCCGGCTCTCAGTCTAAACGGGATGGACGCAGATTTAATCGACGAAGAGGTTTTGACGTCGCTGGTTATGGAGCTAGGATTAGACCGGGTGCAGGAACTCCCTGAACTTTTCCTGGGACAGAATGAGTTTGACTTTATCTCAGACTTTGTGAGCAAACAACAGCCAAGCACCGTTAGCTGCTGAGACCGGACTGCATGGACAATTGGAGGCGAGAGAAAGTTGCTCTTTTGATGATTTATTTTTTTGTGACTGCCATCACCAAGACAAGAGGTGATCCGATGCCGCTTTGTCCACAGAAACGGGTGGTAAAGCTCCTGTCAGGACTACAGTTCTCTTTCTGGCTGGAACGCTGAGCAGCGCTCCATGGATGAATGTAACAACGATTCAGAACAGTGAACTTGGTGCAATGTAAAGACACTCAAACCTTATTTGTCTTCAATGCAGTTTTACATTTTAAAAATGTATTTATTTATTGCTTATCAGATGTATTAACATAGAACAAAAGAACAGCCATGACATTAAGAGCCTGTGGTATGGAAACTTCCAGAATGGGATTGCTGAATTGTTATGATCTTTTAGACCCAGACCTTTGTCCATCTGAAACTGTAAGTCTAATGTTTTGTTGGATGGTAAAGTTTCAGTAAACCCAAACCACAGCCTGTTTACAATAGTGGTTAATTCCCGTCTTGATACAATGGTCTGTCTAAGCTTTAGAATTGCCTTAAATCAAGTTGCTTTTATTTATTTGTCTCCCACCCCTAACAGTCCAAGAGGGCTCAAACCTATGTGTGACTTGTAATAAAGATGGCCATGTTTTAACTCTGGCCTAATTTTTCATCAATCTCTTATCTTATTTGTGGAAATGAAAAGGAGCGAGTGAAAGATTCTAAGGAAGGTATGTGTAAAGCAAATGGAAAAGTTACAGAATAGAATACCATACAGTGTTAGTCAATAACGGCCAACGTTGTTTGGGACCCCATTGAACTTCATTGCAAGGACAAAAACATCCTTCAAACAGTCTTTTCTGTTAGGGAAGTTATTAAGGTTTGTAAATGCATGAAGGGGGGTTAAATATCCCTTTAACTGTTAAAACTGAAATTTGCAAAAGTGGTGGCTATTGCAAAAACGGTGGCTATAACTCTCGTTTAGGAGCTGTTGTCTAGATTGGCGATAGTTCTAAGAATCATTGGTGCACCACAGGTTCCACTTACCAACCTCATTTAAAACTAGTTTCATGCTTCATATAAGTGGTTAAACTTCACTCAAATAGCTACTTTCTCTATTTATGTGTGCTTTTTATCTGTTTACTTTTAAAGCAAGAACTTTTTACCTATTTTCAGATGTAAAGGGGTGTATGGGGAAGGTAGTGGAAACTGTCCAGGTTAATCTGTGCTTACCTTTACATTACATGGCTTTGTGTGAACCCTTGGTCTGTGCATTTTGTCCTGGGAATGGAGGGTAAAATGTCCATTTACGGACATGCTGTGGTGAGGGGGGAAGGGTGAAGATTGCAATGACAAGCCGTTAATGCTCCACTGTCACTTCCTGTTCCTCCTAAGCGGAGGAAGGGCTTGAAGAAAGTCAATTGAGGTTACTTGGTAGTAGCACTTTCATTGGGTTCCTCTTTGATTGCTGTGGTATCAAAATAAGCCTTGATACAATTTACGACTGGTAAATTGCCAGGATTGAACTAACAGACACCATTGGAGTGCTTCAGTGTTGGCTCCACCCTGTTTATTTTCAAAAACTACTCTGTTTTTTAGTCTCTGACTTGTTGCCCTTTCTTTAGATGGTCTTTCCTTTAGTAGATGATCTTGATGTGCCTATAGTCCTGGACCAGTAAGCAGCAAAATTAGACGCCTAACCTGTACTGTGTTCAGACTGAAAAAGTACAGATTCTCATTTAGGATGTCATTTTTCATGTCTGATTTCATTTATAGACAGAAACGGTTCATAAGAAACTCTACTGCATGCTTTTGAACGGTGGGGGTTTTCAGTTCAAAGATGTTTCTGTAACCTCACCTCTTCTCTGGGGAATTCAGCTTGTCTTTGTGAACTTTACAATTTAAAAAAAAATATAGGTGTATGAGCACAGGAGGGAGAGGAAAGGTGTGTGTGGCTACTTTTCTTAGGTGATGGAACATGCAACTAATGTGTGAAAGAACCGTATAGCAACATCTTTGGGCGTCCTCGGCCAGGCCCAAGATGGCACCACTGATCCGTCTGTTAGGAACTGGGTGTGACCTGACCGATTATTACTTTCAGTTCTTAGCGGATTGTTTTGAGACGGAACAGCAATTTATCATAATTAACTTCTAATGTATTTGAAAAAGACTTGGAATGCTAAAGCCTTTTAGTATTATGCCATCATATTTTGTCAAACACTTGGTGTAAATCCACCTCTGAGAAACCAGACTAGACATTCGCTAAGCAGGGTGTGACAGGAGACATTTACTGTTGACTGTTTTTTTTGCTGTCTCTCTCTCTCTCTCTGAGGCCACCCACAATAATCTCTAAACACACACACACGAACACACACCTACTGTTCTTTCTGAGTGAGCTCTCTGAACAACCTTAGATTCACTAGAATGAGCAAATGACAAGGTCGTAAAACAAGAAATGTCTTGTTTAAAACAAAATAAAAAAACACTTACTGAAATTGAGATAGGTAGTGTGGGAAATTCTTTAGGGTTTTACCCAGTTGCCATGAGGGATCCTAAAGACCACCCCCTCTCACAGCATATCACAGTCAGCAATCTCTCTTTGTCACACAGGGCTTTCCTGACAACAGTTTGTGGCTAAGGTGTTTACTAATTCAATTCTTTTTCAATGATATGTCATTCCAAGAACAAAATATAGTGAGACGTGTTAAATTATCTGCAAATGACATCTGACAACACAGCAAGAGCAGCCTAATGGTTACATCAAACTGTAATTGAAGAAATGACACTATGCAATGCATTACAGGTCAGTTAATGTGGTAGCCGATCTGACAGATTACAAGAGTTCATTCAGTTGATTCATCAGAAATCACCAGTAACTCTGTGTTCATATTTGTGTGCAAATAGCGTCCCACTTGGCGTTATCGTTTAGAACACACTTCCTTAAAGGCCCGTTGAAGTGCCTTGGTACACACAGCTTTGTATGATGCACTGACGTAATTTCCTCTCAAACAGGAAGCTAAGGCACATATTGAATGGCTCCACCCTCTTTTCAAATAGCCAATAGCATTTAATTTACCTTAATTTACTTGACAGCACCATTGAAGCGAATCCAAGTGCTGATGATATGTTGGATTCAATAGTAGAGGTGTGAATAAATTCAAGCCATTTCATTCTTAAAGATGCAGTGTGTGATTTTTAGCGACATCTAGCGGTTCACTTGCGAGTTTGCACTAAGGGCTCAGCCCTCCCTTTCGAAGAAGCTACGGTGGCTAAAGCGAGTAAAACATGTCGTCGTCTAAGACAGCAGAGAATAGCCATGGTAAACCAAGACTGTGTAACATTTGTCACTGTTTCTGTACCACAGTCCATTATAAACCACATCATGGATAAAGTTTACAAAGCCATAGTCAGGTGAGGTTCAAGGGTCTTAATAATAGTAATCAACTGATTGTCTCACAAACGTAACCAGCACATTTCTCCCCACATAGCAAACCCATAATTCAGCGAGGGAGAAGAACCACATGAAACTATGCAACTATATATTTTTTCTAACAGGGTAGTAAGAGTTTAGCTGGCTGGCTAATATGAGCTGTTACTGTGGCTGAGCTGGTTAAAGCGTAAAGCCTTGTTTAAACTCGACGCGTCCGCATGAGCCCAAAGGTGCGCGCGGCAAAAATGACATGATTGTAACAGCACACGCCCCTCCACATCCCCTAGACACCATTTACTACACACAAGGCTGATTCTGAAAACTCTTCACGATCAACTTAAAATTCTTCCAAGATCGACTAGTCGAGCACAATCTGTTTTATGGTCAATGACAAGAATACTAATCAGCTGTCTCACGAAAGTAACCAGCACATTTATCCCCACATAGCAAAGCCATAACACATCGAGGGAGAAGAACAAAGTTAAATGAAACAATCCAATTACATACACCACTGACAAGGGAAAAGTCACTACTCACGGTGTTTATGGCTAGCTTCCAGCTTTCTGCTGCTTCTCTTTCAAGGTAGTGACGAAACGCGTTCTGTAGCGCTGTGTGTTCGCTATCGGCTACAGTAGAAACATGACGTCACAATATGTCGACCTTAGAAGGGGATTCCTGCGTTTGTGTAGATATAAATGTCTCATTCTAAGACGGGTGCCCAACCCTGCTCCTGCCGATCGACTGTCCTGCTCACCCTAATCAAACACACCTGCCTTTAATTTTCACATGAACCTGAAGACCTTAATTGGTTGCTTCAGGTGTGTTTGATTAGGGTTGTAGATAAACTGTGTAGGACAGTCGAGTAGGGCACACCTGTTCTAAGGTAATAAAAACATTACGGTTTATTAAGTAAATTCTTTACGCACCACTGAAAACATAGTTATGGATTACATTTTGTATTTGTGTTAATAGATACTCAAATGTTTTACACATTGCACCTTTAACCAACGTACAGTTGGAAAATGGAATAAAACTTGAGCGTTTGAGCAGCCGAACGCACATCTCCATTCCGTATTGCTCCGTGACATGTCAACGCTCGTATTGGCCAGGTGGTATTTATAGCAGGGAGTGGAATGCTTTAGATTCTGGAGAGCATTTGATTGGACAGAAGATCTGATGAGAAGCTGAAGTCTGCGGTGATGTTTTACAAATCTGTGATCTATTTTAGCGGAAGTGAGAATCTCTAAGTTTTAAATGCTTATATCTCAAATGTTTTCATTGTTTTGGAACATACCAGCTTATTCAAAATCTTAAAGCTAACATATTCACTAAAAGCTACACTTTGAAAAATGAAAAATGGCTCTAAACCAGGGATGGGCAACTTCGGTCCTGGAGGGCCACTGGCCTACAGAGTTTAGCTTCAACCCAAATCGAACACACCTGAACAAGCTAATCAAGGCCTTCAGAATTACTAGAAAGTTACAGGCAGGTGATTTTTTTTCAGGGTTGGAGCTAAACTCTGTAGAACAATGGCCCTCCAGGACCAAAGTTGCCCATCCCTGCTCTAAACGGTACCAAATTAGGGTTCTCCAATAAGAACCATGCTTTGAAAGTGCTATATCAGACCTTAAATGGATAGTTCAAGTCGCGTTAGATAAAGTGGCTGCAAAATGATTAGATGTAAATATAGTTCACCCAAAAATCAGTCATCATTTATTATTCACCCTCCTGCACAACTGTAAGCCGATTCTTCCTTCCAGAAGATATGAAGAATGTTGGTAACCAAACAGATTAGGTTTTTATTTATCAAAATATTTCCTTTTGAGTCCAACAGTAGAAAGAAAAAAAGTGAACCATGATTGACTTTTATTTTTTTGTTTCGTTTGTTTTTCTGGAGTTCCTAATTGGATTTAGAAAAAGTTCTCAAGGTTACATTCAACAGATTAGTGCAAGTTGTTCTATCTGTTAACAGAGAAAAGTGAACGAAACAGGTTTTCTGAAGAACCACAGATCTTTAAAAGGTTATTTTAGCACCAGGCTGCCAAAAAAACATTCAGATTCTTTATATTCATGGGATCTAATGAGTCTATTATAGCTTCAAATCACCATATCACAAAGAGAAATACAGGAAAAGAGAGATGGGTGGGACACGCATCAACATGTTTTCCCTTCTGCCAACTGACCGTCTTTCAAATAATAACATGTTTTTCACAGTTCAATTGGTCCCCCCCCCACACACACACTTAAACACACACTTACCATTCATGTGTGAAAGTATGCAAGAAATTGATTGTGATGGACCACACTTTCTGCTCTTTTTTCGCCTGACTGCCAGCTAGCAATCCTAATTTGATAAAGCTGGATAAGCTTCAGCTAGACCTAGTTACTTTGAGAGCTAGCACTCCTTTATGATCTGATCAATCCATCACAGGTCTTCACACATATTAATATCTTAATTATATATGTGCAAATGATGATGCCACACATGTTTAGGCAGGCCGTGGCACAGAGAGTGTTTGACAGCTAAAATCGCTAGAGATTTCTCTGCTCTCTGCACCCATCGTTCCCCTCCCCTTCCACTGTTTATTGCCTTGGGCTTTTGAAGTTAAGGGCACTGTGTAAATTATTCATTTTCCTGTGTGAAGCGTACCTCTCAGCCAGGCCAGCTTCAACAAGCTGATGTAGGAGTGGCACTGTTTGTTGTTTGTTCAGTGTTGTGCGTGCATGTGTGTATGTAGGGGTGGGTTTAAAGGGTAACTAAACCCTAAAACAACTTTTTTTAAGTTAGTGATCTGTTCATTGCGAGTGAATGCCATTCATTGATTCAAGTATTTTGACATTTGGGTATAAAGTGTTTTAATTCTACAATATATGGTGTAGAAATGAGTGCTGCCCTCTTCTATGATTGAACGGCAGCTACTGCAGTTGAACTTTCCTTATGGATGTTGTGGTACAGCGTGATGTAAGCAGGTACCAGCTCACCACGTCCTTTAAAGGAGAGCTCCGCCGCAAAATTAACCTTTGGTCTAATTACACATTGGTACCTAGTCGACCGTTCTCTCTCTGAGATTTGTTTTCCTGATAATTTAATGTAATGGGGGCATATAATAAGTCAAGAGAAATCCCTAGTTAATATCACCAACAAGGCTCAAAACAGCCCCACACTAACACAGTAACATAATGAGGGTCCCTACATGCAAAACGAAGCATTGAGAACTTTTTAAGAGTACAGACCCGCCTGTTTAATAAGAAGATATTTTATAAAGACAGTACACTTCGTGTATACAGACAGCAGCCATCTTTGGAAAACAGTCTCGACAAGTCGAACCACGAAGCTCTTGTGTGTTAATCTTATCGGAGAGTTCTCAACTACCAATATCACCCAGCTCTGAGACCATCAGACTTTAACATAAACGCCCAATGGGCAGATGGACCCCACTGTACACGAGCTATCCAGGTGAGGTCATCCAAGTGTGTGCTCTGAATGTATCACACTGTGGTAAAATCACAAGCACACTGTTTTGGCATGTCGAGAAGGAGCAGACTGAGAAGGCCATGTGGGTTTTGATATTGCCTGCTAGAGATTACTATCACGCTGATAAATGACGTACGACAAACATTTCCGAAACATCAGTGAGCAACATGGTTTCTAAGATGCGCAACAGCACTAGGCGAGCTATAAAGAGTGGGTGCTGGAAGTGGTCAAAACCCATATCACAAATGGAAGAAACTAACCCAGTGCCCTCTGGCACACAACAGTGTGTCGGTGCTCTAAGCATTCAGAATATTCTAGGAGTCTGACAGACACATTTTTATATTTGTAGCATGTCTGGCTGAGAGAGCACCTGTCTGCTCTTCTGATTGGATGCCACTGAGTTTGCTGGATGCTCTTGAATTCTAAATATACTTGCTGTGATCACAAACATGATGATCAGTTTGAATTTGCATGTTTCTTGACACATCTTGACGGTCCTTTGTGGAGTTGATATGAGATTTTCAAGGAATGTATTGGGTTCAATACAATTCAATTGTCGGTTTCACAAAAAAACACATTTGCAGTCAAGCACTTTCAATGGAAGTCTATGGGATAAACATTACAATTCGTACCATTTCCAAAGTATAGCTACAAGAATGTATTGCACAAAGTGCAATTGCTTGGTTATTGAAGTCGAAATTAAATGGAAATTCTCTGACCTCTGAATCACATTTAAACATTGATCTGTTCCAAAACCGTAAGGTTTTTTTAACGCATTCTAGACTCAAAGGCTAATTATGCTACTTCCCAAGATATCTCACATGGATCCTACACAAAGAAAGCAATCCCAGAATGCAGTGAAATGGTGGGTGAGGGGACAGAAATGTAGAGTACGATTCATTTAGAACTGATAACAAATTAAATTTAAATTGATATTTCAGTAAATTTTGTATAATAGAATGTTGCAGTTAGCAACACGAAAGAGTCATGAACATGGAATATTCTTTTTTTTTTAAAGATATTTGATAATATAAGAAATCAAGTTTTGAAAGTAGACTATGTAAAACACTTAATGATTAATGGCATGGTGGGTGTTTGCTTACAGTTAAACTCCATTTCTCCATAATATATTCATTGAAATAAGACCTTAATGACATCTAGATAGCACAGCGTGAGTAAAACCTGTTTTTTTTGGAGGTTACAGAACACTTCAGCACATTTAATCAAAGTAAGTACACAGAGTTTTGAAAATATGATGCAAACACATTAGGTCTGACTAAAATCTAGACCAGTTGTAATGCAGGCAAACAGCACGCTAAAACTCCAAAATGTTTCTATAGCATGTTGGCACAGCCAGTTATGATAGAGAGGGGGTTTCCACACTACAAACTACAGAGGGATTTGTAAGTCACATGACTCTGTTATTCGCACTGTATTCGTGTATTGTAGCACACATACTGATTCTGACTGAGGTATTTGGTCAATTTGTTGCACTCTGAAAGGCACCTTCCTGTTTTTTTTGATAATGTGGTAAGATTTACAGTATGTGACATCCCCTCTACACGGCACGTATAGCGCACCGATGTCTGTCAGTGAAAACCGCCACAAGTACTTTCACTATGTGCTGTGGTACTGAGAAATGGAGTAATTCTCGACAACTGTTGCTTTAATTTTGGTTTGCTATGTTTTCGCGTTACTAACTAAACATGACACTCACAAGGTTGAAACTAAATATTGTGTATTTTATATTAAATCTCTTTAAGAATGTTTAAGAACATAAATATCTTTCTAAAATTGTACCAATAGGAGACTGGTATATGTTCTTTAGTCAGAATGCTTTAAAATAGAACAACAAGAACAGAAAAGGGCTGTTCTGCCCCCTTGTGGTTGATAAAGGTTGTGAACCTGCATCATCCATGACACCTGTATGGCAAGCCGTTTTAACTTTTATTCATTTCCAGGATATTAATCCTTGATATCAACAATTACATTTTTTGATATCAACAATTTAATTCTTTACATCAACAATTGAATTCTTGATATCAAATATGTAATTGTTGACATCAACAATTTAATTGCTGATATCTGTAATTGTATTTTCACTAGTGAAATGTCACCATAGGCTGAAATTCAAAATTAATTGTTGATATCAAGAATTGATTTTTTACTAGTAGAAATATCATTTTTGATATCAATAATAACATTGTTACTAGGAAAAATGTTAATTCCTGATCTCAATAATTAAATTGTCACTAGTTGAAATGTCTATTCTTGATTTCAACAATTTTTAATATCTGAATGCTTTCTTACTAGTAACAATCACATTCATGATATCAGAAATTATAATTGTCACTAGTAAAAATTGAATTATTGATATCAAAAATTAACATTGTTAGTAGTAGCAATTCAATTGTGGATATCAAGAATAGACATTTAAACTAGTAACAATTGAATTCTTGATATCAAAAATAAAGGTTTTTACTAGTAATAATAATTGTATTTCTGATACGTGAAATTGGAATTTCAACTAGTAAGAAATCAATTCTTGATTCAACAATTGATTTTGAATGGCAGCCTATGGTGACATTTCACTAGTGAAAATACAATTGTTGAAGAATTAAATTTTTGATATCAAGAATTACATTTTTGATATCAAAAATGCAATTGTTGATTTAACAATTGAATTCTTGATATCAAAAATGTAATTGTTGATATCAAGAATTTAATTGTGTATATCAAGAATTCATATCCTGGAAATTAATAAAAGCTAAAATGGCTTGCCATACACCTTCCACATATACAGTACACAACACTTTCAACAAACTCTTAAACAATTACGTTTTTGCTCTTTTTGAACAAACAGAAAAAAAAATAAGTGTAAGGTTCCAATAAAGCCGCTTTTCTACTTTCCAATGGTTTAAGATATTCAATGTGTGAACAAACTACTTTACATGCAAATTTCCTTAAGTGTCAAAGAATTAATTTGTGCAGTGTCCCACAACTTATAATATTAACATAGTATGTACTCCATAGAAACTAACCACACATCATTACTCTGAGATCTGAGGCAAAAAAGACAAGAAACTGAGGAAAAGCTCCGTATTTTTATTTGAACTTACGGAGAATGACGCGGTCAACATATGCACTCTACCATATTGTATAAAAAGTACAAACAAGAAAGACAATGTAAACATCAACACAATATAAAATACAGGCAGAGTGTATAATAGCAGTAAAGGTGGAGTCACACTAGACTTCCTTTCATACTCATCTGAACGCATGAATGCAAGTATATACTACGACCTCTTGCGTTGTTTTGAACCGAAAATCGGTATAGCAAAAACACATTTAACTAACGTATCTAAATGTCACAGATTGACCTTTTGGCTCAATGCAATGGAAAGAATAGAGACTTCAAAGCTGTACTGCTTGCAGGGTTCCCGCAAAGTGGACTAGATAATATAACATTTTTTGTTATTTGTCATTTACAATTGATTCAAACGGATGACATAGATGGTGACATCATTTAATGTTGCCCAAATTTGTTCTGAAGTAATTTGACATGCTCAAAAGTCTAGTGTGACCACATCTTAATTCCTAAATCTGCTATGTATAAAGTATGGAGGTTCAGTAATGGTTTCTGAGGTTACAGTCCGGACGGATCCCTGGCGTATACCTGATCTAGTGTTTATGTGGAGTAAATTGAAGAAAAATCAGTCTTGTATAAAAAAGCCATACAAAACTCCCTAATTGATGTAGGGTGAAAAAATATAAAATTAAATGTATACCATAAAAATTCAAGGCCTAAAAATGGCCTGTATACTGCCCACTTCACTGCTTCAGTCAAGTCTAAACATGAGAAATGTTCCGGAACGGTACAAAAACAACCGCGCATGCAACGTGAGAACAACCGTAAGGATATCCGTCATAAAAACGGTCATGACAGTGCTATAATTGATAACAGAACGTATTTAAACCAGGAGTAAGGGAGTATCGAACATAGGGGAAGGAAAAGAGATGGGCGGAGCTCGAAAGCTTGCCGACACCTGCAACAGTACTGGGCGGGGGGGGGGCGTAAGGAACCCAGCATGCAGTGCATCTTGAAATGTGCTTGGAAGGGGTAAAGGGTTGAGGATCAGCCCTTTCAAGTGCCATTATGGTCAACGACCCTGTTTCAGTCTGTCAATGTGGAAGGTGAGTTTAAGAGCGGGACCCAACTTCAGCCCCATGTATTTCATCATGACATCACTGCGGAGAAGGAGGAGAGCTTTGCCATCAATTTCCTACAACAGAAGAGTATCACCCAGACAAGACAATGTTTAGCATTTTATTGCACAAACATTAAAGGCCATTGCACACCAAGTCCGAAGTTCGCATCCGAAATTTTCGTTCGTAAAAAAAAAAATTCGACCTCACGTTATGTCAATCACGCTCGCACACCGCCTCCGAAACTTTCGTTTCGTCCATCATAAAATTAATCGGATCGGGTTCGAAATAATACTTTTAATTTGATCAACTTTCTTCACTTACATGTTTGCGGAAGAGGTCTGCGTGTGGTCCGAGCTGAGGGTCGATGTCTCGGATGAACTGCATGACGTCCTCCACCGTCCACAGGTTGGGGTCCTGTCCACTGGGTCGCGGGCTTTCTCTTGAGCTCACAAAGCGTTCAGAACCTGGGCAGCAGTCAGAAGACGAATCAGTGAAAAATCAAGATCTTCTGAGATTTTGAAGTACATCATTTGTTCACATAATTGCATTCCTATACAAGGTATACAGTGGGGTCCAAAAGTCTAAAACCACGACTGGATTGAAATATTAATACTTGTCCTGTTTTTGCTAGCAGCAGCACTCAAGCTGCATGAACTACACAAGTCTACGTAAACCATTCAGAAAGTCAGAATTTTTATAAAGGGGAGTCAACGTCACAAATCTGCTTCCATTTGATTAGTAACCTAGAAAATGGGCAGAAATAAAACTTTCCAGGTTTAAATTAGATTTGAAGTCCATGCAAATGATCTTCAACGGTGGGCTAGTTTATGTACCTGTTGAGCCCAGACGACGTAGTTTCCCCGGTGAGCTGCTATTCTGAGAGAGTGGACGCACTGACAAGCCATGTCCGGGAGACAAATGTGTTTTCTCCGAGACCTCCGAGCCGCCAACCCCATTCTCTATCAGGAAGGGTTCTGATCAAGCGTAAAAATGCACAAACACACACCATTTAACACTTAGAAAAGGCAATAACTCAGAGTTTACTGATACAGTTTTTCTTGGTCGCTTTGGATCAATTCTCAAATCAGAATTTTTTTCTCTCCAAAAATAAGTTCAGATCTCTGAACAATTGGTTTCTTGTTCACATCAGATTTTAACGGCATGTTTTTTGCTTTTGACCTTTGCTTTGACTATGAAGATATTCCTGTTTTTCACCTCCCATACGATAGCGTTGATAACCCATCGACTCTTGAAAAAAAATATAGCTATCTGTACTTTTGTAGGCTTTCATTTTTTTTTTTTGTAGTGTAAGATGACAGATTCTCTATAAGATATAACTTATGTAAATATCACCAAACTCCAAGTCTGAAGAGACTTTGCCAGCTTAAAAGCAATGAAAACATCAGCGGGTGCTGTGTATGGGTCACACGCTCCGAGTATGTTAATCTGTTCTTGATATCTAATTTTAACATTCTGTGACATATGGTCTAAATAGTTCATTAATTGTAGAATTGGAAATTTGCAAGGCTGCAATTCCCCTATCTGGCCACTGTTTGTCGCCATTTTGTCAAAGTTTGTTGCCCGCCAGATATTCATAGTAGTCACGTGACTGCAAACTATGAACTGCACTTAGAGTTTAGAGAATGTTAAGAGTGTTTTGGAAAATGTTCCAAAGCGATGGAGAAGACATGCAAATGTGGTTTTAGCAGTGGAACGGTGTGAAATACCTTCTGAGGAGATACGGTGGTTTTTAGGTATTTTGTGTGGAACGGGATTGTTATGGTAGGCGTCATGCTGAAGGAATCTCTTAGTGCCTCGACCAGGTCCAGAACTCAGACTTTCGGCAAAGTTTCTCCTCTCTACAACGTACACAACTGTAAGATTAAAAAGGCACAAAGAGAGTAATGTTTGCACGCATGAGCGCTGACCTGTGTATGTCCGGCTGTCATAGTGAACTCCTCCCAAGGGACGGGCTGATTGCCAAACAATGGGTCGCAGTGCAGGTTGTGACAGAGTTTCTCCAGGAAGCGCAGCAGATACGTCACACTGTTCACTGCCGGCAGTGTTAGAGTGTGGTGCTGCTGCTCAAAGTAGGCTGTAAAAGTCAAATGGGCAACATTTTGTGGTTATTATTAGTCTATGATCTTTTAACTAAAAACAAAGTAGGGCTGCATGATTGATTTAAATAAAACTGAAATCGCAATATGGCTTGGCATGCTTAGGGGGATGAGCGGGATTCTTTATTGCGCCAATTCAATTCAATTATTGATTAATCAATTCTTTATTGATTAATTATGTGAATTTTCAGTCTCCTTTTAATGATAGGCCTTACGCATCTGTCAATCATCCTCGCTTGCTATTTGTGGAATGAAGCCAGCGCTATGATTGGTCGAACTCGGCTTCTATTGCTGTTGATTTGAGGACTGTGGGTGCACAGAGTTTTTGCGTAGTTTAGTGACAAATCGTACCAGCCTACTTTGAGGTCAAAATGCGTACAGGTTGGCAGGTCTGCGATTGGCTGAAGTAGCCTAACTGGTGTGGTTTAGTGAAAATACCTCTGTGAACACGAACCCGATTAATACATTTTTGTCTCAGACATGTCTGTACGCCAGAGCGCTATCAGGCCTGAAATTGTGGCCAAAACATTCTGCCCTAACAAGAGGTCAAAATAGGACTTTAGAGGCTCTTAGTTCCTTTATGTTAGCTTTGTGGGTCTGTGCTTACCTGATATGAGCTCTCCTCCATGACCTGGTTTGAGGCAGGAGAAGACTATGCTCTGGTTATGTGCACAGTCAACACAGGCCTGAACACACTGCTGCAGCACAGATGAAGCTCGACCAGGCCCAAAGTGATCTGGCAGGGACTGGATACGCCGTGCATCCAGATGGGGACCTACTTTTCCATACTTATTCAAGTACACACATACTGAGACACAAGGAAGTTGTTAGGGAAAACAGTATGCAACAAGGACCGAAAAATTCTTTACATAGTAAACTTTAAAATATTTAAGACACTTGCGGTACCTGTAGGGGCCTGTAGGGCGGCGCTGGGAATGGTGGCGTGGTCTAGCGGAACTGAGCTGGTGTCTGGTTCTGGAGTGCTACTGCTTGGGGAGGTGGGCATAGGATTGGGTACCAATCGGGGCTTTCTCTGTGTACAAAGAAATAAGAACAGTCAGGAGAAATTTGCATAAATAACATTGCCTTCTAGTTGTCGGTTCTTCAGCAGACTAAGTCGCACCTTGCTGCCAGGTTTGGGGCCTCTCTTTTTTGGAATCTTGATGGGTTCTGTTGGGTTCTGCTGCACTTTCTGGCCCCAGCTGGCTGGCAGTTTGCCTCTGGGTTTGCTGATAGGTCTACCAGGACCTCCAATCGCTCCTTCAAGCCATGCTGTCCTCTTGGCCCAGCTTAGCTAGAAGAAAACGTAAAAATACAACAGATTCAAACACATTTCATTTAAAATGTTTTGGTAACAATTCCATATTACACAACTGTAATAATACCAACTCAATCCTTTCATCTAAACATAATTTACTGTCAACACATTAGTCTCATTCGCATAAAGCATATTTAGCAATCAATTAAAAGCTTTCCTGTAGCTCAAACAGTAAAGCGTTAGGTGCTTGCAACATCAAGGTCATGGGTTTGATTCCCAGGGAAAGCAAGAACTGATAAGATTGTAAATGTGTACCCTAAAACACAATGCTAGACGCTTTGGATAAAACCGTCAGCAAAATGTAAATTATTGGCCTTTTAACTCAAACTTAAGTAGTTGAGTTTATGATAGTGCTTCCCATGTAGAAAATTATAAGATATTGGAAAATCTTATTTCTGTCACTGCAGTGAATTGTCCACCGGATAGAATAAGAGAAAATATCAAAAGCTTTTGGAGTCAGCTGTTCATTGCAGTCCAAAACCAGCCAAGGTCCTAGAACAATAACACACTCAGCAAAACATAGTCTAATTATCGTTAACGACAAAATCCCAAAAGATATCTTGATATACATGTTTTGACAATAGCACAGACCTCTACTTTTGACTATTTTTCATATCATGATGACTCTAAATACTTTTATACCTTGCTTCCTGGTTTGGGGCCTCGTTTTTTGGGGATTTTAATAGATTCCAGTTCCTTTATAGGCTGACTTGTCTGGGAACCAAGTGTTCCTTTCTGACCCCAGGGCCCGGATAGATTGGTTTTCTTGCGGCCAGGCTTACGTTTCTTTTGGGGTGGGGGTCGGCCTGGCGTAGGAGCCATGCCTGTCCCCTCTATGCCACCATCTGGTAGGGCACCAAGTGCACCTAGCGTCTTTGGTAACCCAACTGCAAAAAAATAAAGAAAAGGAAGAAAATAACAGAGAAAAAGAAAATACTGATCATACTGGATAATACAACACATCTTACAGCAACAAACAGAGGCAGAAGATGAAGAGAGACAGGCTTTGTGTGCAGAGCTGACCCATTTTTCTTTGAGACATTTTAACAAAGAAACGAGCTGTGTTACACATTTTTTGGTGCCGGTGGCCTCTGAAGTGCACAGATGAAAACAAATGCGAGAGAGTGCACAATATGAAAAGAGGAAGGGAGATAGATTTCAAGAAATATGATGAGAGAAAGATTCAAACATGTGAATTAAGATTCTTGAAAACAAAAAAAAGCAAAACTGATTAAAAGGTCTATAAACTTTACCCACACGTTAATTTAAAGATTTATCAGACTTAAATTGAGGGACACACACACACACACAAAACACCAGAAGTATCAAATGATCGAATTCAACTAAAAGAGAGCAAACACACACACAAACACTTTACAGACCTGTTAGTGTGGCCATGATTGCAGTTTGCACTCATCCAACTCAGGGAAATGAAGACTACACAACCTCACAGAACTAGGGTCTGCTCTTGATCTTGCAGTGTGTTAATTTGTGGCATCTTGTTCTCTCAGTCAATTCACTTCCTTCCTGCCCTTTAGTTTCGATCTTCTCTCTAAAGCTTTAAAGTCTGCTCATAGTGATGACCATCTTTTTAGAACTGTTAACCCTGAAAGTCATTTATAAACAAAAACGGTGGAAATTGATTTGGTTCTATCCCAGACTGATAGGTTTACACATTTTCCAAGTTTCCTTCAAGCATAAAGACATTCACAAATAAAACACCATAACAACTTGCTTACCACGAATAGCTGTGAAGTTTAGTTTGTATTTAGAGGCCTGACAAGGGTTTTCCTCCTCTGCTAAACTCACTGGCCTTGCGTTGTCTTTTTAACTCTCTTCGCTCATTCCACTCAAACAGTCACACCAGCTCTTCAATGCGAGGCCAGCTAGTGGGCACAGGGTTTGCAGCCGTTCCAGCTGGGTGGATGCCAGCCCTTTGTAAACCAAAACTCTCAAGTTCTTTCTGATTTTCTCCCACTCAAGCCTTTATTGCTTAAAGGAACACGTCACCCCAAAAATTAATTCAGACCTTAATTCATAATTCAGACAATTTTAATATAGACTTTGCTACAAACATAAATGAACATAATTTAAATTGCATAAAGTTCTTTTCCAATGTCACTGATTTCCTAAACTCCCTAACTCCCTAAAAACACTCTCATTTACAAGACAACAATAGATATGAGTCCCAAACTCATAGGTAAGACTGTAAAAGATTTTTACACTTTTGTAAAAACAAAAAAAAACAAACAAACATTTTTTAACATTGTAAAGAAAGTCTAAACCATAATATTGTTCAATATATTTTTATAATTCACATTTTAATACATTTTAAAATATAATTTATTTCTGTGATGGCAGAAATACAATTACTCCACTCTTCAGTGTCACATGATCCTCCAGAAATCATGCTAATATGCTAATTAGTGCTCAAGAAACATTTCTTATTATTATCAATGTTGACAACAGTTGTGCTGCTTAATTTTTTTTTAACTTTTGTGATACATTTTAATTCAGTATTCTTTGATTAATAGAAAGTAAAAAAAAACTGAATTAAGTTTTAAAGTGACTTTTGATCATTTTAATGCATCCTTTATTATTACATATTTCATTTTTTAAAAAAAGGACACCAAAAAGTTTAGAATGGTAGTGTAAATTGCATAAATGTGCTTTTCCATTATATCACTAATTTAATCTCAATAACCACTCTAATACAATAGGTAATACCCTCACTGTCAGAGTGTATTTAGCACTGGCCTCTTTAAATGAGGTCTTTTGTTCCTCAACATCTCAATTCCATCCTTCTCTGTGCATTAATGTGAATGCAAACACTTGTCAGAAAACTAGAGTCTGAATTCGTACTAAGTGATCCATACCTTTAGTGCCTGGTGGCTGCAGGTTGTCTCCAGTGAGCGTGCACCAGTTGACGGGGAAGATGTCTCTGGAATCGTAGCGGCAGTAGTAATCAAAAGCGCCCCGCCAGCCGTCAAAGGTGACCAGCACCTCCACACCCCGCAGCGCGCCCACTGTGGCAGGACAGATGAAGTGAGGATTCTTCCTGTCCACTGCCTCCAGCTTCATCCCCACCTCAAAACAGTTCTGCTCTGGGGCAGGTGGCTCTTGCTGGAGGGTCAAAGAGATGTTGGGAATTATGAGTAAAAGAGAAACATTTCAGACAAAAAATGTGACAGGCAATCATATTCTCTTTGCTTCTTTTAGCATCAAATAACCAAAACATTTAAAAATAATATCTGAACAAAAACAATTAACTTGACTTTGAACCAATTGTGTGTGTTAGTATATTTGCAACAGATACCTTGTGAAAGATTCGGGCTGGGGCCATTTCTGCTCCATTGAGTGTTTTTAATAAGAACATGGGCCATGATGATGCGTTTAGACGAAACCCTAGAGAACACAGAACATTTAGAGTCAAATACCACTTCAAGTTGATCAAAACAGATTTTTATGAAGACAAGGAAGTTGCTGATTACTTGTGTTGCAAGACGAGACAGCTTTTTGACAGTCTTATTGTGCTCTGTTTAATTTTCTCTTTGGCATTATTAAAGTCATGTAAAGTAGTGTGCTTTAGCTAAACTCAAAAGATGGTGCTAATGGGGTAAAATTACTTATCTTCACTTGAATGATTTTTTAAAAAAATCTATCCGCTTGTTACTTCTGACTTCACACGTCACCGTTTCCGGGTCCAAGCGCTCTATCAGAAACCAAAAGTAAACGGTGTGCTGTAATACTACAGAAACGTCATGATGATCCTAACCTTTTTCTCCATGCCAAAATCTCCAATGGCCAAACAGTGATGCATCTTTTCAGAATTGTTAAAATGTTGTCCAGAGACTGTAGTATACATTGTGAGTTTTAAAGAACTATACATAAATATTGCTCATAAATAGCCGTTGTGATAATATTCTCACTTTGAAATGGAGAGGTTTGGACCCGGACACAGTATTTGTTACGTCTTAATGACATAGTCTTAACAAGCAGATTTCACTGTGAATAGAATTAAGGTTTTAAATGTGCAAGAATCTAGAGACCTAGTGGCGGCTGCAGCATGCCTCCGTTTTTCTCGCAATTGCCAATGGGCTGGATTTCTGCAGAGTCCACCAAGCGCCAGAAATCATTCTTGTTGTCGCTACCGTCCAGTCGCAGGCGGAGGCGAGAACCCGTCAGACCCACCACTGTAGCAATGCAGGTCGATGTAGTGTTTCTAGGATCCTGAGCTTCCAGCTTCATGCCAGCCTTAAACTCATTCACTGGAGGGGTCGTGCTCTGAGAATAAGGGTAATCGTTTTATCTTTATGTGGTAGTATGACATTTAAAATTGGTCCATAATAATGAAGTGTTCCACAGTTGCATGTGTGGATGAAAAGACTCACTTGTCTGAAGCAGTGAGGAGGAGCAGCGACTGCTCCTGTCTCTTTCAGGTACTTCTCCCAACTGAAATGCCCTTAAAAATAGAGGTAAACATGTCAACATCAAACAACTCTTGGGGCTACAATCACACAGCCTTAGTGCTCAATTCCAATTTACTGCTCGGATCTGATCTTTTTTTCTACCATTGTTTTAAATGTAGCCAATATCAGATTCTAATGTAAGTAGATCATGGTCCTGGAGTGACCTGCATGCACAAAAGAATTATAATGCTAATTAATGTACACTATCCCTGTCAAATAAATAAAAAAATGATAAAAAAAGATGTAATGCAGCATGCTGTCTTACGCAAGTAAACACAAAGGACATTAAAGTAAGCAATTACCAACGATTTATTGTGTGATCTGCCGTGGAACGGTGGAAGCCAGCAAAGTTATGCACAGGCAATATAAAAAACAAAGGTGAGGATGCGAAAAAAGAGCTGAGTTTTTGAACATTTATGATACGCACCCTCATGTTTTGTTTTTAGAGCCGTCACTGTAATACTAAGTTCTGAGACATCACCATCCTTCCTGAGTACCTTTCGCATCTATTGTTATGGTGTAAAATCTGACTCCCATTAACGCAGAACTGTGATGAATTGTGAATGGTGTAAAAGTCACATGAATTCCAATATGACTCTTCATGAAGAGGTCACGACTCACATTGCAAAACATCTGACCTGTCTCGGATTTAGGACCACATATGGAAGTGGCCCAAATCGGAATTGAAAAGATCAGATTCCATGATCCATGGTTTGTGCGATTCACACTAGAAAAAAAATTATGTTAACAGCCAAACTAAAAAAATTGGATCAGAGCACTAAGGCATAGCAGTGTGAACATGAGGCTTTTGTGTACCATACCATTCCATAACTACGAAGGAGGCATTTATACTCGACGCACTCGCCGTTGTACTATTCTTTCAAACGACAGTCTGGACGCATGCATTTTACCTTCGCCTTTAAATTAGTGATTTAAAAGCCCACTTGTCCTATGTCAATTAACCTTTGTGAAAATATCCTCACCATCTTATAGTGACAGCAGCCTAATATTCCTCCTGATGTTTGTATTTTTAATGTTAATCAATCAAAAAGACTCAATGCAAAGAAAAAAAAAATCACTCAATGCTCTTGACTGAATAACTTTTATAACTTTTAAAAAGATTCATCCAAAGATTCAGTGATGACTATGATTGTTCAATTTCTGTACCTAAGCTACTAATCTAAGATATAACTGAAAAACTTCATTTATTCTTATTTTTTTATTGTTTATTTGTGCTATTGCTTGTAGTTTGATTATCTGTTTTTTATTTTATTTCAGACTGTTGACTTGTCTTTAACAGTGTTTGATATTTATATTATATTAATGTAAATTTGTTTTAATTTGCATTGTTCTTGCATTCCATGTAAAAAGTCTGGCGAGTATTCAAAAATGTATAAGCCAATGGCGAATCAAGTTTCAGTGTGTCCGTAGAGGATTGTTAAGTCTTCCAGACTACTTTTAGATGTGAATCACTATAATGCTGCATGTGCCCCAATTTAGATATCTGACTCAAAGCAGGTATTTAAGTGTAGTGTGTTTGCTACCTTGGTACTGTGATGGCACACGAGAGGGACGACCACTGCGAGCATGCTTGATCCGTCTGCTATCTTTCCACTCAATAGCTACTGAGAGAGGAAAACACTTCAAAATCAGAAATCACCACATTTTTTTATTTAACCTGATAGGTCAGAATATCTCCCCTGATAACTGTTATATTATTCATTATTGAAATAATGACAAGATCTCCGCGAGAATCTTCATAAACAGTCTGTTATGTCTTAAATGAACGTAAATAATTGATTGAATTCATATGTGTTAGATTAGATCAGCGAATTAGCAAATTGTGTTACTTTAATAAGGATGAATCTATATTGAATTAATACAGTGTTTTTTTACATTTGATTACTTTATTCAAACTCTGCAGTATTTCTTACCTACTTGGAAAAACGCGAAAGAAGCACTGTTTATTTCAATTGTATCTAATATTTATAATATATATCGTATATATTATTTTATTATATTGTATTTATTTGGGATACTGCTTGGAATTTGTTATTTGATCACTGACTGTATACAAGTTTACATGGGTCAAGAACAATGAAAACAACCATTTTTATTTTGATAAATTCTACAAATTATGTTTTTTATAAATAACAAAAAAATCCTGCATCCTATGTGCCCCACATCTTACATTAATCATGTTTTTATGTCTTGCAAACTAAACATTGTTTTATAATTTGTGTTCATTTAAAGTAACATTTTCAAACTGGCTGACATAAGGTTTTGTGAAGTAGCATTTATATTGAGTTTATATTGTGTCAGAGTGACAATCTGACAAAGGATATTTTACATTTATTTATAAACTTTTATTTGTCTGTTTATCAATGTTACTGACAAAAAAAGTAACATTTAATTAAAATGCCAATTTTTCTATTCAAAAATAATGCTGCAAAAATTATGAAAGTACTGAACAAAAAAAGAGGATCACCTTTCTGTGGTCCAGGTTTCTTCATGATCCAGCTTTTCCCAACCTCTCTGCGAAACATAAACACAAAACTTAGATTTTAAAGCTGTTTTCTTACATTAATGTCTGTTGTGTTTGGTTCAATGTGGCATGTCTGTCTGTCTGTCTGTCTGTCTGTCTCCCAGGCATTGAATTGTTGTCCTGGTCAGCTGTCACTGGTCTCTCATTCTCGAAATGCTGAACACTGCCAATCAGCTCCAGAAAATGGACAATAACATGGATATGGATACGACAACTAGCTAAAAGGAAATTTGTCTTACACAGACTCATTGACCTCTTCAACATGTTTCTTTCCGGACTGACGCAAAGGGCCGTTGAGTCAGACGCTTAACAACCAGCAGCAATGACCTAAAAGGTCAATGTGAAATAATAGACAAAAGCGACATTGAAGATTGAACCCTTCATATTCAAATGAATAATAACATAAGAACAACAACAACACGATAATAATACTATAAACGATAACACCCCGTTAAACCATCGGGTTTTTTAACATTCAAAACAATTTTCAATCAATTCTAGTTAAACGTTAAGTTATTCTGCTCGCGCGCGTGTGATAATGTCTGTGTTCATACATCGCTCCATCATGTCTAAATGCAGATTAGATCAATAAAAACTAAATGTATGCGTACAGATACCTCAAAAGATGGCTCCTTGTCTCCCAGTTTTCCAGTTCTCTGTTCAAATGCAGAGCGCCTTTGAGCGCCAAACAACAGTCCCTCCCTCTCCATAAATGACAGCGCGCAGTAGTGGCAGGGATTTGATTCATCCCAAAATGATTCGAGTCTTTTGAATCAGTTCATTAAAAAGATTCATTCGTGCAACGAAAGGAATGAGAGGAGAAAAATATGAGTCGATCCCTGGAGATCATGAATCATTCACTTAAAAGATTCGTTCACGAACCAAGCACCACTAGCCTCGTTTCACTGGGACGTTACACTCCTCCAGCTCGACAACTCGAACAAAAGCTTATTCTGTATTTTTTAAAATCTTTTTAAAATATTACCAAGCTCTCTAGGGATGATTTATGTGCATTGAACGCTATACGATAGACTTTTAAGAACACAGCATACAAAACACCACACAGTATGTTACTCATGCATATTATATTGTACATTTCTTCATGCTATTCTGACCTCGATCCTAAGAAACTAACAGTAAAATATACTTATTTGGGTCTTTGTTTTTGTAAGGCAACACCTGCAGTGAATATACAACGAGCATTAGCTAAATGCTAACCTAGCAACTCTCTTGAGTCACTTTTTGTGTTTTCCCTTTACATTTTCCGAAACTAAAGTTATAAAGTGGTGTAATAACTGCTACGCAATTATTACGGACGGTAGGAAGGGGACTGTTTACCTTGCGCGGAAAGGTTTTTGTGTGAGGGTTAGTGTTTATCCGCCATGTTTTTAGTGCGCGTGTAGTCTTGTGTGTGTCAGTAGCAGCGCGTGGAGAGGGGAGGGGCTGCACGCGACTGCACTAGACGATTAGACTCGTATCAAAATGGGTCAAGAAGGCAATGTTAGTTATCCATAATGTGTATGTATGTTAACCAAAATGTTTGGGGGAAAAACTTATCACGTGTCATAATTTTACATTAAAAAACTTACTCTTAATTGTTTCACATTTTCATTTAATATTTAACATATTTATTACAATTCAGTGATTGTACTTTTATTTATTGCAACGTTCCAAATTTCTGTGTTTCTCAGAAGCGGAAGTCGTCATAGTTGGGTAAACTTTTATTGCGGTTATTGAGTGAATACATTAAATATAATTTTGTGTTCCCATTTGCTCAAATAGCAAAAGAAAAACTCCACAATAGAGTCTCAATTTTCAAAAAAGAAAAGAGAGAGAGAGATTGATAAGGCAGTCAGAAGAGAGAAAGAGAGAAAAAGCCTCTAAGTGCCATATTTGAAATTTTGTTCTAGAATGACCTTTTATCAAGCTTGTGTATTTAAGTTCAGTAATTTCACTTAAATGACAATTAATAGGTAATCTTCATTGCCATTTAAGTGAAATTACTGAACTTAAATATACAAGCTTGATAAAAATGATAATTTTAGAAGAAAATTTCAAATGGCACTTAGAGGCTTTTGCATCTGAACTCTTCATATATTTTTATAAGTAATCAATAGAAATAATATATGTATTCTAATAGTAAAAACGTGTTTTGTAATAGAAGACTTAAAAAACAAAACACAGTTTCTAAACAAACAGGCAAATCGTCATTGAGCAAGCAGCGGCTGAACTTAGGCGAGGTCGCACAGCTGTGGACTGACACGAGGAGGGCGGGACGCAGAATGAGGGCGCGTCTAAAGATCCTCCCCAGAGTCTTACCTGAAAAAAACTGCAGGAATACTTGTACGCCATAGTAAAGGCATGTCGAGGACGCGACCACAGGATGTTTTTCATTATTAGCTAGGCACTGCTTT
Organism: Pimephales promelas; assembly: GCF_016745375.1. Next base: position 9,529,397 of record NW_024121222.1, read on the forward strand.
CGAGATTCACCATGTATACGACTGAACGCAGGCGCATGAGCCTGCGCGAGACCAAGAGAAAGGATCCCGTCCGAGTTTCAGCTGGAAGTTTATGGCAGGATCCTTTGGCTCTCGAAATAGGCGGCGGATGTAAAGGCATAACTTCCCCGCGGAGTCGAACCAGGGCTTTAAACGTGGCGTATATCGCCGTTGGGGACGGGTCTTTGCCTCAAACTGAGGAGAATCTTTCATACACATGTCTTGCAGAAGCCTGCGAAGACGCGCACGCCGTGCTGAAGAGCGTTTCTTTTGAGCGCATTGCGTTGGGAACGACTGAAATCCTAGACAGTTTTTACAACGCAGGCAAGTTGTGGCACGCACATAACCGGGATTTTCAGGAATATTTCCAAAGTGCACGTGTAAGCTGTTGTTTTTAACTCTGTGTTTTAGATGTTGTCGTGGTGGAGATGAACAACTCTATCTGCCAGCCGTCTCTGTTTTATCACCTGGGTGTCAGGGAGAGTTTTAGTATGACCAATAATGTCATCCTGTACTGTAACAAACAAGAGGAACATCTTCAAGTTGTGAAGGTGAGACCCACACAAAAGCACTTCCTTTGTAAAGTGGAAGGTTATTTTCGAAAGTCAGTTTGAATACACTTTTTATTCCATTGAATATTTCTGTATTTTTGTAAGCCAGTTTCTGTATAGACTCTGAAACAGTTCGACCTTTTAGTTTAATCTTCATTAAATAGTTGACTTAATGTATGCTGTTTGTATTGTGCACACTTATTTACCAACAGATATTCCAAAATATTATGATATTGATAGTAGAATTCACTATAATTAGTGTAATTTCGTTTTTTTTATTTCCCCAAAACCACTGGTATTTAAAACAAGCATTTGTATAATTGGACCTTTTCTCTGAACCTCAGAGAACCTTACTGATCGTCCTTTTTGACAACTAGTCCAGATCCTATATAATGATGCATTTGTTTGGTCTCCCTTATTTCTTTTTTTCTAGGAACAATGTGGAAGCTACACTTTTATCCCCTACATGGTGTCACCGCAGGGTAAAGTATTTGCCTGTGATGCCACACTGATGAGAGGAATCAAAGATTTCCTTCATTCCAGCTTTAAATTTGAATCCCTGCTGACCCCGTTGGTGGATCGACTGGTCAAGTTGCTGGAAGGTGTTCACATTAATTCAAGGTAGGAAAGTAATTATGTGCATTTTCTTTTTCCTGGATGCCTAAATGTTACTTTTATAGTGTCTGAATAAGATCTTGAGAAAACATTCTTGCCTTGTAGCGAATACCTCCACGAGGCAATCCGCAGGGAGATCCGTCTGGCTCGAGAGCACTTTTCCGGAGCGGCCCTGAGTCAGGAGCTGGGCCGGATCCAGAAGCGGCTGGACTCGGTGGAGCTTCTGAGTCCAGACGTTGTTATGAGCCTCCTGCTGTCTTACAGAGACATCCCGGTGAGTTAATAGTCACATGTGTATTACGCTAAGCTTTCAGTTACAAACTGACATAGGTATTTGCATCATACTTTTTTCCCTATACAGTAATGTGCATTTCTTCAATATTTGCGGTTGAATGCATGATTGTGTCAGCAATTCTTTGTGGGAATGTTTTGATTGTTGCTGTGATACTCACCTGAATCTGTTTAATTATTAATGAGATTTAGAAAAGAGATCTCACCGGCTTTGACGTAGTAAATTATTGCTTTCTGTTCTTTAAGAGTGCCATGCTACATACGCTTTTAATTTTATTCTACGAAAAAAAAAATCTTTTTTTTTTCTACCCAGAGGAACAAGCAATAATATTTCCAAAGTGCCAGACAAATGTGTAAATAATTTATTGAAACTGAACTCTCTTTCTCCATGTGATTCAAGGACTACGACTCCATCATAAATCTGTTGGAGACTTTGAATAATTTGCCCATGTGCATGGTGATATCACATCAGAACATTAAGTTTCAGTATATTTTTGCATTGAACAGGTGAGCTTTGTTTTTGTTTTTTTGACAATAGATTACACAAAAATATCAATTTATTCCCTACAAAACATTTTGGAATGTATTTAAAGGAGGAATCACCCTGGTGATCGTGACAAGGCTTTAAAGCTGATTTTACCCATTGTGGAGTCAGGGAACACCGTGGCCTCAGACGTGTACTGCCTGTGCGGGCGCATCTACAAGGACATGTTCCTGAGCTCAGGCTTCAAAGACACATACAGCAGAGATCGAGCATGTTACTGGTGAGTCCTGGCCTTTATACTCTCGATCGACAGAGCATCACAACACTGTTGACCGTTAAATCTGTTTCACACATTCATATGTAAAATGTGCTGTGGTAAGAGAACATCTGATATTAAATAATACAAATATAAGTTAATGTAAGTCCAGTGGTCTGCACATCATTCCAATGTATTGTTCAGAATTTTTGTCCTGCTTTACTTAAAAAAATATGTAAACAACTTTTAAAACAAGAAAAGATGCATTAATTGAGAAACTAAATAGCATGAGATAAGACTTTTTGTCAGAGAGGAAAAAAAAAATATATTACATTATATGTATTACAAATGTCATTATTACATTACCATACATAAATACATACAAACGCAGATATATATATATATATATATATATATATATATATACACACACACACACACGTCCTGTCTATGTCCTGTTTTTAAGGAATATTTTTCTATCCATTAGCAGTGGATTTTAATAATACAAGAAAAATACACTTCAACATTTTTTTTCTTGTTTTAAGCATAAAAGAAAATTATGATGATGAAAACTGTGTTAATTTAAATTGTATATTCCCTGGGAAAAAATAATATCTAATACAATTTTGTATTTTTTTTTACTAAAAATGGGATAGAATTAATATTTGTATTTATTTATGTGGCTAAAACAGTGATCCAATCATGAATCATTAAACAGTGCTCCAATCAGTTATGTTCAGGTATTTGTGTTAATGTTGATTTCTCTAATATTCATTGTAGTAATGATGTCTTATGTTTCTACCTCTGTTTGTCCTGCAGGTACGGCAAGGCCTTTGAGATTGAACCCTCTTTGCATTCTGGAATCAATAATGTTGTGCTCCTGATGGCTGCTGGGCATGAATTCGACACCTCTATTGAACTGCGGAAAATCGGTGTGTTTGTGTGTCCTTTATTTAGCTTCACTGCTCTGGTTGCGTGCACTTTAAACTGTGAGATGGGTCATGGTTCTGTCTTCATATCATGTAGTGCTTTGTTGGCTTTTGCATGGTATTTTCTCTTTAGCAGGGCGATGTATAGAAACTGATACTTAGTGGCCTAATTTTATGATCCAAATGCTTCAGGCTTTGAACATGAATGCAGGATAACACAAAGTATGAGTATATAGAATGTGAGAAAATAACAGTTTGAGGTGTTTAAACAGGTGTTGCCTTATTTTCACACTTTTGAAGTGCTGCCCTGTCTCATGCTTTTCATATAGCCCAGAATGAGTTTTGGTTTGTGGTGTTCCTTGTGCTTGTTGTGCAGGTGTCACACTCAGTAGCCTGCTGGGCAGGAAGGGCTGTCTTGAGAAGATGCAGGACTACTGGGATGTTGGTTTTTATCTTGGGGCTGGAATCTTGGCCAACGAGCACAAGAAAGTCATAGAAGCTTCAGAGAAACTCTACAGGATCAAAGCGCCAATGTGGTGAGCCAAGGAAATGATTAATTATCTATGTGTAGTTTGATTTGGTAGTAAGTTTTATTTTTCTGTCAGTTTTTAAAAATTGAAGTACTTCAAGTTTGAATTAGACACGGTCATGAATAATTCCATTATCGTGTTGAAGTAATCACACTAAATTAACATTTACAACCCTGAATAAGACATGTTTAATTTACTGCAAGGTGATTTCTCCTTCAATCAGGTATGTTGCATCCATTATGGAGACGTATATACTATACAAGCAATTTGCCAAACCCAAAGACGTGAATCATCCTAAACAGGAAACTGTGGACTTTTGGATGGAGTTGATGGTGCAGGCGTGCAAACCTACAGTTTCCACAGCACGCTGCCCGGTAAGACCACTTTTTTTCTCCTCAACAGTAGGACAGGACAACCTCAAAGCCCCAATTTACTCACAGCTGCGAAGTTCGAAATACGTGGCCAGTGGTAATACTGCTACCAAGCATCCAACGCCACCCACGCTGCTGAGAGCAGCAGTTGGATGAATGTGTGAACATGTGCTGTCTGTGCAAAGAAACTTCATCTTGGCCTGATTTAGTTTCGAAATGACATCACACCTGTTCGTTCTTCGATTTGAAGTGTATTGGGACCTTTATCCCCTACTGCCAAAAATCAGCCTGCTTTACTTAAAGGGACACTTCACCCATTTGGATTAAGCATTGTATCTTTAGAAACCCAGTCATATTTTTGAATGGTCATGGTTTATTCCCTTATTTTCCCCTGAGATGGGAGAAATAAGGATTTAAGTGTTTTACTTCCTGCTTATTATGACGTAAAGATCGTCATTTTGCATCATAATAAGCAAGAAGTCACATTTCATTAAAATGTCTAGAGACTACAAACTTAGCTATAGATATGGAAGAAGAGGATTTTAAAATTCTGCTGCTCGAATCCGATGTTTGTGGCTATCTTTACGAGCCACAATATAATCAAAAACTCTTTTACATTTCAACTACATATATGATCCAATTTCAATAAAGATGTTGAAATGGGTAAAATGCTCCTTTAAAGGAAAGGCCAAAAAGGTGGAGAATATAAGCAGACCCAAAATATCTTGTCTTTTTTTAGGTTCTGATTCTGGAACCCACTAAAGTCTTCCAACCCAGTATAATAAGCGTAAGTGAGGAAGATGACAGCCGTACGGTGCAGCTGAGACACGTCACTCCACTCGAGGTAAACTCTTGGCGCTTTTCACACGTGGCATTGAGGAGTAGCCTAATTGTGCAGGGTGCAGTTACATTGTATTGTGTTGTCACGTAGTTGAGTTTCCATCTTATTGAATAATTTATGTGAAAGATAGGCATCATTTAACATGACAGAAGATGGTGTGAATTTGAGCTGCTTTATGCAGTTAAATTCAACCTTTGTATACATGTATGTGGGAGTGTAATGTGCTTGGTTTGACTTTCCCAGAAAGGTCTTCATGAGTGGACTTTCCCAGCATCTGCTATTCGTGGAGTAAGGTACTGTGCGCGCTTATGGGAATACTGTACTTTCCACTTTTTTTTCTGTTTTCCTTTTCCAAGCTTGTAGCAGCTTATGGTCCCACTAGGGCTGTTCTGTTTTGGCCACAGGCCATCGATTTTTCTCTGAATAGGTCTTTTTTTAAACTTCCATGTTGCATGGCCTACTTGATGCCTGTTATCCTCTTTCCAGCTTTTTAAGCTACAGGTCAATGTCTCTTTCAGTTCTTTTTCTTACTGGTTTTGTTCCTATTTCCAGCCCTTAGGACAGTGGACATCTTGTTTAGAGCTCAGGTTGCAAAACAAATGATAATGGATGTTGATAATTAAGGTCAGATTGACCCATATTTAAAAAATCATTTTAGTTATGGATACAGTCTCCTAATGGGATCTCTATTCCTGTTTAGTATTTCCAAACAGATTCTAACAGGAATGTGTTCTATTTGTCATTAAATTGTTTATGAGTTGCAAAGAGCTGTTTTATTGCCTGTGGAGACTTTTTAATGTTTCATTTTATAACACATTACACACTTTAACCTAAAACTTTGAATTTTGAAGCTGTTTTTGCTACAAGACTATAGTAGTTGTCAGATTCATGTCGTTGTAATTTTAACTTTTTAAGCATTAAATGTCTCATTCATGTAATAGAACAAAATAACTTTGCACAACATACTTTAATTTTAAAAACATTCTAAGTATTATAAACTCCCAAGGGAGCGCATGCAGTTTTTGGAGTACAAACTGAACTGCTCTGTTTGGATCAATTTCAAATAGTGTAAAAGAGCTTGTCCCAGTATCTTTGTTTTATTTTTCTGGCATGTTGGATTGGATTGAAAATCTCTCGTTTTTCCACTCGTCCAGCATCTCCAAGTTCGACGAACGGAGCTGCTTCCTGTATGTCCTGTACAATTCAGATGACTTCCAGTTGTACTTTCCCAGCGATCTTCATTGTAAAGGGTGAGATCCACCAGCTGACGTGTTGCTCAAACATGCTTCCAACTAGGCCATCATGAGGAAAGAGCTCTAATGTCATAAGTGTTTTTGGCAGAGAATGAACTCCTAAAATAATAGGTTATGTAAAATAATTTAATATGTACTGTTAAATTCATACTTGCTCCAGGCTCTATTCACTGAGCCTTTAAAATGCATGCCATATTTACTTACCCCTCTGTTGTACCATGTTCAGGAAGTCACATTTGACCTTATCTTAAGTTATTCTGATTATTCCAGTGAAAACATTACGAAATGACTAAATGATCAAGTGAATGTGCATGTTTGAACATCACAAGGAAATGAGTCACAATTAAAGATTTTTTTTTACCATTGAACAAATACTCAAACCCTATAATTTGTGTGTTGCTTTTCAGGTTCTGTGATTTGGTGAGCTCTCTATTGCATCAAACAGAAAGTCCCGTGGAAGATTCCAGTCAGATCAGGGAAGGGGAAGGAGTTTTAGAGGTGAGATAAATCCCCATGAATTCTCTATAACCTCTCATTGTTTGTTCAGGCCCAGTAATCGTGTTCAGCATGAGTGAAAATGTGCACTTGGTTCATTAAGCAGCTATTTCTACCTTATCCTTGATGCAAAAGTCTTAAAAATGACTTTCACTGATGCAGACTAATGTTTTAAGATAAAATAGGTTTATATTTTTTTGTGTAGAATAACCTGAGATGTTTTTTTTTTTAAGGTTGGTTTAGGTTATACACTTCTGTTGGCTTGGACTCTGCCTGTCAGCATCTGTAGTTTTAATTCCTTGAACAGATGTCTTCACTTGGCTTTAATGTTTTTGTTTTTTATGAACAGTTTAATCATCATGAAAGAGTTGAGTTGAGATTTGTGGCCAAATGGTTCTCTTCATTGTGTATCATTCCAAATGCAGCTTCCCGTTGCATACTGGGAATATGGTACCACTACGGGCAGTACCATAGTGCAATGGTGTTGTGTCAGCCTGTTGGCTTCCTCTTCAGCTATCTTTAGTATTGAGTAGACTCCACATTTAAGCATACTTCCTTACTGCCTGTTTAGTGCTTGTTGAATTTAGCAGTTAGGTGTGAAAAAATGTAATGCTGCTTCTTTCCATGCATTGGGAATAGCGTTCTTTTAAATGTCAAATGCTTCACAGAACAGCTCATCTCAAAATGCTTCAAAAGCTCATAACATTTTTTGAAAGTAGTCTCTTATGCTCAACAAGACTGCTTTTTGTTTGATCAAAATTACAGTAAAACAGTAACATTGTGAAATATTATTATAATTTAAAATGTTTTCTATTTTAATATATTTTAACAATTGAATTTTCAGCACCTATTACGTCAGTCCTCAGTATTTCATGATCCTTCAGATATCATTTTAATATCTGATTTAGAGCTCAATAAACATTTCTTATTATTATCAATGTTGATATTTTATTTATGAAATCAATATTATACATTTTTGTGAAAACTGATACATTTCTAAGGCTTTTTTTATTAATATAAACTTCAAAAGAACAGCATTTTTTACATTTATAAATGTCTTTACTGTCACTTTTGATCAGTTAACTGCTTCCTTGCTAAATAAAAATGTTCATTTCCTTAAAAAATAATTATAGTAACTTTTAATGAGTAATCCATATTAGTGATAAATCTATATTTGTATGTATGCATCACTGGTCTTCACCCATTGGGTGCAGTTGGTCTATATGACTCCATTGTGGTACTATTTCTCTTTCAGTACATCTATGAGATAAATGAGAATAAAGACAAGGTGGTGCTGGGGAAAGGAACCTATGGAGTGGTGTACGCTGGACGGGACCTAAGCAATCATGTGCGCATCGCAATCAAAGAGATCCCTGAGAAAGACAGCACGTATGAACATGTTTTTCAATTGCGTTGATGTTTATTGGTTAAATGCCTACGTTTGATCTTGATGTATGTCACTTAACAACATAGTAAAACATACGTTTATAACATACTTTTACGAACATGTTTTTCAATTGCGTTGATGTTTATTGGTTAAATTCCTACATTTGATCTTGATGTATGTCACTTAACAACATAGTAAAACATACTTTCATAACGCCTAAAACCTGCCCACTTTTGGCATATATAATGAATTACTATATGATATTAATAATAACATATATTAAATTATGCATTCTTCTTATTATTAATATATTAATTATTGGAACATTTTATTAATTAATTGATTGGGGAAAAAATGTATTAGCTTGTTTATAGTTTCAGCCACTTAACTGTGTATTAAGTACATTGTTGATCTGCTTCTGCAAAAATCCAGCACTTGTTTGTT